>PVIH01000077.1:273267-435065 GCA_004025045.1 Sigmodon hispidus | reverse complement strand
CCCAAATGCTGGGGTTAAAGGCATGGGCCACGGGGGGGGGGATAAAAAAAAAAAAGGCATGGGCCACAACACCAGGCTAAGAAAATAACTTTTAAAGTCAAATAAATACATCAATAGGGTAGACACCAGATGCTGACTACTCAATGGCCTGGGAAGACTAATGCATGGAGGAAATCCACAAACTCTCTCAGTTCCAGGAATGAAGGCTGGTTATCAGTGTAGTTTTCCACTCCAGGTCACCAAAATGTATGCTCTCAGGGCTTCCAGTAGTCACCTTGGGTCATCTGAGGATCTACATATAGGCAAGCTTCAGGCACGGCTGTGTCCAGGTGCAGAATGTCGATGATGTTGGGAGTAGATGCTCTTTGACTCTGTTTTAATTCCCTTGGAGGCCTTAGGGAACTCAGGCCTATTTCCCAAGGCAATTTTCCCATTTCTCTCTCTCCGTATCTTTATTATCCTTTCTTTGTAGCTGAGTGAGCGGCTGTCCACACAAAGTAAAGAGGGGGGGCCCTGCAGTTCTCATCTCCCGCGCTCACTCTACTTCCCTGTTCCTATAACTCAGTCTTTACAACTCTTTTTCCTCCTCAGCTACTCTATTCCCATTATCTCACATCTACCACAGGATTCTTCCTCACTGGTTTCCAGGACTACTCCAAATCTATCAGGCTGTAGAAACAGTGTCCATAAGCAAACAGAGCTCATGAGAACCAGAAGGAAAGAGGGAGGGAGGGGGCGATGGAGGTGGGAAGAAATGACCCTTCTAGATTCATCCTTTCAACTCACAGGATTCTTTTCTGAATCTTGTGTTTTTGAGGCATATTTTGCCTAAATCATCTCTAAACTTCTGAATTAAAAACTAACAAGCAATAGTTATGCAAGATCCTGTGATGTTTTCATACACAGTACAAATAAGCACAATAAGCATATTCACTGATTTGTGTTGATTTTGTAGTTAAATCTAGATGTCTTATAACCTCAATTTACAGATATCAATAGACCTTTGATCTAGGTAGGCTGGGTGGTGGTGATGCACACCTTTGTTTCCAGTGCTTGGAGGAACAGGCAAGTGGATCTCTGAGTTCGAGGCCAGCCTGGTATAGACGGCTATGCAGAGAAACCCTGTCTTAAAAAAGAAAGAAAAAGAAAACCAAACCAAACTTTTGATCTTGGCAATGAGATTTGTACAGGCTATTGAGGAAGCCATTGATCACTGTGGATAGCTGGTGAAGGAAAGCCATGTTTCCCGTCCATAGTTAGCTCCGTAGAGCTAGGGATGCTGTTCCCCAGCAGAGGCCTTAGTTAATGTGAGCAATTGACTCCAGCACCACCAGAAAGAAGTTTATTATTACCATGGACATCTGAAGAGGAATATAAATCTCATAGGTTTTTTCCTTAATTCAAGCAAAATGAATTGAGGGGAGATGCTGTAAGTTTAAACATTGACTGTTCACATCATCGTGCATGTTCTAGAAGACTTAAATTTACATGTGAACCATAAATGTTTTATTGTGAACATTAGTTTGGGCAAAGGAAGACTACCCAGGAGCATAAAACTTCTCAACAGAGTGGGAACTAAGTACAAAATTCAAAATGTTATCAAGTGTGGTGACAATCCTATCCGAAAACTGGTCACGTCTATTTTCAGCTCTAACACTGACTCATTGTATGGTTTCAGACAAATCACCTAACTTCGAACCTCAGCTTCTCTATATGAAAAATGGCTATTAAAATACTGCTGGATAGAGGAACTAGCATTGGTTGAGCAACTGTTCTCTGCCCATCATGTGCTGGGTACTCTGTATTATGCTGTAGTACTTCATTCAATCATGAGGCAAATATTTGTTGAACACTTATCTACAGGAGACTATGCCTGGCCTCAGAAATCTATCAGGCCCCGAACAAAGCCCTTGCTCTTCTGGAGTTGAAACTCCAGTGGAGTGGAAGTGGATACATAGAAAGAGAAATATACAAGGTAGTAACAACTGCTGCAGGTTATGAAATAAGATATGAGCTAGGAAGTGAGCCCAGGGTGGGGTCCCATGTGGCCCGAGCTCTCCAGAAGGTAGCATTGGGACAGGGATCTAAATAATGAATCCATTGCAGAGTCCAGAGTCTACAAGACCCGAGGAGAAAAGCTCCAGGGAGATCTGCAGGTTGGAGCATGCGCCGTTGGCAAGGCTGGATGACTATAAAAGGGTGATCGAGAGGTGTGAGGAGGAAGTAACACTGAGAAGCACAAACTTAGAGGGTGCAGCAGTCTTGTGAGCTGTGATACACTGTTAGGTTTTATTCTAGTTTACCTGATTTACTTTTTTTTTTATTTTTAATCACCTTGGGTACTGGAGATGGCTCAGCAGGTAGGAGTGCTGGCTGCTTTTTCAGAAGACTCTGGATTAAAACCCAGAGCCCACAAAGTGACTCTGGACTGTAACTCCTCCGGTTTCAGGAGGTCTGACGCCCTCTTCTGTCCTCCATGGGCACCAGGCACACATGTGGTGCACAGACATACATGCAGGCAGGCAAAACACACAGAACAAACAAACAGAACTTCAAAAACATCCCTTTGTGTACAGCAGTGGATGGCTAGAGGGTGACAGAAAAAGAAGGAGAAAATAGAAAGGAGGGAGCTGCTGGATGAGAAGAGCGAGATGCTTTCCGTAAAGACCAGACAGCAACTAGCTCAGATTTGGTGGGTCCCAGGAGTTCTCTGTTCTTCCTCCTCCTTTTTTAACAATCCTCTAAAAATCTTTTTTTTTTTTTTTAAAAAAAAAAAAAAAAAAAAAAAAGGAGGGCTGGAGAGATGGCTCAGAGGTTAAGAGCACTGACTGTTCTTCCAGAGGTCCTGAGTTCAATTCCCAGCAGCCACATGGTGGCTCACAACCATGTATGATGACACCTGGTGCCCTCTTCTGTATACTGCATACATAATAAACAAACAAACAAACAAACAAACAAATAAATAAATAAATAGGAAAAAGGTGCCAGACTGAACTGACCCACCTCAGGACTCCTTGCCCTTCTTGGGAAATGGATGGAGGGATGGGGGGGGAGGCTGAGGGAGGGGCTGGGAGAAGGGAAGGCAGGGGGGAGCAGAGGTAGATATGAAAAAAAACTTTTTAAATAAATAAAAAGGGAAGAAGGAATAAAGAAAAAAGAAAGAAAGAAAAAGAAAACCCCCACATTCTTAGCTTCTACGCAATGCAGAAACAGACCGTCCCAAGCCTGATTTGATCTGCTTATCTGGGCGGTAGTTTGCAGCCTCCGGCTTTGAGAGGAGAAACAGATTATTATCTATTTAGCACACAGAACTGAGAGAATTTGCCTGTGCATGGAGAGAGAATGGAGGAGGAAGCAGAGATAGTTTCAGGCACTGGGTAGAAGGTGGTGCTACTCCCGAGGGAGATGAGGAGGGAGCAGATGTGAGAGAGAGGCAAGGGTGAGGGGAAACTGAGGGTTACTCATCTAAGTGGAGTTCGGAGACAGGTACTGGAAGCAGATCTGCAGGTTATCAGTCTGCAGATGCATTTTAAAGTCACGGGATTGGATGACATCACCCAGAGAGAAGCACCAGATCCAGAGCGCTCCATCATTTAGAAGACCTATTGATGGCATCCTTGATATCAGTCTCAGTGTCAGAGAACAGGACACAGGGCAAACACTGCCAAACTGCTTTCGAAGGGGATCTTTTCTATCTTCACAGACACTAGCCTCTGCCAGCTGTGTAAATACACCTTGTGTGTAGGACTTTGCACATGAATGAGAAGGACCGAGGGAGCTAAGGCTCCTTATAGATGGGTGCCCACAAAGCTCAAGCCACACTGAAATGCTTTGTTGGTTAAAGTAGGTGGTCTGAGAGGCCCCAAGTGCTTCCTACTACACAGTCACCCAGCAAACTTGTTACAAATGCCTTTTTTTTTCCATAATATAACCATGTAGAGTGGACTGGTCTCAAAGTCAATAGAGATCTACCCATCTCTGCCTCCCAAGTGCTGGGAGTAAAGACATTTGCCATTATCTACCATGCCCAGTTCCCAAATGCCAAGTTTTTAAAAAAGTGCTTCAGTCCCACTGAGGTGTGTTTTAAACATGCTCCTTCTTATATAAAAGTTTAAAAACATATGGCATAGGGGTAGATTAGATATTTAACCCTTTGTGGCTAGGGAATTTTAGGTTATCTGGCTGGATGTTTCAGGACAACAGGTATGGTGGCCTGGGACAGCTAGCCAAGAAGAAGCATTTACTCTGTGGCACACTTTCTAGGCCACACCAATACCAGAGGAGACCTCTCCCCTATGCAGATGGAGGGTGGTACCTTCTTCAATACAGGTGGAGTTTTTATGTTTTGGTTCTCTGGAGATGTCTCCTGTACTCGAGCTCCACAGCATAGAGGCAAAATTTTGTTGCTGTCCTTATTCTGGGTCCTTCTATGGACTCATTTTCTAATAAGGAAAAAATAGCCAGGTGTGATAAACATGCCCACAATTCCGCCACTCAGGAAGCAGAAGCAGGAGGATTTGGAGTTTACTATCTGGCCTATATATGGAGAGCCTGTCCCAAAAAAGCAAAAGAATTTGCATGATGGTGTTGAAACCGAAGTCGGATTATGGTTTAGTACATCGTATAGTAAATAAATTCATGTGAAATGGCTAAAGGAGAGAATTGCTATTAGGCCTCTGCCAGGAGCCAAGAACCAGGCTTCTTCTGCCTTCATGGTGCAGGCATTTACTGTGCCTGAGTGACAAGCACTATTTTAGGTTAAGAACAGAAAGTAATGAACAAGCTAGATAAAAATCCTTACAAAAAACAAAAAAAAAAAACAAAACCAAAACCAAGCCCTGATAAGGGATCCAGACAAGGAAGTACAATAAGGAAAATGGAGGCTGTGTTAACGGTGAGAGCTAATAGGAGAAATAAATGATAAAAGACAGAGGCAGGAAGTGTTGATGGATGGGAATAAGTAAGATTACAGGACAAGGAAGTATTCAAGATCTGTGTGTAACAAAGAAAGTAATTCAACTTTTCAGACTCAATTTCTCCACTTGCAAAATATTATAGTGTTTTCCTGAGGAAGACTGACTCTGACTTTTGTAACTTTTTTTTTCTCTCCCAGACACAGGGTCTTCAAGTGACAATTTGGCTGTCCTGGAATTTAACATGCAGTCTAGGCTGCCCTTGAACCCACACAGATCTGCCTGCCTCTGGTAATACCTTTGGGAGTGTTGGGATTAAAGGTTCTGATCTCCACTCTTGGTCCACCTTCACTTTTAAGATGTGAGAGTTGAGGATTTCTGGTAAATGTCCTGGTAAATGCAGTATTCCAACATGGTACCGCTGCATGAGAGGACACGCCCCTTTCATCCATATGCATGAGCAGGCGTGATCAGGTAAACTCCGAACTCTGCACAGGCCCTTATAAACCAAGACTTCCCCTTGTTCTTTTTCCTCCTCTCCTTCTCTTCCGGCACATTTCCATGGGCGTTTAGTCACAATCCTATTAAATAAACTGTAGCGTGGGTTACTAGTATTTGTGATCTGTTTCTGAATGGATTAACAAGACTGTGCTGTTGTTTACATTTGTCTGTCTGTCTGTCTGTGTGGAAGGGTAGAATTCAACAGCTTTGGAGGGTTGTTTTTCTTCTTCTGCCATGCGAGTCCTAGGATTCCTACGTGGACTTTCAAGTTTGGCAACAGTGCCTCTTTACCCTTGCCTCTTTCACTGACCCCTGGGATTCTGAATATTGACAGGGTCTAAATGTAGGCTATTCTGAACTATTTCTCAACTAGGTCCTTTTGGAATTTTATGTCATGGCATTATTTACTTATAGCAAGAATGCTAAGTCAGTTTGACCAAAAATTCCCCTCACTCCAAATATTTTCTCAGGAGTTGAGATGAAGTTGTCTCCCCAACTATACAATCCCCTAACAGCACTGTGATGGACATCTGGCCCCACAGTTTCCTTGAATACAACATTTACAGTTCTCCAAGCTAATCTACACCAACACTTTTAAAATAATACTTAAGATTCTTAGCATCTCATTCCTCAGTTTCCTTATCTGAAAAATGAAAATATTTGCCTAAATTATTTCACAGGGGTTGTGAAACTAGATGAGATCATTAAGACATATGAAACAACAGACTGTGTTTGGTGTCGAATGTCTGCACATAGGGAGCAGAGACTGGAGAACCACTAAGTTACAGGCCAGCCTCCATCAAAAGATCCTGTCTCAAAAGAAAAATAAAAGGTGAAGATATTTAAATATGTACAGTCTATTATGTAAGAGTTAAGATGAAAATGTTAAGAAAACAGGTATTTTATAGGTTACTAATCTCATGTTAATGGTCAGAAGACCTCCAGGACTTGAGTGAACAATGAATCAGAATAATTGATAACACTGATTCCCCTGTGTAGGCAAGGAAAAGCCTATGCAAATTATCAGGAAGTACTCAGATTGTCAATCTTATCTGAGGTCAGGAATAAAACAATCAAACCTAACGTTCTTAAGTGGATACTTCATAAGATATTATATGACATTTGCCATATCTTAAAGTGTTTAAAGACTCTATTATGTTTATGTTTGTTTTGTTTTCAGACTTCTGTTTCAGGAAAAGATCAGGTATACAGAAAAGAGGTTTTTAAAAAATTGAAGTCACTAAGGGCAGACAATTCATCTACTGGCTATTTTTGCTAATGTTCAAGAAACATTCATTAAAGTGGCTAATTATTACACACATAGGCTACTGTTTGTTCTTAGGTGTTGAAGTATCTGTTTTTTGAGACTTGTACCCCAGGCTGGCTTGGAACTCACTGTATAGTTCAAGCTGTCCTCATCTCAAGGACATCCTTCTTCCTCAGCCTCCCAAACTCTGGGATTACAAGCACATTGTATACTGAGTGTGTGTCTCTTGGCATATTTTTTTCAGCTCCAATCTCCAATATTTTTTGTTCTAAGCTTTTTTTTTTTTTTTTTTAATTAAATGGAGACAGGATCTCACTATGTAGCTTTGGCTGTCCTGGAACTCATTAAGTAGACCGCACTGGCCTTGAACTCATGAAGATCTTTCTGCCTCTGCCTCCCAAATGCTGGAATTGAAGGTGTGCACTGTGTCAGGCACTAAATATTTTTAAAATTGACAAATAATATACACACACAAATAGTATTGTAATTATTACTTATTAATAAACAGTTTGGTTGCTCTATCACTGGTTTAAGGTAAGATTTCTAGGTCTATTGAGTATATCAAGATGTACAACAATAAACACCCTATACATATATCGTATAATGTCTAGCACACAGTATGTAACAGATAAAGAAATGATTCTTATGTGAATCAACTGTCTACAAATCAGTCACTTGGGATGTACAAAACATGCTTTGGAAACATAGTTTCCTCCCTTCACAATCCTCATCTGGTAATAATATTTTCTGCTCATTTTTTTTTTAAACTTTATTTATTTGCCTTGGTGTTTGCCTGGAACTGGAACTACAGACAGTTGTTAGCTGCCATGTGGGTGCTGGGAATCGAACCCGGGTCCTCCGGAAGAGCAGACGGTGGTGCTCTTAACCGCTGAGCCATCTCTCCAGCCCCTTTCTGCTCATTTTTGACTGGACCAAAACATACATTTAAATGTTTGGTTAGAGTATAGCTTATAACAGAAGACGATGTTTCTTAAATAAATAAGAAGTACATTACAAGCACAAAGGTTACACCGGGCCGGATACTAGAGTCAGAGGCATTAACCAGATCCCTGCCAATTCGTCCACCTGTTGATCTCTACACATTCTCTGAGTTAGTGGCCCACACTCACAAAAAGTCAAATTCAAACTTCCTTTTGCATTTTTCTTCTTCAGTGCTTCATTGTCCCAACAGCTACCAGAAAAAGTTTTAGGACACTGATCTCGATTTGTGACCTCAGCTCCAGTCTAAGCAGCTGGTGGGCGGGCCCAGGGAAAGGCTTTGTGGCTGTTCCTTATTGGGGCCTGGTTGCTATGGCGTCGCCGACTTTAAAACTCTCATGAACCACTTCCGGGAGGTCAAATGGAATTACTTCCAGGGCTGCCCATACTTACTATGGCTCACTCAGCGGTCTTTCACTTCAATAAAAAAATAAAACTAGCACAAAAAAAACCTCTGAAATCTCTTCTCTAGCTCCCTAAACTCGTGATGATGACTCACTACTGCACCTTTCCTCGATTTTAAAGATTACTTGCTATATATTCTTTTCCTAATGGCCAATTTCCAAAATGGCGCCGACGGCTTCGCTAGGTCAGAGGCGAGTCACGTGGGTCGTCCCGGTTCCGGCGCGCTAGAGGTCCCGGGTGGTGGAAGAGGCTCCGGCACCATGTCTGGTTTGTCTGGCCCACTAGCCTGGCCTGGCCCTCGCCCGTTTGCGTTGCTCTTTGTCTTCTTGCTCGGGCCCAGCTCTGTCCTCGGCATCTCCTTCCATCTGCCCGTGAACTCTCGCAAGTGTCTCCGCGAGGAGATCCACAAGGACCTGCTCGTGACGGGCGCGTACGAAATCACGGACCAGTCGGGGGGCGCTGGCGGCCTGCGCACCCATCTCAAGGTGCGGCCCCGGGGACGGCGCGGGGGCGGGCGGCGAGATGGCAGGCGCAGTCCGGGGGAGGCCGGCGAGCGGGCGGAGGCCGGGGGCTGGCCTGGCTCCCCCCATCCCCGGGCGCTCAGGATGCGCGGTGGGGACCGCCCCTTCACCCCGTGCGTTGGGGTTCGCGGGGCGGGGCTGCGCGCCAAAAGTCTGGGCCCTTGGGAAGGGTTGGCGGACCCAAAGTGTGCAGAGCTGGGGCTGTGTCGTCTGTCATCAGGGTCCTGTATCTGTAAGGGCTCAGGAATCTTGAGCAATAACGTGATTTTCCTCCAAAGTCTTTAGAGGATTGGTGGGGATTGACATCTTAGGACACCTCAACACCTACAGGATAATGGAGACAATAAGATTGGCTGTGACTAATAAAATTTGTGATTTATTAAGGATCTGTTGTGTCACTTCCTGTACCTTTTAAAGGTTGTACATTTAGTTCAAACACTACGCTATGGAACAGATGGGGACCGTTGGCCTTACTTATTATAGAAACAAGGAAACTGAGGCTCAGGTAGCGTGAATGAGTGTTCCAGATGGAATTGGCCCACTAAGTGTATTGAAAGAAAAGTGCTACAATGTTTCTTTCGCTTTTTAATTTGTAATCTCTGGGATTTATTAGAGTCTGTTGGTCACAGGATGGTCATAATCTCTAGTACCTTCTCTTAGCTACGCCAGGGTCAGCTAGACCCTTGGACGGTAACAACTACTTCACATAATGCCACCTGGTCCCATTTTTCAGTAGAGTCCTGCTTTGCCAGAATTTTGAGTTGTTAATAGTCAAGAGTTGATTGTGTTCATTCATAATAAACACTTGTAATTTTTTTGTTTCTTTTTAACAGAATGAAAGTTTCACATTCTTTTTTTAAAAAATATTTATTTTTATTTTATGTGAATTGGTGTTTTGCCTGCATGTATAACTGTGTAAGGGTGTCAGATCTTGGAATTACAGACAGTTGTTAGCTGCCATGTGGCTGCTGGGGATCGGACTCAGGTCCTCCGGATGAAGTCAGTGCTCTTAACTGCTGAGCCATCTCTCCAGCCCAAGTTTCACATTCTTAAGCTAAATAGAAGAAACGGTTACTTAAGTTTTTATTTTATACATGTGGGTGTTGTCTGCCTATATGTATGTGTACCATGTGAATGTCTAGGGCATCACATTTCCTAGTACTGGAGTTACAGATGGTTGTAAGCAACCCCAGCCTGGGTCCTCTGAAAGATCAGCAAGTGATCTAAACCTCTGAGCCATCTCTCCAGTCTGAAACAGCTTACTTTTTCAAGCTTCAGATATATTGTGTATATTTAAAGTGTTGGACCACAGTGGTGATAATATAACATTTTATTTGAAAGAGAAAAACTATTTTCAGGGCTATTGTTTTGTGACCCATCTTTTATTATCTGGCAGCTCCTCCCCTCCCCCATATTTCTTGTAAAAGGATACATACCGAATCAGACGCCATTTTACCTTTTTCTGTGGATACTTGCTAGCTGGTGCTATATGGGGCCTGGGGATGTTGCTTCTTGGTAGAGCACTTAACTCACGTTTCAGACACTGAGTTGACACCCCCACACACACCACCCCCCCCACTCCCCTCCCACCCCCCCCACCCCCGTACTAAAATATAAATCTTACCTCATGGATGGTGCTGTGGGGTCAGGAGCCATGATGGTACTATCTGTGTCCCTCTGAGCAGCTAAGATAGATTCCTAAATTTACATGTATTTTAGGGTCCTGCTGCTGTAGTGACACAGCACCATAAATGTAATGGCTAGAGAGACCACAGTAATGCTAACAGTCAGTGCTTTACTGTAAGTGAATGAATCAGGGAAGAGGAAGGCAGAGGGTTTTCAAGTGAAGCAGATATTTATTTATTTATTTATCTATCTATTTATTTATTTAAAGCAAGCTCTCATTCTTGAGTCACAGTACAAGTATATCACAGCATGTGGATTTTCATCTCTTTGGTCACATACCCTTCAACAGTCTCAGGTTCAGTTTGAGTTGAGGTAGGAGAAATGAGGACTTTGTATAGTACAATTGGGCCACTAAACGTGATGCATGGCGATTGCCCCAAAGGATCTTTGTGAACATATGGTGCTTGGCTTTGTTTTGAAATAGGGTCTTGTGTATCCCAAATGACCTCAAAGTTGCTTTGTAGCTAGCTGTTGGCTGCCATAACTGTTTTATGTAGTGTTAGGGATCAAACCTAGGGCCTCATACATGCCAGGCAAACACTCTACATCTACCTCCCCATTCCTTTTTGGAGTGGGATAGGCAGTAGAACTGAGGATTCAATCTTGTAGAGAAGCATTATGTCTCCAGTTGTCTTTCTTTATTTTTTTTTATTAATAATTTATTTTCTGTGCATTGGTATTTTGCCTGCATGTATGTCTGGTGGGAGAGTGTCAGATCTCAGAGTTATAGACAGTTGTGAGCTGCCATGTGGGTGCTGAAAATTGAACTCCAGTCCTCTGGGAGAGCAGTCAGTGCTCTTAACCGCTGAACCATCTCTTCAGCCTTCCAGTTGTCTTTCAGGCCTTTAACTCGGATCCTCCTGCCTCAACCTCCCAATGGTAGCAGGCCTGTACCACCAGACCAAGCTAGTGCTTGGATGAACCTTAGGGATCCAGCCTCCTCCCTGAGAACATTTTAATGTCCAATGAATGGTCCTAGTGCCTATGTTATAGATCTGTGTTTTCTTGTGTTTACCTGTCTCTTAAGATAGGCTGTCATTTCTTAGGGTAGTGAGTGTGTCTCACTGCATTGCTTGTGTCTAATATAATACCGAGCTCATGGTAGAATTTAACAGAAGAAATAAATGGGTAAGCAGTCACCACGCTTTCCTCATCAGTGATCTTCCCTTCACCTTCATTCTCTCACCTTTACTTTGCCATACTGAGTATCTTCTTTAATAGAATGTTGTTTTCTATTGGTCTGTTTCTAGGCTTTGAGGCACTTCCTATGTGCTTTCTATTATACACTGCTTGACAGAAAAACCTTCTTGGTATAATGTGCTGTTTCCTTTTTGATCTCCATAATGTCTTACCCATCCACGGCTTAGTTTCTGTCCCCCTGCCTCCCCCTTCTGTCCCTTTCCCTCTCCCTCCCTCTCTGTATGTATGTATAGACAGAGCTTCTCTATGTAGCTTTGGAGCCTGTCCTGGAACTCACTCTGTAGACCAGGCTGGCCTCGAACTGACAGAGATCCTCCTGCCTCTGGGATTAAAGGTATGAGCCACCACCACCCAGCTTTTTTTTTTTTTTTTTTTTTTTTTTTTTTAATTGCAAAATTCCTTGCTGAACCTGGATCTCTCCACACTAGCTAGCAAACAAGCTTTAGGGATCTTCCTGTCCCAGCTCCCCAGACTGGATTGTAAGCTTGCACTGGTGCACTTGACTCTTTCAGTGGGTGCTAAGGATCCAGACTCAGGTGAGGTCCTTATCTTACTGTTGCCTGAGCCGGCTCCCCTGCTCTATATTTTTTGCTTGCTTGTTTGAAAACAGGGACTCTGTTTAGCCCAGGCTGATCTTGAATTTGCTGCAGTCTCTCTGTCTGCTGAGATTATAGGCTCTGACCACCATGCTCACCTCTCTTACTTTTCTTTTGCAGAGTTGGGGGGAAGACCTTGAGATAAGGTTTCATGTAGCACATGGTAGCAGAGGATGACTTTGAACTTCTGATCCTCCTGCATCCACTCCCCAAATGCTGGGATCATAGGGGAGCATTCCTTTCCCTCTAGAATAGAGAATGAAGAGAGTCCCTATCTTCACTCATAGGTTGGGATTCAGATGCTAGCGACTGCAGTGATTATGAACTGTGTGGTCTTAATTACTTAATGCATTTCCTCTCACTTAGCGATGTTGGAGCTCATGGAGTTACAACTAAGTTGAATGATTCTGTTTTCAGGAAACCAGTTGTGCTTTGTTCCACGGATGTTGACATTGTATCAACTCCATTGAGCGCAAACTTAATTGCTCTCTGGCCTCATGTAACATTGAAGTACCCAGATATGGAATGTGTTGTTTTGGTGGGGGTTTTTTTGTTTGTTTGTTTTTCTTTATTTATTGATTTTGGTTTTCTGTTTTGTTTTGTTTTTTGAGATAAAGTTTCTTTATGTAACTCTGTCCTGGTCTCTCTGTATACCAGGTTGGCCTCAAACTCAAGAGATTTGTCTGCCTCTGTCTCCCCAGTGCTGGGATGACAGGCGTACACCACCGCTGCCTGGCAATATGGAATGTTTTAATGACAGGTTCTGAGCATTGTGCTTGTGATCCCTCTATTAATTCAAAAATATTAAAGTAATGTATTTAAATATTAATGGTCCATGGATTGTATCGAGGAGCAACAAAGATAAAACATGAAAGATGATGAAACAGCCTGATTTACATAGTGGGAAGTATACACAAAAGTCAAACTGTGGGGAAGGAAGTGATTGGTAGGTAAGGGCTAGTTAAGTGGTCAGGGGAGTCCTCTGACAGTTAGCTGTGGTGTGTGTGTGTGAGGGGCGATTCTCATGCAAAGACACTTTCAGACACGCTTGTGTTGGAGATTTCTTATCATGTCCCATATCACCCTCTTCCCCACTCATTACACAAAATGAGGCTAAGCCATCCTTAGTAATAGGTTAGGAAGTGTCCTCTCATCATCCATAGTTAACATAGACATTCTCCTATTACTGCAGGTCCTAATGAAGCCTGTTGTAGGAACTAATAGTCCTTAGTGTAGGGACTGCAGACATGAACACCTATGCTGGACAGTGTGAAGAGACTTTATATGTAATATCGTTTCCATTTTTTTTTTAGGAATGATTACATTTCTGTTGCCTGTACTAGAGCATTTTTGTATTGTAGAGGAAAAACAATCAAATACTTGTTGCTTATTTCTCAAAAGAAGCTTATCTTTTATTAGTAACTACCATGTGAATCTTTACTTGGGCTCACCTTTTTCTTCTAGTGAAAATATGGCCCTTATAAGTAGATATTTAATGTTATTGTTATCAGTGGACTGAACCAGCCCAGTAACTAGATGGTTTGGTACAGAAGGCCAGTTGGTGCATTGGCATTTGGGTGCGTTACACTTGAGTTTCTTCTTGGATTATATACAAGTCTTCCAGCTTTTACTCAAGCCCTGACCTTGTATTCCCTTCTTTATAAACTTTAAAGGGTAGTGCTTCCTCAGTGAGCAGAGCTGGTCTTTGCATCTTCTGAACTACTCTAGGAAGAGGACCTGCTCAGATTTTGAAGTCAGCGACACCTTCTGAAGACAGTCCAGATTATAAAGGTGACCTAGAGGGGTCCGGTGACTTTGATTGGTCAGTTGCTGACTGGATGATGCTGAGCTACTGCCTCCATATTCATAGCAGCCTGGCAGCGTAGACAGTAGGGCCCTCTGTGAAGTCATCCAGCTGGTCACAGACCAGAATTTGGGCCCCCAAACAAGCCTCAGACTTGAAGGAGGTTGATGTCATGTGCTTTATCCTGCGCCCCAACTTCATTGTTCAACATAGTGTGTGGGAAATCAAGAGAGCAGTTGTTAAAAGAGAACAAGGCTTTGTTTGTGCCTAAAAGGATCATGTTGAAGGTTTTTACCGTAAATAACTCTGGAACAGTATGAAAAAAAACATTTGATCTGCCTTCACCCCCGCAGCAGTGTTGTTAGGGCAGTAACTGGCCTTTCATTCCCATAGCCCTCCTCCTTTTCCTCCCTGGGTCCACCCTCTAGTCAAGCATGACTATTGGCTGTTAAGTTAATATAGCAAATGCTAACTGAAGCAGGAAGAGAGAGCATCTGCCTGTGTTCCCACCAGTGCTTGGAAGTCTTCCATTTCGGATTCTCTGCAGTTGTACAGAAACCCCCTTCCCTAATCATAGTGTAGCTTAACTACCATGGGCGTATTGTGCAGTGTCATAACTGAGTTGGGTGGAGATTTGAAGGAATTTAGTGTTGAATGCTGCTTGCTCTTGGGCTTTGTTCTCAGTATATTCTGTGTGCTCTTGTGACTTCCAGACAAACAGCTGATGGACTTCATACTAGCTCTTGACTGGGATATCTGGGTAGGGACTAGAGAGACTGCTAGGTGGGACTAAATTAGCAGGTACTAGTACCCCATTGCATGACTTAACACCCATCTATACCTTCAGCTCCAGGGCCATCTGCACCTTTACAGAGACAGACATAATTAGCAATAAAAATAAATCTTATCAAAAAATAAATTAGTTAATTGCGTTTGTGTTCTTCATTTTTGAGATACAGTGGCACTTGTGCATATTTCTTGTGTAAGAAATTGAACTCAGAACTAAGTATAGATAAGGGCCATCTTGAAGGGAGTTACATCTTCACATTTCTATTAAGTTTATTTTTTTAAAATTGAACAGCACTTGGGTCTCTGAGTTCAAGGCTAGCCTGATCTACAAAGCGAGTTCTAGGACAGCCACAGCTGTTACACTCTGTCTTGGAAAAATACAACAAAACCAAAAACATGGGTGGGGGCAGGAATGCTGGGCAGTGGAGGCAAACACCTTTAATCCCAGTACTTGGGAGGCAGAGGCAAGTGACTCTCTGAACTAAGGCCAGCCAGGTAGGTCTACAGAGTTCCAGAATAGGCTCCAAAGCTGCACAGAGAAACCCTGTCTTGAAAAACCAAAAATGGCTGGAAAGATGCCTCAGAGGTTAAGAGCACTGACTGTTCTTCCAGAGGTCCTGAGTTCAATTCCCAGCAACCACGTGGTGGCTCACAACCATCTATAATGAGATCTGGTACCCTCTTCTGTACTCTGTAAATATAATAAGTTAATAAATAGATAAAAAGAAAAACCAAAAACAGTGGAAGGTGGCAATAAAAAATGTAAGATTATTTTATGAGTACAAGTGTTGCTTGTATGTATGTCTACCCACTATGTGCTAGTCCTTTTTCTGCTGAGACCAGAAGAGAGTGTTGGCTCCCTAGAACTGGAGTTAGACATGGTTGTTAGCCACTATGTGTGTACTGAGAATCAAACCAGAGTCCTAGAGGAGCAGCCAGTACTGAGCCACCTTCCCAGTCCCTAGGATGGCTCTTTTGTCTAAAGATTTTCTCATGATAAAACTGGGTATGTTGGGGGGGTGACAACTACAGAGGTCAAATGTCATTCTTATATATCAGCATGACTTGTCACAGATCATCTGTCTGAGTTAGTGTTTATCAGGCTTCTTTGCTATAGTTGGTTTTTATGCTGTGCTCTTTGAGAGGAAACCATTAAGTGCAGCCAGCACACTCTTAAGGGTATGGTATCAGTCTTCTGGAAGAGCTTGTCTCTTCTCCATCAGCTGTTTGTTTAATCGTGTATCACTGGTATGGATCCATAGATATTGTATATTTCACATTACAGTTCATTTCTGCTTTATTTGGTGATCCAGTTGTTTCCAGCTTTGGCTGCTGAGAGCCCTTCCTTGGGCTTGTCTTTTTCACATGCCGCTGTCCTCGGGTTTTCTTTTTCAGGGCTTCCTCACTTTCTGGCACTATAAGATACTATGATCTTGTGTATTTTTTGATTTGTCCTACAATCCAGGATCCCCATTTCTCCAGGGAGCCTTGTTTTTGTTTATTGGATTATTTGTTGTTAGATAGTATTATTAAAGTTTGTTGTTGTTGGTTTTCCTGATGCCCTCCCTCAACAATTGTAGCAACCAGTGGCCAAATAGTCCTGTCCTTTCAGTTTTGGAGCAAGGCTGGTACTCTGTAAGAAGCGGGGTGGGCTGGTATGGAATGGAGAAGAGAGTCTGATAAGGGGGCCAGGCAGAGAGCCAGGGCTTGGGAACATTCAGGTTCCTGTCTGTCCTGGTGCAGTACGTACTGTATGAGATGAAGCCATCATTGATACAAAGGGTCTGGTCACCAAAGCATCCACAAGAACTCACTCTATTTGTATCTTTAGTAGGCTGTGGTTGAAAATGACAGAGACCTTCCTGATAAATTGTTCATGTTTAGTTCCAGGAAAATTGTCCCTGAGATAAGTTTGTGAGCTTTTATCACTAAAATAATTATATATCACTCAGCTTGCTTTGCCTCTAGCCTCTTAACCTCGATCTCAGGCACTTAAGGTCAAATGCACCATACAGACCCCAGGCCTTGCTGCTTACGTGTTCCTTCCTCCACTGCACACCATTCTGTTTTATTCCTAAGTGCTTTATAGACCTGAGCTCCTTACAGGTCCTTCTGCATTCAGGCAGGGTTTATCTTGAACACTTAGTAATGGAATTGGTCAGCAGGCGAGCCTCAGGACCAACTCAAGAACCTGCTTAGCCACTGCGTAGACTAATCCAAGAAGATAGAATTCTAGATGAGTTTATTTCCCCAGTGAGCCATTTTCTCACTTAGTTGACAGTTTCAGTGTGAGTATTCACATAGTCTTGACATCAACTACTCTGCTTATACAATTAACACCTTTTCCTCTCTTTTCAAGTTGTGAATTTTGGTTTGCTTTTCATTAGAAACTGTTACCTAGAAACAAAATTTTATTCTTATTCCATGATGTCATTTATGGACACATTTTAGGGTTTAATAATTACCTTTGTTTACCCAAGTTTGATGCCAGTTGAGCTCCAGCCCAGCTGTAATCAAATTTTTGTAATTTGTAATTAAAGGAAAGGTAAAAACTTTTGTACCTGGCTTAGTGGTACACGACTTTAATCCCAGAACTAGAGAGGTTGAGGCAAGCAGATTTCTAAACTCAGGGCCAGTCTGATCTATGGAGGGAGTTCCAGAACATCCAGGGCTACACAGAGAAACCCTGTCTTGAAAAACCAAAACAACAAACAAAATAAAAAGCAACATAATTTGCTTGGACTATAGTCTTAGCACTCAGGGAACTGAGGCAGGAGGGTTACCACAAATTTCAAGCTGCTCAGTGCTACAAGGCAACACCCTACCTGAAAAACCAATAAATAAATTAATTTATCATTTCAGCTCATAGACTTTGTGGGCTCTGATTAATCACTGAGTTTGGATTAATTTCCTGTTCTTTAATTTTAGCACATGCTGATTTATATAATGATGTTGGGGTTAGGGGATATAGATTTCTTTCTCTTTTTTTTTTGCAAGACTAATAGCTTTGCTGTTAAATATTTGTACTGCATGGAAAACTTACTGGTTTTTAGGAAAATATTAAGATCTGTTAGAATGCCCAGCAGTTTGTATGAGTTAGTCCAACCTGAAATTGCTTGCACTTCTAAGCATCCAAATAACTATTCTCACATGATTGGTTTAGCTTAAGTGATAAGGATAGAGTTCTGATGTCCAAACGAGCACTAAGCATTATTACACATTTTTCCTGGAAGGTGAATTTCATGCTGATAAAAGACAGTGAGATGGGATTTGTGTGTGGGTCCTTCTGAGCATCACAGCTGCCAGGGAAATGAGGTAAAAATGAAACTCTGATCAGCATGATTTAGCATGTGCTGGGTCAGATGCTTCCAAAGCAGTTTATTTTTCTTATACATTTAAACACAGTAAAACTCTGGGAAAAAGTTTCCATATGACAGTTAATCACAACAAAACTTTAGGCATAGCTACATTTCTTTAGCCAAGCATCTGTGACCTTAAACATAAGAATGAATTTTATTGATTGATAAAAGTGTTCCAGATAAGGGCCTAGGGAGGAAGGGTTTGTAATAAGCATAAAGATAGATGTGTTGTGTTGATGACAGGATTGTTAGGATTTGGGGATTAATGTGAGGGCTGGCACTGTAGAACAGTAAAAGATCACCAGGTTGTTAGACAGCAGCCACTCCAGCCTCCCAGGTGAACAGATGCCATCTTCTCCCTTTGAAGGAAAAGGACTGTGTGTGTTTAACAACTCTAGTTTCTAGTGCTTTCTGTAAGCTGAGACCTCTGCAGGTGGGGTCAGCAGTTCAGAGCCTTTGCTTCTCTTGCAGAAGACCTGGGTTCAGTCTCGAACTGTATCTCATAACCATCTGTAACTCTAGTTTCAGAGTATGTAATGCCATCTAGGCACACATGTGTTACATGTACATACATTTGATCAAAATACTCATACACATAAAATTAAGCCTAAAAAAATGCTTTTAAAGATAAAGTGGGTCCTTTATTCAGCAGTTGAATCTTTGCCCTGGAATGAACTTGGCCTCTAATGGCTTTGGTGTCTCAGCACAGTGTAGAGGCCGGCATTTGGAGTGCCATTTGGAGGTGTGAATTGTGTGGAGTCGTTCAGAGGACCACAGCTGAGTTCTTGGTTTACGTTGCAAATCACTCCATGAAGGCAGCATGGTTACCAATGCTTTACTAAGAGTTTTATGACCTGCATTTATGTACTTTTATAATCTGAAAAGGCTTCTTTCGTTAAATTAAAAAAATCATCGAGGGACACTTTTAATTTTTTGGGAGATAATTAAAGTGATCATAATCTCTCTTCTAGGAAATTAGATGGTTGGGCAATGTGTGCCAGCTCTTATAAATGCTGTTAAACTGGATTGTTTGTCTAGGCCAGTGACTGTGTGAGTTTACTGCTTACTCCCTGTTGTCCTCTACTGGTTCTCTCCCATTAAACACATCTTACAGCCTGCAGTTCCACTTACCCCCTCTGCAGTTAATGAAATCTCCTTTACTCAGGTTCACTCTAGGGAAGATCCGTGCTGTCTGAGACACAGTTCATAGGAGATTAAACAGGCTGGGCTTTCCACATCGGCTTTGTTCCTACAGTCTGCCTTTTTGATTTTTTCAGATTTATTTTATTTTATATGTATGAATATTTGCCTGCATGCAGTATGCTGGATCACACGTGTGCCTGGTGACGAGCATTTTGTATCCTCAGAAGCTGGAGTTATGGGTGATTGTGAGCTCACATTTGGATGCTGGGAATCAAACCCAGTCCTCAGCAAAAGCAAGTGCTGTAGCCACTGAGCCTGCTCCTGAGGCTGCCTTCTTGAACCTTCCTTAGGAGTTGTCAGTGTGCTTTGAGGAGGCAGCAGTAGGAACATGAGTGTTGAGTGGGTGCATTGATTCTGAAGAAAGGAAGTGTGGTACCATACTGGCTACATTAGTTTAGAAGTTGATTAGTTTCCAGACCTCCTGCCTTGTAATATGTATATAGTAGTTGGCTTGCTTACTTTTTTCCTTAATTGATTATCCAGGAAAAGTATCCCACGAACAGGGGCTTTACCAATCTTGAGGGCCAAGTGTTCCTTTGCTGGGATCATGACCCACGTGTCTGTCTGCTCATCTCTCAGGTGTGAATGCAGATGAGCAGTACTGAGTACCATTTGAGAGGACTGTCAGCTGCCGAAGCTCTTTGTTCTCTTTTTCCCTTGGCTGATGTTCATCCTTTATTACTTCATACCAAAAGTCAACAAATGCACACATTGGTGTCCAGCACCATAATCATCCAGGAAATGCAAACTAAACTAAAATGGCAAATAGTAAATAAATAAGTGAAACTTTCTTGTTTCTTAACCTTTCTTTTGCTTGCCTGGTGACCACAGACCTCAGTATCTTAAATGTGTCACAAGATAATAAATGGTGTGAAAGGCATAAACGCTGAACTAATATTAACCAGTGTTATTAGAGAATTTGGGAGTTATTAACACATCCTTTCAAATTTATCTAATAAGTTAACTTCATTTAGTTACCATTTATCAAATGAAATAGCATTTTTTTTCTTTTGATGCTAAGTAACATATGCCTTTGTAGAAAATTAAGAAAATAGAAGGGCTGGTACGAAAGACTGATTTGAGTTCAAGTCTCAGAATTCCCATGGTAGGAGGAGATGGCCAACTTTTTATGTTACCCTCTTATTTCCATATGTGTGGTGTGGCCCCTGCCCTTATCGAAATAAATAAGTAGGTATGTATGTGTTAGAGAGAGAGAGAGAGAGAGAGAGAGAGAGAGAGAGAGAGATCCTACGATTCAGAATTAACTACTCTTCAATGAGCTTCTACTTAGCCAGTGGTACATGCCTGTAATATATGGTAGTACATGCTTGTGACGTTGACATCAGCCTGGTCTACATAGTGAATTCCAAGAGAGCCAAGACCACATAATGGGGAGACATCGTCTCAGAATAACAACAAAACAGAAAGTACTTCTTTCTCCATGAATGGTGGAACCAAAGAAAATATCAATATCTTTTTGTGTATCTAACATGTAGATATTTACATAGGCACTTTTAATTATTGCACACATTCCTTGCAGCACTGTTTGGGAGCAGGGTATCAGGAAGTTTGCAGTCTCTGCAGTCCCTAGAAACTGTCAGGGCCCATATATGAACCGCCCTGAGAAGACTTGGTGTTCTTCAGTAGAGGACAGTGGTAGTTGCTGAATAGGTTGATTGTGTACTCTGAGTTTGCTGTGTTTTTTTTTTTTTTTTTTTTTTTTTTATCTTAAAACACCAACTGCTTAAGAAATAAGGTGGTTGGGGCTGGAAAGTAATCTCAGCAGTTAAGAGTACTTATTGATTTTCCAGAGGATCTCGGTTTGATTCTCAGCACCAGATTTGCAGTTCACATATGTCTGTAATTCCAGTTCCAGGAGATCTGACATGGTCTTCTGGCTTCTGTAGTTATCAGGCATGCACATGGTATACAGATTTACATGTAGATCAAGCAGTCATACACATTAAAAAAATAATCTTAATAGTAATAATAATAAATTTCTTTTTTCTTTTTTGTTTTTGAGACTCAATCTCTCTACATTCCTAGCTGACTGAGAACTCACAGAGATTGAAGGCATGCATCATCACACCTGGCTAAATAGTTAAGGTGTTTTAATTTATTCACTTACAAATATGAAGAATATGTTGGGCCAGGTATGGTAGCACATAGCTTTAATCGCAGTACTCTGGAGGCAGAGGCAGGTGGCCTTTGTCCTCCTTGATCTGTGTAGCCAGGCTTACAACATACTAAACACATTAATAAGTTAATGGCATAAGTGCATAAGTAGGGTTCAAGTAGCCTAGGCTGTCCTTGAATTTGTTATGTAGCAGATAATGACTTTCAGTTCTTTGTCCTTCTACCTCTTCACCCCAGGAAGCACTAGGATTATATGCATTTTAGCTCACGTACACAGCCTACTTATGCCAGGGCCATGTGAGAGAATGAGGTGGACAAATCATATGAAATTATTATAAGGGTTGCCTTTGGGGTGGGAGGGTTAGAAAACCTAGAAAATTCACTTCACAGACTTCTGCGCAATGCTGGCTTTTATCTAACCACCAACTCGAGCTCATTTCTAGACTTGGAGAGCCTTAGACCTAACACCTGGTATCAGGCACATATGTGTGTGTGTGTGTGTGTGTGTGTATATATATATATATACACATGCAGGCAAAACTCATATACATAAAATAATCTGAAAGAAAGAGTGTGTTTCACTTATTTGAATGAACAGACTTTTAGGGTTATTTGGGATGCTTTATCTTTAGTCCTTGACTCTTTTAAAAAGTTTTATTAATTTTTGTTATGTGTATGTTTGTGCCTATGTGTGGGTATGTACACATGAGTGCAGGTGCCTAGAAGGCTGGAGGGAGCAGATCTCTTGGAGCTGAAGTTACAGTGGTTGTTAGCCATGGAACATGGGTGCATAAGGAGAAATCTCTCCAGCTTTCCATTGTCTTTTTACTTTGTGTTGTTTTTTGTGACAAGGTCTCATATAGACTTAGCTGGTTGAATTTTCTATGTAGTCGAGGTGACCTTGAACTCCTGACTCTCCTCCATCCACTTGGACAGTATTGGGATTGCTGGTATGCATTGCCACACTCATTTTTTATTTGGTGCTAGGGATCAAGCCCAGGGCTTTGTGCATACCCTCTTCAGCTGAGCAACAATCCCAACCTCTGGCTATCTTTATATTATCTCAGTCTCCCCAGTTTCTATAATTGCCCTGCCTCAGACCTCTTTACTGAGTAACTGTTGTTTACTCCTTCTTTAGATCACAGATTCTGCTGGCCATATTCTGTATGCCAAGGAGGATGCAACTAAGGGGAAGTTTGCCTTTACCACAGAAGATTATGACATGTTTGAAGTGTGTTTTGAGAGCAAAGGTAAGCAATCACAATGTTGTTCCTGCATTAAGCCTCTTCTGCAGCTCTGCAGAGCTGCCTGATAGAGTAAGCACTTGATTTCTAGCTTCATCTGGTTCTTGTTTATTCTGATACAGAGACCTAATGCTTTGTAGCCTTTGATGCATTTTTTAAAAGACTGGGTGGAATTAAAGATTGATAAGTATAGCACAGAGGATTTCTAGGGCAGTGGAAGCTGCTATCTGGTACTATAATGGTGTGATGTTGGTACATTTATTCTATCGCCTTATGTGCTGTGGATGATAATATATCCATCTGTGTATGTTCATCATCTACAGATCACTCCCACAGCAGATGTTGGTAGTGGGCGAGGCTGGCCAGTGTAATGATAAAGTCCTCTGGACCTGTAGAGGACTCAAATATTTTCCACATAGTTTTGCTTTGACCCTAAATCTTCTATACTAAAATCTAGAAAAAAGAAAAATAGATCATCTTTTTGCCAGGCAAATGCAGAGAGCAGGATCACTATAAAGGCCTTCCTTCCTTTCTTTCTTTCTTCTTTCTTGGAGAATGTTGTTTCTGATCCAGACTTTCCAGCCTAGCCCTGAGGTTCAGACCCACTCGCAGCCCTGCTGCCACTTAGCCCCAAAAAATCACACAAAGACTTACATTAATTTCATGCTGATTGACTTATAGCTTAGCATCTAACTTGCTAACTCTTAACTCCTAAACTAACCCATGATTAGCCAAGTGCTTAGTACCTTTTCTCAGAGCAGCATTCTGGCTTTGCTTTCTCTGCACATGATGGTATCTCTCTGACTCTTCCTCTTCCTAGAGTTTTCTTAGTCTGGTAGCCCCGCCCACACTTCCTGTCTGCCTTCTGGCTCATCTGTATGTATTATACCTCTGGACAAATATTAACAATATACCAGAACATAATCCCCTCTTTCTTTCTCTCTCTTTCCATCCCTCCCTCCTTCTCTCTCTTTTCAAGCTTTAAAGATCCTTTAAGGCATTTAAATCAGCCAAGGATGTGGGATAACTATTCTAACAAGAAATTGTATAGTTTATACTCACATCAGCTAGAGGCCCATTGTTTTGTGGTTTTTAACTGGGCTTAGAAAACTCTAGTGCTGTGTGCTGTGACATACAGAAATGGAAGACTGTGGTAGACAGAGAATACTCAAGAACCAGGTATAGTAACTTACTTGTATCTACAATCCCAGCACTCAGGAAACTTAGGCCACAGGATTACTGTGAGTTTAAAGCTACACTGGGCTTCAGCATCTTTTAAAATGAGAACATCTTTTAAAATGTTAAAAAATTAAAAATAAAAACAACAGAAGAGAAAAGGTAGGATTTTGTTGTTTGTTTGCCATAGTGGAAACGGCACAAAGAGCCTTGCATTTGCTGAGTGGTACTCTGTCACAGAACTATACTCCTAGACCAAGATGGAGGGGATGTGATCACTTAGACAAACAAGACTAAGAACTAAGTTTACTTTACTATGTGGCTTAGGCTGGTCTTGAACTCCCAGTGATCTTTTTGCCTTAGCCCCTTGGGTGCTGCCATGGTAAGTGTGTGTCACCATTCCTGCCACCCCACGCCAACCCTCAATGTTAGGGATGGAACTCAGGGCCCTGAGCATCAAAGGCAAGTTCTCTGCCAGTGAGCTATAATCACCTAACTTAGTTGACTTTCTGCTGCTTTGATAAATATTAACAAAACCACCTTGAGGAGGAAAGGATTTATTTCATTCTCAGTTACAGTACATCATAAAGGGAAGTCAGGGCAGGAGCTGATGTACAAGCCGTGAAGGAACACTGCTTAATGACTTGCTCTTCGGGGCTTGTTTAGCCTGCTTTCTTAGACCACCCAGGACCACTGCCCTGGGATGGCACTACCCATGTATGCCCTCCCACATCAGTCATAAAGGAATGCCCCACAGACTTCCCTACAGTCCCAAGTGGATCTAGATGGTGTCAAGTTGACAAAATCCTAACCAGGATGTCACCCTCTTAGGTTTGTTTGTTTATTTCTTTATAGACTTTGTTTTATGTGTATGTGCACCATATGCATACCTGTCTCCTAAGAACGTCAGAAGAGGTCATAGGATCCTCTGGAATTTTGAGTTAAGGATGGTTGTTAAATTCATGTGGGAACTAAACCCAGGTCCTGTGCAAGAGCAACAAGTTTTAATTGCCCATCATTCTTGCCTGCTTGATGGGGAATGTCTTTTTAGACACTGTGAACATGTTGTATTACCATTGGTTAATAAAGAAATTGTTTTGGCCTATTGCAAGGCAGCTTAGAGGCAGGTGGGAATTTAAGTGGAGATAAAAGAGAAGGGCAGAGTCAGAAGAGACATTGTAGGCAGCTGCCCAGAAAGCCAGATGTAATGGGACACAGGTAAAGCCAAGGAGTCACATGGTAGTGCACAGATTAATAAAAATAAGTCAAGTTGTAAGAGCTAGCTGATAATGAGCCTGAGCCATAGGCCAAACAGTCTGTAATTAATATAAGCCTTTGTATGATTATTACAGGTCTGGACTTTGGGGCTAGACCAGGCCAGAAACTCACTCTGTAGATAAGGCCTACCTGAGAGATCCATTTGTCTCTGGAATGCAGGGATTAAAGGTGTGCACCACCACACCGGGCTTCATACAAGCAGTTTTTAATTCTATAAATAGGAAAAATCCAGGAAATTGTGGGCAGTTTTCTTGGGTTTTTGAGTCTTTTTCTTTCTGCTTAGTGTCTTAAGATCCACTAAATCAGATTCATTTTCTACTGTGATTGCTGCATTGCTTGGGCCTGTTATCCCAGAGAGGCATTTCCTTCTAACAAACATCCTGAAGGCTATACTCAGACTGTAAATTTGGCTTTTTTTCCTTCCCCTTTTTGAGTTTTTTTTAACTCTCAAAGGCTTAATGAGGATATTCCTAAAACTTTTTATTTACCTATTAAAATAGGCCCTACTTTAGTCAAAATGTTTGAATCAAAGAGGAATATTAGATAAGATCTCTACTTCCAATGCTTAGATTTGTTTTAAGTATTCTAAATTTAGTGTACTCTGTGATCCTAAGAGACCTTGACTGTCCCTCAGAATTAGACAGTGCATTACTTTTGAGATGTAGAAATGGTGCCCACTCCTATAGAGCTACACGCCACTCAGTTTCATGGTGTTGTGACTGGAGCATCTTGGTCCAGGAAGGGTTGTGTTTTCTTTTTCCGTGTGTGTTCTTGGTACCCGTTGCCGTCTCAGAGATGTTTATCAGCAGCCTATGTGCTTGCTCCCTGGTACCCTGCACAGACGAAAGCTTTGTCTGTGGGTTGGTGATTTTAGTCCAGGCCAGGACTTTGCTGCTGCAGAGCATCAGGGAGCAGTTATGACTGTTTCCTTCTATTGAGAAGATAGGGAGAGGGAGGAGGGTGAATGGGTGATTTCCCGGAATTTTAAGTATTCTGCACAATGAGTCTTTTGATTTCTTTCTCAGGAACAGGGCGGATACCTGACCAACTCGTGATTCTAGACATGAAGCATGGAGTAGAGGCGAAAAATTATGAAGAGGTAAGTACTGCTCCAGCAGACAGAAGAGGGAGTAGTGGGGCCGCAGGACTTGTGTGGCCTAAGCAGGCCAGTAGCTGCAGTTTTCTCAGCAGCCATATGAGAACCAGGAATAGTTCTGGTGACACACAGAGTAACAGACTTGAACAGTAATAGCCAGTGGACAGAACCAGCTGGTTCTACAGCTATGTGTTGGTATGGTAAAGAGATCAGTCATGCCATTAGCATTCTAGGGGCAGAAGACACAAACAAATTTTTTAAAAGAAGGATTTAATCAAAATTTTTAACCCCCTCCCCCAGACCCATAGGTAGGTATAGATCTTAAGGCACAGTGCTGTTTGGTCTTGATTAGCTGTGCTGGTTTTGAGAACCAATAGTGGTCAGAAAATAACTTCTGGTAAAAGTGATTCCAGACTTAAGGAAGAAGGCAGGGAGGGCCAGAAGCTGCTGGGGGTGGGGGAGGCTGTAGTGATGAGCAGGCGTTTGAGGGAGGCCCCGGTGCACACCGGGATTCCAGCACTTGGGAGGCAGAGGAACGAAGATCACCACAGTTTGAGGCCAGCCTTGGCTACCTGGCAAGTTCTAGGTCAACCTGGGTCATATAGCAAGACCCTGCCTCAAAAACAAAACAAAGCAAAAAGATGGGTATTTTATTCTGGCAGGAAATATTATAGAATAACAGTAATGGAATAACAGTAATTTTGGGGTATTGTAAACAAAAGTTGCTTGAAGTGATTTTTGAAGAATTTTTAGGAAAGATGGACAGGCATTACTCTGGCAAGACTTTGGAAAGAAATTACCATAAACTGGAAGTAGATAGGGAATGGCTGGCCATTTACACATCAGGAAGTGATAGCATAATGATTCTAAGTCCATGGAGTTTCTCTCTTCCTTCTCTTCACGTGTTCAGTTGAGTGAGGCCAGAGTTCCTTAGCAGCAGTAGATGGAGTGAACGAACAAACGAACGAGTACTGTGGTAATGAACAGAAGAGAGTTCCCAGCAGGGACTAAACTGCTCATGTCTCCAGGCTCCTTCCATTTAAAGACATAAAGTAGGAGAACCTCTGTTTGATGAGTGTAAAAGTGAAGTCAGGTCTTCAAGATTCTGAAGAGTCACAGTTATACTCAAATAAGATAATGTATTAAACTGCTGGGTGACCTATTAGACACTAAGAGAACTATGACCTTTTTTTTTTTTTTTTTTTTTTTTTTTTGAGACAGGGTTTCTCTGAGTATCCCTGCCTGCCCTCACTTGGTAGAGCAGGCTAGCCTCAAACTCAGAGATCTGCCTACCTCTGCACCCCCACCCCCAGTGCTGGGATTAAAGGTATTCACCACCACAGAAGTGTGGCTATTTTTAAATAATATTTTTTATTCTTTGAGAAATTCATATATGTACACAATGTATTTTGGCCAAACCCACCTCTAGACCTTCCCAAACATGTCTCTTAACTTTGTGTCTTTGTTGTTGGTAGTGTTTTTTGGGGGCGGGGGCAGTGTTGAGACAAGGTTTCTCTGTGTGTATATCCCTGGCTGTCCTAGCACTCATTCTGTAGACCAGACTGCCTTCTGCCTCCCTAGTATTGGGAATTAAGGCATGTGTTGCCATCCTCCTACCTTCTCCCCATCCCACCCCATACCCTGGCTTGTACCTTCTTTTTTATAGCCCACCAAGTCTAGCCAGTGCTGTCCTATGCACATAGGGGTGGAACACAAGCAACTTGGCAGTGACCACACTCCCAAAGAACAATGACTCTCTCCTCGCAGCCATTAACAGCCAATAGCTCCTCAGCTATGTTGGGGACTCTTGGGCCCCTGGCTTGATCTCATTCAGATCTTGTAGAGCCGTTGTGAGTTCTTCATGTGCAGAAGGGCCGTGTCATATGTAGAAGACATTTCACAGCACTCCTACCTGCCATCTAGAGCTTACATTCTTTCTGCCTCTCTTGAACAATGTTCCCTGAGCCTTCGAGGGGTGGAAAATACAGCACTTTTGAATTACAGAGTACTCACAGTAATTACAGTGCATCATGACTGCTGCTGTTTCCACCCGTAGATCATTCTCTGAAACAGTCATTGCTTTTTACTGTGTAACCTCTTGTTACTATATTCTTAAGGCACATATGTATTAAATAACAGGCAACCTGAGACCCTCTTAAGCTGGAGACATACCATATTCTTCCCAAAACAATTGGTATTACTGTGCCTTTATATATTAAAAAAAAGATATGGATATTACTACCATGTCACATACCACAGGAATTGGCCCTGTAATTCCTGACATTTTCAGTATCTTTATGTATTGGAAATACTGGAAAAGGAATTTTTATCTTGTTTGGCCCTCTGCTTAATATAGGAGGGGAATCCCTGGTGGAAAGGAACTACATCGCTTCCTTTGCCTGCTTCCTGCTTCGGATGTCTGGCATGTCCTAAGCTTTTTACGCACATGATTACCACACAGCTCTAAGGTTCTGCTTCTAACCACAGACTCTTCCCCACCACTGTCCTTAATGACTTCCCCTCTCCCAGCTTGCTACAGCGGAGCAGACGGAGGCAATGGAGTAGCTAAGGCTGCTAGATTCTGGGGACCTTCTTAGTAATAGCCTCGACTTGTCCTGGGTTAGTACACGTATGAGGAGAGAAAGATCACAGAAGCATTTCCTCCCCAGTTGATTGCTAGAGAGCACTAGCATTTTTGGAGTTTTTGAGACATTTAATTTTAAGTCCTGAAGATAATGGAGACTCTTTATCCCAAAAGGATTTGGACCATTTAGCATCAGGAAGGCAGCATATTCCTTTTTCTTCATATCCAGCATCTCAAGAACATGGACTTAGTTCTGAAATCCTGTATTGTCCTGTAAATTTCAGTAATGTCTTATTATTTGAGACAGAGCTGGCCTGGAACTCTCTCTGGAGCCCCGGGCTGAGCCCAAACTGTCAGTCCCTTTCCTCTCAGCCTCTGATACTAGGACTGCCAGCCTGGATCACCACAGCCAGCTGAGTCAGTGTCGTAATAGTGGGGCACAGCAGCACACTGGCCTGTTTGACATTTATGAGGGAACTCATTAGTAAGATTGCTATGTAGTCTGAATACAAGTGTGCAATTTGGAAGACGAAATACTTGCTATTATGTGGAGAAGCCTAAAGTCTTACGTTTTGAGTTCATAAGAGGAAGAGTGCTCTGCACACAGAAGCAGATGTTTGAGCCCTTGTGTTTTAAGGACTTCTATACTGTCTTGCCTCTGCCCCTTAGATGATGGTGACATCTGTCTCTCAGCCCGTACCTGTTACAGGGCCTGGCATACCTTACCCTCCACCCTGAATTCTTCAGCTCAGGGGCTGGGCTGCCCTTCCCCAGCTTCTTTTTCCTATATAATCTAATCATTCTGGTTACCTGGTCCATTTGTATACTCTGTGCATCCTGGCTACTGCACCTGCCCCCTTCTTCCCCTCCCCCCTCCTCACATGGCTCAGCTCAGTCTAGTTATGTCTACTCAGGACTCTGCCAGATGTCTCTGACTCTGGCTGTGCTTTTCCACATACCCATAATAAAACACCTAGGAGCAGTCATCACCTTTCCTTTTTATTTTTATTTTTCCACTCATCTGGTGCCAGAGGCAATTTTTCATAAATCCCCTTACTCCTGAGCTGTGTATAACCTTTATTACTGTGGATGTTCACATTTTCAACATGAGTCCTTTTTTTTTAGCTAGCTTCTATTAGTCTGTCATTCAATCAGTAAATACTCCAAAACACAATTGGGGCCACAGCTGAGGATTTCCCAAGTGTTGTGCTTCTGTGAATGCTGTCAGGAGAGAGGAATTCTGTGTCCCCACACGAGTTCCACAGACTCTCCTAGGTTAAAGAACAGGACATGAGTAAGATCCTGGAACGTGGTTGATCAACGTGAGTTGTACCTCTTTTCCTACCCATCCTGGAGACTGTCAGATGATTACAACAAAAATAAATACAAGAGCTTTCAGATTTTCCTGCCTGAAGCTGTACTTATTATTGAACTTGCCATTGTCAGCCTCGGGCTTTGTGAGCCCCTGTGACTGGGCTTATGATCTGTGTGCCTGCTCTGGTGCCAGGAGATTAGTCCTTGGATCTGGTTTTTATCTTTCCCTTTTGTTAGCCTAGATGTTCTTTATGCTTATTGCTTTGCCTTTAGAGCTTATGAAATCTGATTTTTGTTTTTTGAGGTGGGACATGGGGTTAGAAAATTAATTTGAGGGGGCTGGAGAGATGGCTCAGTGGTTAAGAGCACCGTCTGCTCTTCCAGAGGACCTGGGTTCGATTCCCAGCACCCACATGGCAGCTAACAACTGTCTGTAGTTCCAGTTCCAGAAAAACACCAAGACAAATAAATAAGTAAATAAAGTTTAAAAAAAAAAAAAAAAAATTAATTTGACTGAATTTGGTTTGTAACAAGAAACTTTTTCCACAGGTCTTAAAGCAGCTGGGTTTATTTGTTTTGCTCAGTTTTACTTTACTGTTAATGTTTTTTTCTTAGTGCCATTATACATAAATCTATGGACTCTGGATTCACATCATCACAGTGGCAGCATGCATGTAGTTTAAGAAGAGCTTAATTTATTGATTCTCTGAATGTACATAGACAGGGAAAGGCCATTCAGCTTTTACTTTTTCTGAGCACTATGGACTAGTTTTGTTAAAGTGGCAGATGTAGGATGGAGGGTTCTCTCTAGGCAGTGGGCTTTATGGAAAAAAGATGCAAAGTGACTTAAGGGGGCCACAGTACTTGAGAAAGCTGGTTCCTTTGAGACCAGTGCCGTGTATTAGGTAATTTCCTTGAATTCAGGCTTGAGATACAAGTCAAAACAAAATGTGTGGATGTGTCAGTGTGTGAATGTTAATTGTGCCCTAGCTTTAGACTTAAGGAGAAGAGGCTGGGCAGGAGTGACTGAGGGAGTCCTCATGATCAACACCTGCAGATAAGGAGGGCTGGAGAGTGAGGCTGTGTGCTTCTCAACTACAGGATTAATTAATATTCTCCATTTTATGGCTGAGCTTTGCAGTTTGGATGCTAGATAAATGTCTGAGCCTGGTGTTGTTAACCTTAGTCTGCCACCAAAAATGTTAGTTTCCTTCTCTGTAAAATGAGTACCTTATTCCTCTAATACTCTGATTATTTAATAACTACCAACAGCATATCAGGAGAATGGCACCCCCTAGTGGAAAATTTGTGTTATGCATTGTCATGGCCTGTCTTTATCAAGGTCTGGATAAAGTACCTTATTTCCACCCTTAGAAGAAAAAGATAGTTAGAATATGCGTCTGTCTTCATGAAATATATAGCCTAATGTTCTTCAAGAAACTTGGAACGTTAAGTCAGACATTGAGAGACAAGCAGAAAACGAGTTGAGGTTGATTTTTCTTTCTTTTTTTTTTTAAAAAATCTTTATTATGTATACAATGTTCTACCTTCATGTATGCTTGGATGCCAGATGAGAGCACCAGATCTCATTACAGATGGTTGTGAGCCACCATGTGGGTGCTGGGAATTGAACTTAGGACCTCTGGAAGAGCTGCCAGTGCTTTTAACCCAGAGGTTAACTAACTTAGAAGCCATCTCTTCAGCCCCCTTCAGTTTCGTTTAAACAAGTGTTAATTTTATTTGTTTGCAGTGCTGGGGATGGAACCAAAGGCTTCATGCATGTTATATATAAGCATGTAATTCTTAATTAATGTATCTAGACATATATAGCTTAATCAACATTACATTACATATAACATGACTAATAAGAAGTACTATTAATGTTACCTAACATTATATTGCTTTATCACCATATCGTTAATATCACGTCTATGTCACAGTATTATCTAATCAATGCTTACCAGACATATCTGTGTTATCTTACATACACCATTTCTGTCATAAACCTTTATTCTCCATACGACTATCCCCATCCACATTTAGTCTATTAATCTACCATCCTCGGTGAAACCAACAACCCGCCCACCTATGCCCCTCTTCTCGCTCCGGGCCCATTTTAACTTGGGGGTAGCTAATGTGAAACTTTATCAGACATCTGGTTCTTACTTCAGGGCCATCAATTGGTTCATCGTCCATACGATCCCCTTAAAAGCCTTGAAACTTCTCCTCTTAGATTTGAACTGACTAGTATAGAAAGTCTTGGTGGTGCTGTTGAATGTTCAATCCTGGGCAGTGGAGAGGGTCTTCTGGATAATACACGCTGAATTTCTTTTAAAATTTTACTCTTCTGCTTACAAATATGCGAATAGCAGCAATGGGGAAACTGGGAAGGTTCTCAAACTGTAATAGTCAAAAAAACTTACAAGACACAACCTCCCCCAGCCTAAGTTAGTATAATTGTTCACCTTTGCGGGGGAGGGCACTTCATTCATTCATTCATTCATTCATTTATAGATAAGGTCTCACCTCAAACTTACTGTATTGTAGGCAAGGCTGCCCTAGAGCCTCTGATCCTCTGCTTTCCCTCCCAAGTGCTGGGGCCATGAGTGTGCATGCATGTATGTATGTATGGGGACAGTGGCTCCCTCTGTAACCCAGACTGCCCTCATTCACAGCAATTCTCCGGCCTTGGCATCCTGAGTGCTAGAATTATAGGTTATACACCCAGCTCTTAGTTTGAGTATACTGGTATAGTCATGTGATTTTCCTCCATCAGATTTCTAGAGTGGACAATATATACTGTGATAGGCTGGGTCCCATCTCAGTTCCACCAGGCTTGAGAGCATGAGAAGTTATTTACTGTCTCTGAGTCTTAGTTCCTTTCCTAAAGACATAGGATAATAATACTTTCCTGTGACTGAAAGACAGAGTAAAATAGAAACTACCCCATTCTGAATGTGTTAATAGGGCTAGTTAGCCATTGTTTTCTTCATTCCCATTTTAGCTTTATCCCTCTCCTTCTTTCCTCCCCTCCCCCATCCCCATACCACTTTCTCTCCCCCCCCCCTTCCCTTTTCTGGTACTGAGAACTGAACCTGGGGCCCAGTGCATGCTAGACAAGTGCTCTACCACTGAGCTATATCCTTAGCCCATTTTTACGTTGGTATTTTGAAATACGTACTCAGTACGTTGCCCGAGCTGGTTTTGAACTCACTCTGGAGTCCAGGAATGTCTCCTGCATCAGTTTCCCAAGCCGCAGCAAGCCCAGCTCTCAGCCTTACTTGTGAGCCTTTTATGTGCTGGTATCTACTCACCCACCTCCAAGCATGCATGTGCCTGCGTGTGTAAAATGCACCTTGTCATTCAGCTTGAGAACACACCCTGCACCTTAACCATCCATCCCATTGTGGACATATACACACAACATTGTTCTCTGCTCATATTCTCACCCTGTCTTTTCCTTCTATTTCTGAATGACCCATCCCAACAGATGGTGTGCCTCATGGGGTTTCTTTGAACTTTTCTGAGTTTTATTTTAATTTTATTTGTTCATTTGTATTTGTTTTTTTAACTGACTCAGCAAGTTTTAGTTATATATTCATTCATACACATGTACTTACATGTGTTTTCTCAATTTTAAATTAATATTAAGATCAAAGTCGTTACTCAGCAAAAATGAGGCTTTTTTTAATTTAATGAAGTATTTATATAGTAGCCTGAAAGTAATTTTCTCAAAGAAGGTTAGGACTTTAGTATGGATTTCACTGAAGAAATAAAATCAAATTGGAAAACTATAATTGAACTGCTTAGTTCTGGAGAGTCGTAAAGAGTTCTAAGTAGCCTAGTGCTAGAGAAGGGGCTGAAGATTTGAATGGTTGAATACGCTCTTTGGAATACCATGGAGTCACTAAGAAGACTGAAATAGATCCAAAGTGCTAATGCTTTTGAAAAGACCTTTTGAAGTTGAAAACAGCCACAGAACACTATATAGTACGAACCATTAGCAAATACATTTTATTTTGTATTTTTGGGTATATTTTCATACACACAAAAGTGTAAACACCATATATAACATGGCCTAGAGACTCATATGCTAAGCTTAAGTTTATAACTATAGTTTCCTCTGTAAGGGAACTGAAGAGCTGCCAAGGTGAACTTTAAATTTTCATTTTGTTTCTGGGTAATTAAAATTTTTTAACCAAGAGCATTTATGTATTGCTTACACAGTTGAGAAATAAATACTGCAAAGATTGGGAATCGATGTAATTTACATAGGCCATTCTTGATATTGATGCTTTTATTTTAGTTTTAGGTCTTTGACTATGTCATCTATATATTATATATATTTATATAAAGTTACATATATGTAATTTCTAGCTGGCAGAAGCACACGCACAGTTTCACTTCCAGTTCCTTTTTGTGAGTTTCTATTTGGGGCCCTTAGATAACTGATGTCTAAGAAGTTTCGTGCCGCTGCCTTTCTCTGTCTCATTCAGGAAGCTTCGGATGGGGAAGCATAGAACAGGGAAAGATGTTAAATAGACTGAGTTGGCTTTATTAGAGTCTCATTGGTACCTTTTCCCTGGGGATTTTTGTTTGCTTTGTTTTGGGTTGTTATTGTTTTGAGACAGGGTTTCGCCATGTAGCCCTTGCTGACCTGAAACTCACAATATTGACCAGTCTGGCCTTGAACTCAGAGAGATCTGCCTGCTGCTGCCTCCCTAGTGCTGAAATTAAATATGTATGCCACTCTGTCTTTCCTTGGGGAATTTTGTGCTCTGTAACTTTGTGTGAACTCAAACAGCAGATAAGTTAATGGCAACCCCGGACCCTCAGCTAGAAAAGTGTGAACTATATATATAACCCAGGGTTAGGGATTAGGAGATATATACATATACATATAAAGATATATACATATATCTTTCCTAACAGGGGCTGGAAACCCATATGCTAAGTTTATAACTATAGCTGCCTCTGAAAGGGAACTGAAGGGCTGCCAAGGTGGACTTTGGATTTTTATTCTGTGCTTCTAAGTAATTAAAATTTCCTAGCAAAGAACACAACTGCTGGACACTTTATGGAGCAGTCAGCATTTTCCAATGTGAAGAGATAGTCACCAATCAAGACTTAGGTGTCTGTCATCTTCAACCAGCAGTACATTTCAAATGTACTTTACAAGTAAACTCAGCTTTTCCATCCCTGCCTTAACAGATGATTTTTTAAAAAATTTTAATGATTATATTTTTATATTTAATAATATTTATCTTGTTCTGTACTTATTTATTAAGAGTAGATAAGTAAACCAGGTGGATTGTTGCATACATTAATCCCAGCACATTAGATATTTAGATAGAAGGGTAATAAATTAAGCCAGCATAGGCTTCACAGTTAGACCTTGTGCCAGGAAGTAAAGATACATAGATTAGAAAAGAGAACATGGAAGTCAGCCCTAAACCTTTCCGTTCATTCCATGTTAGTGGCACTTGATAGAAATCACTCCAGAAACTGGTTGCTTTGAGTTTGAGGTCAGCCTGTGCTGTAGAGTGAGTCTGCCCAATAAATAAATAACAAATAAATAAACGAATGAATGGCAAATATAAAAAAGAGATTATTGAAAAATTCTTTGTTTGGGAAAACTTAAGAACAACTTGTATCTATAAGATTTGGCTCCAGAATTTTATTCCTTTATTTATTTATTTTTGAGTTTTTTTTACATAGCCCAGGCTATCCTTGGACTCATGATCCTTGTGCCTCAGCCTCCAGAGAGCTGAGATTATAGGCCTGGCAGTTTTATCCTTTTGAAACTAAAACATGAGCCAGACATGATGGTGCCTGTATTCTCAGCCACTTGAGAGACTGCTGTGGAAGGAGTTCAGAAATTTGGAATTGGCTGGGGTGTGAGACCATCTTTTAGAGAAGTTGTCGGCTTGTTTGGGTTGGTTGTTACAAATTTATACATATATTTGTAACAGGCTCTCATGTGGCCCAGGATGACCTCAAACTCACTATGTAGCTAGCCCAAGATTACCTAAATCTCTTGCCTGCACTTCTGGAGTATACAAATTACAGGAGTGTGCTACCATGCCTGGCTGTTTTTTTAAAAAATAATAAAAAATAAAAATTAAAGGAAATAATAGCTGATAAGAAACAAACATAAAGCAACTACATTTTTGCTTGTGTGATATGTGCCCCTATTTATTAGTTTCCATTCTTCACTCCCCAGCCTACAGGGAGTCCTTGGAGATTTCTGTTGGTAATTGGCTGTATCATTTTAGGAAAGAAGGAGAAAAACTTTCGAGTGGTTTTTTTGAGAAAATGTAGGATTTCTCTAGGCTCTGCACTATAATCAAGCCCAGTGGTGTATGACTTATATGTGCAAAACAGGATCCTCTTGTTGTTGATGCTGTTAGAACATATGCTTTCTTTTTCAGTGTATATTTGACCTGATATGACTGTCAGGCTGCCATACTGTGGTGTCTGTTGCTTACCAATGAATGAAAATGCACTGTAAAGTGCTTTATTGCAGTCAGAAATTCGGGGGAAGCAGAGTTTCTTGCTATACAGCCTTACACTGTTCAGTGCCTCTACAGAAGTGGGTTATTTTGTTTTGGTGTGTAAGTTGTGCACATAAAAGAGACACTGGGCACCTTCCTATGTTGCTCTCCTACTTTTTTGAGGCAGGGTCTCACCTTAGACTTATCATTTCAGTTAGGCTGGCAAGCCATTGATCTCCTCCTGCTTGGCTCCAGCCTGCAGTGCAGAGTTGGAGTTTCAACAATGCACTACCATGCCCAGCTTTTAAAAATGTGGGTGTTGAGAGTGAACTCAGATACTCTTGCTTTCATAGCAAGTGATCTTAATCACTGAGCCATTTACAGCATCTCCCTAGCTTTGATTTGAAGATAGTCTTTCTTTGTGCTGTAGGCTGACCTTGTCCTGGAGGTCTTCCTGCCTCTGCCTCTTGAATGCTGGCTTTACATCTACCACTGCTATACTGATGTTAAAGATGTCTTAATGAAAATTAAAGATCTAAGGCAGAAAAAATAATATTTGTGGAGAAAGGTAGAAAGCCAAATTTTAAAATATCTTAGGATGATTGACAGAAGAAAATTTGAATGTTGTAAACTTCTAAAAAGACTTTTCACATTTCATACCTTGTATAATGCATTCTGCTCACACTCCCTCCCTCTCCTCTTGACCCCCTTCCCACACTGGTGACCCTGCCCTACACAATTCCTCTTTCTTATTTAGGTTCTGTGCTTGTTGTTCTTGAGTGCCTGTTTCAGGGAATACAGTCCTAATTCCAATCTTTTACAGATTGCAAAAGTTGAGAAGCTCAAACCATTGGAGGTTGAGTTACGCCGCCTAGAGGACCTTTCGGAGTCAATTGTTAATGACTTTGCCTACATGAAGAAGCGGGAGGAAGAGATGCGGGACACCAATGGTGAGAGGAGGGTGGCTTATTCTCAGTTGGCTTGTAGCAAAGGGCACTGATTTGTAATTTTTGAGGCTGTAGAAGTAAAACAGCATTGGAGCTAGAACTCAGAGCCTGTGCACGCTAAGAAAGTGGTGTGCCACTGAGGTGACTCCCCAGTCAGAGCTTTGTAGCCTAGGCTGGACTGGATCTCAAGATCCTCCTGTCTTAATCTCACAAGCGCTGAGATCACAGGTGTATTACCACACCTGATTTTTTGCTGTCTTTCTTTTTTTAATTGTTTGAACTCTCAGACACCTGATTTTTTGCTGTCTTTCTTTTTTTAATTGTTTGAACTCTCAGACTTAGGGACTGAATGAGGTTAACTAGTTGTACTTCCCCCCCCCCCCGCCACTGTTTAGCTATCTCAAGCAATTTACTTTATTCCATTTACAGTGCTTTCTCTCTTTTTTAGAGTCCACGAATACCCGAGTCCTGTACTTCAGCATCTTTTCTATGTTCTGCCTCATTGGACTAGCCACCTGGCAGGTCTTCTACCTGCGGCGCTTCTTCAAGGCCAAGAAGTTGATAGAGTAACCAGTCTGTCTTCTGTCCCCTGGTATCTCAGCCAGCAGAACATCGCTGGGACATGCCTGGCCTAGCTCACGGCCACCCTACTAACAGCACCATCAGGGCACAGTGGAGCTTTCTTGCCAGAACTGATTTCTTTTGGTGTGGGAGAACATGGGGCACCACCTACACCCAACAAGTCAATGAGGACTTCTTTTTAATGCGGTAGGATTTGGACTGGTTTTTCAACAAGATTATTAAAGTCACCTATGGGAAAACACAACAAAACAAAAAACAGGGGTTACCTAGATAAAGCCAAAGCCAGCATTGGTCCTGGGTTCCTCCATGGTCTGTTTGAGCTGATTGCTTTCTTCTCCCCTTGCTCACCACCTGGGTCTCTCCCTCTAGTTTTTCTCCTGTGTCTCTCTGACCATGGTCAGCTTGCCTCACATCAGCTATCCTCTCCGATTTCCTTGTGAAAACACGCTGGACTTTCTCTGCCCTTAGATGAAATGTTTACATAGTTTCTGGTGATACCCTTCATAATTTTGTCTCCTAAAAGGGTCATGGATGGGACACATAAAAAGGTGAGCTTTGAACTGTAGAGACTCTCTTCAAAGAAAATCTCATTTTAGACAATTAAAAGGTTTGTGTTCAACAGCTCCAACTCTGTGTGTTTAGTTCTGCCTCAGTTTGTCACCCGAGACCCCGGTGATTATTTCAGGGTAGATTAATTCCATCACGTGGTCTTCGTACCCTTCTTCTCAGCTCTGGCTCCCTAATCTGCTCACCATTTCTGTGACTTTGTTACCTTGTTAGGTAAATGGAATCATCAAGAGTCTAACTTTTGGAAGTTGCCTTCCCACTTGGCATAATCCCACTGAAATGCCCCTCCAGGTTGCTGCATATATTGGTAGTTGTTTTATTTTCGTTGTTAATACTCTTCCAGGGTTATGCTTAAAGGTCATGGGTGGGTTTGGGGGTTTGGCCCTTGGTTCTTATGTGAATGTAAGTTTTTATCACTGGGATGAATGCCTAAGAGATCAATTGCTGTGCTACGTGGGACATAGGTCTTAAACAAACTTCCCTGCTCTGGCTCTTGTCTAGAGTGGCTATAGCATGTTACATTTCCACACTCTCATTAGTGCTTCTTATCATTGTTATTTTAACTTAGCCCCTTGAATAGATAAGTGCCTGTAGTATCTCATTATGGTTTTAATTTGCATTTCCCTAATGGTGAGTGGTGGTAACCATTCATTCTTTAATGTGCTCTCATTTGACATCGGTATGTCCTTGTCAGTGAGGTGTCTGTTCGTGGCTTTTGCCCATTTTCTGCTTGGATCATTTGTTCACCTCACTGTTGAGTTTTGTGTGGGTCCTCTATCAGACATGTGGTTGCTTGAATTTTTCACATAACTTCTACCAGGGAAATAAGTACATTTTACCAGCTAGCTCTTCATGCATGACCATGTCTTATAATTCCTGTCCTTATATTACTTATATGTCCTTAATTCCTGTCCTAATCTCTAGAGGATTGGACATATGGGGTCTAAATAGACTTCTAGGAAAGTTATAGAAAGGTAAATAGGTGAAAATACCTGTTGTAAAAGCAAAGCCAAGGTTCACTTGTCCAGACTATTAGATACCTCGAGGCCAAGTCTGTGCAAAACGAGATGTGGGTCTGGGGTTGTACTTCAGGAGTAGAGTGCTTTCACACATGGAAGGCTCTGGGCTCTGATCCCCAGCACTAAGGGGAAAGTATGTACAAATATTTGTACACAGGAAAAATACTCGTTTGTCATCTGTTATCTTTCCCTTGTCTCCCAGGAAAATAGGCTGGAGTTGATCCTTTCTGTGATCTTTCAACCCTGCTGACTGACCTGTTACAGGACTTGTCTTAATTGCTGTGCTGAGAATGAATTACAGGACATAGGTCCATGTTGCTTGAAGTAGAGAAGTGAAATATTGAAATTATCAGAGAACACTGTTAAGTTGACCGACCTGGATGAAGTACGAAGGTGAAAGGGAATGATCTGTGTTGTTAAAGTTCCAGTTACTGTAAACTCAAAAAAGCCTTGCTTGTCTTATGACTGCTGAAATTTCTTCTTGCTTGGCCTAAGTGTTCTCTGGTACAGCACTGCCATCTGCTGTTGAGAGTTGATAGGCCTCACTTCTAGGAACTTGGTTGAGTCCTCACCATAGCAACAGCAGATGTTCAGGAATCTGTAACATTCATATATCACGTAATAGAGGAACAATTCAAGTAGGAAAAAAATAAAGTTTTGGGGCAAAATCCATCTGTAGACTTAAGTGCAAAACTGTAGTCTGTGCCATTAGCCTGAGCAGAGACTCCTCCTCCTGACTGTGCCTTCCCCCTTTAAGGAGCAGTGAAAGCTACTCTGTTAGTTAGGGGTTCTGTTCTGGAAATTGTCAAAGAAGGTAGGAGAACATAGAGTAAGTATTTTGCTCATATTTTTTATTTTCAAGTACAGCTCAAAAGTTTTATAGAACTGAAATTCCTTCAAGTCCTTTTTTTGTTTTGATTCATGCCAAAAACAACCAACTTGGACATTGTGTTTTCAGTTAAAAAGTTAAAGAGCATTTGCCTTTGACAACACCCTAGCACAAAAGCCTATCAGCTCCATAAGCAGGTATGTTTTCTGCTTCCCCCATTTTTAGAGTATTCAAACTGAGCTGAGAATACTACAGTTTCCACAGACCTTGTTGTATGCCATTGTCATGAACTCCCATCGAGCCATTCTTCTATTAATGGGAAGAGGCATGTGGGATCTATACAGACTCACCTGTTGGAGATTTTGGTGTAAACTTCCACAAATAAAGGCTAGCAGAAACCATTCGAGGTGTGCCTTTCTGTTACTCATTAGTGCTTTTGTGTGTGGGCTAGCAATGACCCCTCTCTATTGCTGCCTTTGCAGGTACAGCACATGAAACATGGTGGCTCAAAGAAGAAAGCGTTGTCCCTGACTTACTCCAGATAGAAAGGTTTATATGGGAATAAACCCTTACTTACACATAGTCCTTATGTCACTGACCAGTCGTTGTGAGTTGTCCCGGGACAGGTCGGCCTGGGAAGTGTTGTGTGATTTTCTTGCAGCTATCATTGGGGTTGTCTCTCCAGTTTCCTCTGGCTTCCTTTCTGAAAGTACCCTTCTCAGTTTAGAACCCTGGACAACAAGAGCAAATTCTTTGCCCTTTCGCTTTTTAACATTTTTCATGAATATTCCTTTTTTAAGTTTTTACTTACTTCTTCTGCGTATGGGTGTTTTGCCTGCATGTATGTTTGTGCACACCTGGGGAATCTGAAAGCCAGAAGGTATCGGATCCCCTGGGGCTGCAGTTACAGACAGTCTATGAGCTGCCATGGGAAGCAAACCTGGTCCTGGAAAAGCAGCAAGTACTCCTAACTACTAAGCCATTGCCTCCATCTCCCCATGAAACTTCTTTCTAAAAGCCAGCACGAAGTATTCTGTAGATTACTAGCTGGCTACATGCACATACAGTTAATTAGTAAATCCATAGTCTGCGTTAAGTCTATTTTAAATAGTGTTTCCCAATATTTGGTTTTTTTTTTTTTTTTTTTTTTTCAAACAGAATCCCTATGTAGGCCAAACTGGCTCCAAACTCATAGCAGTCCCCTTGCTTCAGTCTTCTAAGTACTGTGACTACAAGGATGAGCCACTGTGCCTGGTCAAATATATTTTAATATTAAAAATTGTATCTCAGTCCGTAAAGGACATGGCACAGAAACATCAACACCTGAGTTTGATTCCTAGCACTCACTGAAGAGACTGGGCATGTGTTTATAAGAGGTGGCCTGTGCTTGTGTTCCCAGTGCTGGGAAGGTGGAGATAGGTGGATCCTTGTGGCTCATTGGCCTGTCATCATAGCCTAACCATTGAGCTTTATTTAGGTCCTGATAAGAGACCATGTCTCAACAAGATGTCTGGCTCCTGAGGAATGGCACATAAGGTTGACCGGTAGCCTCTATGAGCAGATACCCACATACACATACACACCAAAGTGTTTTCTTGCTGATGTTTTAGAGAATATATTGAGTTCAGCAAAACTTAATGAATCGGAAGCTGGAGAGAGGGCTTAGTGGTAAAGAGCACCTGTTACTCTTGCAAAAGACCCTGGTTTGGTTTCTAGCACCCGCACAGTAATTCCAGTTCCATCCAGGAGTGCTCTCTTCTGACCTTGTAGGCACCAGATGTACACATACTGCACGTACAAACATGGAGGGTAAAAGACTTGTATGCATGAAGTAAAACCTTAAAAACTTAGGGATGAACTTGTTGCAATAAAATCACTGATATTTATTATTTAATACATGCTTTATAAATTACTCTGTTTGGTGATGTCCCATATATGAGCCACATACATAATTTAAATTTTCATAGCTGAGCAGTGGTGGGCAGGTGGACCTCTGAGTTCGAGGCCAGCCTGGTGTACAAAGACAGTTCTAGGACAACCAGGGCTGTTATGCAGAGAAACCATGTCTTCAAAAACAAAAACAAAATGGTAAGTGGTATGTCTTGACCAAAGGTCTTTAGAATAAATGTTGACTATTTATGAATTTCACAGATAATTAGTTTTAGGCTGGGCATGTAACTGACCCCGCAGTCCTAGTGCTGTGAGGCTGAAGCAGGAAGCATGCAGTGAATTTGAGGCTAGCCTATGCTACATAGTTCTAAGCCAGCTTGGGGTACAACATGATAGCTTTGTCACAAAAAACGGAAATTAGTTTCAGTTCAATCCAATATAATGAATTCAGCATGAACTTTCTGTAATCCTAAAATACAAAAGGACATTCTGTTCATTAAAGATACACAGGTATTATAGTGAAAGCCATTTACTGGCTAGGGGATAAAGTTAGAGAAAGCTAGGTAGGAGCTAGGGACCAGGAAGATGAATTGTTAGGCTTCAACAAGACTTAATATCTTGGAATGAGGGGCTGGAGAGATGGCTCAGCGGTTAAGAGCACCGTCTGCTCTTCCAGAGGACCCGGGTTTGATTCCCAGCACCCACATGGCAGCTCACAACTGTCTGTAGTTCCAGTTCCAGGCAAACACCAAGGCTAATAAATAAATAAAGTTTAAAAAAAAAAAAAAAAGACTTAATATCTTGGAATGAAAGTCAACACTTGATTTTAAAAATCTGTCCCCCACCCCTTATTTCAGCTCAAATATATACCAACTTCCTCCACTGTTAGAATTAGTTTAGCTAAAATTTACTGTACGCAGGTAAGTAAGAGGTACTATTTATTCTCAAAGTTCCTTCTAATTACTATTAGCACTTTCCTTTGGATATTCCTCTGAGAACCCTTCACACACCCAACAAGTTCAGCTTGGATCCATGACTCCTTAATGACTTTCTAGAACCTTGGACTTTTAAAAGCAGTTTCACAAAATTGTTACTGTCAGTTCTTTTTGGATTATGGAAGACTGAACTCCAAGAGGGTAGGAACCATGTTTATTCTGTGTTATAATCTAGCACCTGGCACATGAAAGTCCTTGGTTTTTGGTAAATGAGAGTTTGAAATTCAAAACTTGTCTAATCGATAGCACTTCAAAAGCAACATGAGTAAATTGGAGTTCTCAAACAGTAAGGCATACCCATGGGATTATAACCTGCTATTCATTCTATCTCTCTGTGTCCGGGTACTGATAATATAGCAATGAAAACAGCAAGGCCCAAGCTTACATTCTAACAAATGGAGATAGCAATAAATCACTAAACACTGGAATGTGAGGGATAAATATCCTTAAAACAACATTGTTGGAGCTGGAGAGATGGCTCAGCGGTTAAGAGCACCGTCTGCTCTTCCAGAGGACCCGGGTTTGATTCCCAGCACCCACATGGCAGCTAACAACTGTCTGTAGTTCCAGTTCCAGGCAAACACTAAGGCAAATAAATAAATAAAGTTTGTTTTTTTTTTAAAAAAAAAAAAAAACATTGTTAATAGAGTGGGAGACCTGTGTTAGTTTGGACTGGATATGGAAAGGAGCTAGATTTAGTTCAGGATTATACAGGCAGCAGAGTATCATTACAGAGGGTTGGTGCAGTAATATAAATCCAGACAACAGAAATCCCTTGTAGTCTGCTGTCCAGCTGCAGTGTGACATGTTGCCATATATTAAATGGAGCACAAGTGAAGTATGAACTCAGCCTCACACCCCTACCAGTTCCTTCTTCCTCCTGTGTGTGCCTCTGTCTACTTAAAGCCCTAGAGTGAACTCCTACATCTACCTCACACATCCCAACTGATCACCAAGTCTTAAATGTCCCTCATGGATTTTTGAAATCCTAACCTCTTCACTCAGTGATATTGCCTTAGTACCTCTTAGAATACAAATTGCCTCCTAATTGACCACCGTCTTTGTCCGCCACACTGCTTTCAGAGTTCTCTGTAAACTGGAAATTAGCTCCTACCCTAAAGGGATCTAAGTAGTAACCGAGTTGAGCACTCAAGCAAAAGAACGTTTAATCACTATGCTAGAGGAAGAAAGCATAAGTGGATTTCCTCAGAAGATTGGAGCACTGAGCCTGTGAGATTTGCCGTGCAAAGTTGGCAACTTGAACTTGACCGACAGAAGCCATGTATATGGAGAAGGGAAGATTCCCCAAAGTCGTCCTCTGAGCACTGCATATGTGCCATGGAAGCACCACCCCATCATGTACACACACATAACACTTGGGACACAGAGCCCTAATCCATCCACAGCAAACAGTAACTCCACAACACACAAAGTTGTACTTCTGCTTCTACCCAACATGGACAGTGGGCTCCAGCTCCATAACCTCTTAGCTTTCTGCTATCCTGTCCTTTCTTAGTTCTGGGGTTAGATTGCTGGGTTTGACTCTCAAGCTCCCTTTAACTAGCTGTATCATAAGTTATCCTCCACCCCCAACTAGTACATAACCTTGTTCCCTGGAATTGTAAGATTGAGGGCCATAATACAAAGAAGAAGCAAAGCATAGTGCCCTGTCAGGCAACCCTGTGGTGTAGGTAATAGTCCTGCAACTTAATAGGAAAAAAAAAAGTGTTCATAGTAGTTTTGAAATTGCTTAAGGTAACACAACAATGAAACTGTAGTTACCTTGGTAATTTGTGGGTAGGGAGCATGCAGTCTCTGTTCTCAAATTTGGTGAATGTCTGGCCCTAGTGCTTCAGCAATGCTTCATTAGACTTAGAGATCTGCAAATAACCACATCTGATTATGATGAATTTGGAAGAAGACAAGGGAGGAAAAAAAATAAGAGTAAGCAGAGTTAAGGGATTTTAGGAGTGTGTCAGGCTGTGATGGCACAAGCCTTTAAGGCCAGCCTGGTCTATAGAGTGAGTTCCAGGACTGCGAGGACTGGACTGTTACCCAGAAAAACCGTGTGTGTAGGAGCGGGGTGTACTTTACAAGTTGTGAGGAGACGACCCAAGGTGGTCATAGGGAAAAGAGCCGAACCTGCTAACTGTGCTGTCCGAGTCGAGTGTTCAGCTTGCTGCAGTATCTTTACTATCTCTTCAAACAAGAGTCCTAGCCAGCCAATCCAGTGACTGTTACCCGGGCCCAACTCTTGGGACAAACAAGATGAGAGTGGACCACCGCGGCAGTCTGACGCAGTCTGGCGAGCTGGCAGGGGATGCAAAGCGGTCTGCATACCCAGACCCGTGTGGCAGCCCCTCGCCTCCTACGACGCCCACGGAGGCCAAGTGCAGCGTCGCCCAAGGTTTGCTGGACTCATTAGCAACAAGTGGGCACGCGAAGGCGGGGGAAATCTCAGCGAGCCGGAAACACCGAGAACTGCTTCCGGGTCAGGGGGCAGGAGCCACCATGGAAGCTCACTGGGCCTCGGGGCCGCCTACGCCGCCGGCGGCCTTGTGAAGCCAGCGAAGCCGTGCGCAGCGGGCACTGCCCGCCGTGGGTACGCGGACCTGCGCCATGTCGGTGCTGGGAGAGTACGAGCGACACTGCGATTCCATCAACTCGGACTTTGGAAGCGAGTCCGGGGGCGCCGGGGACTCGGGTCCGGGGCCCATCGCCAGCCCGGGGCCGCGAGCCGGCGGCGCGCCGGAGCAGGAGGAGCTGCACTACATCCCCATCCGCGTCCTGGGCCGCGGCGCCTTCGGGGAGGCCACGCTGTACCGCCGCACCGAGGTAGCGGCCCTCGGCTTCGGCCGCTCCGGGCCGCCACGCGCCCTCTATCCTGCCCCGAGTCCTGTGTGTTTGGGTAGCTGCTGGGTTTATGTCTCAGGGCCTCCTCCGCTCTTTCGGTTCACCTGCACTAGCAAATTGGTTTGATCGCCTCTGTCACTGTCATTTTATTTCACCGGACGAACTGAGCGAGTCACTGAGCAGTCTTTAGAATTTTCGTTTTCCCCTTTTGGACTTAGAAATAACTGTCCTAAAATACATATATATGTATATTTACTTTTTTTTAAAGGTTAATTTGAAGTCTAAAGGAAGGTGCTTTGCACGTTGTGAACAGCCTATCGCCAAAGCTTGCGTACTTTGATATGACTGTTCAAGGTCCGGATGGGGAGTTGGCACATGCTTCTGAATACCCCCATTGACACCAATTCTGCTGCTAGTGTCGTTATTTTTAAGTTCATAAATGATCACCTAGTTGGAGGATTTTTTTTAATCATCAGAAAGATCATCGTGCCTCTTCCCCCCCCCCTTGCTTATCCTTCAGTGCTTTATAAGACAAATACTTTATTGATGTAGCTAGTTCTTAACTATTGGGAGAAAAAGGACCCCTTCCTTTGAGAACCCGGGAAAACCAAGTCATCTTTCCCAGCTTCTTGCATAAATTCACTCTTTGGAGAGACCTATGGATCACTGACTCCCAAATTAAGAATATGCACTGATATAACCCTGCAGTGATGATTCTACTCCCAAAAACTAACCATAAGTTGAGTTTAATCACTACAGCCTTAAAGCTCTAGCTTTAGGGTAAATATTTAATGAGAACTTGCTGAGGTTGCAGAAGGTGATTCATCCACCTGCAATTCTAGTGTTTGCTCCCAGCCAGCCTTTTTTGTGCTGGGGATGAAACTAGCTTTGCTAAAGCTAAGAAGGCATTCTACCACTGAGCCACACCTCCAGCCCCCAGCCGTATGTCTAAGGCTGAAATGTGGGAGAAAAGTAGTTGAAAAAAAACTTTGTGTTTTTTTTTTATTCTATTACTCCCTTAATGAACAGTTAGAATTAATGTCATCTGTAGTAGTCTGTATTCTTATTTGTGCTCAAAATGAGTGTCACCGTTATTTTCTAGTATTTAAGCCACTGTATTTAAGTGGCTCACTCATTCCAGGTTTAGAATTAATCTTAGATGATCGCTCCAATTTCACATTTCTTTCCTTTATTCATGTTGAACTTGAATACTAGCTTTGAGATGATTTTTAATCACACTTCTCAGAACTATATGGCATTATCTGTTTCACTCAGATATCATTTATTAGATCTGAATTTACAGGTTATAGTTCAGTGAGAAGATCAGTCAGCCAAAACAGGGTTTCGAGTATTGATCTGTGTCAGGGGGAAAAGAATGGGGGACTTTCAGACCTGAAAATAAGAGAATGAGTCATATTTACATGTACGGTAAAACAGTCGAAGTTTTCCAAAAGAAAGTTTTAAAGGCCTTAATGTAGGTGAGGGTGCTGGTAAGCCAGGAAGCAGTATCTAAAGAGTTAAAAGTATCCCAAAGTGGAGTTAGGTCAGTTTGCAGGTTATGAGGATTAAAAAAAAAGAAAGAAAAAAAAGGGAGGGGTGTTCTGATCCTGAAAAACTAAATGAAAATCCTGAAGTTGAAGAAGTCAACAGGCTAACTAACTACATTGATTTGATAAGACCCTGCTGTCAGCCTTAGAAGCTGCTCTTTCTTCCCCAAGTTCTAGCTCTGCTGCAAACCCATTATGACTAGGGACCAACAGCATCCCTCAATAGAGTCCTTGAGATCTGGTCTTTTTTTTACCTACATTTATTATTTTGTGCATGTGTGTGGAGGAGTCAGAGGACAACTTGTGGGAGTCAGTTCCTCCACCGTGCAGGCTCTGGGGCTTGAATTCAAGTTATTAGGTTTGACAATAAGCACCTCTACCCACTGAGCCATCTTACCACTTTTGTTTTTGAGATTATGTTTTATTTTTAGTTCACTATTTATACATGGGTGTGTGCAAGTGAGTGCAGGTCCCCTCAGAGGTCAGAGGCATTGGATCCCACCTAGATCCTCCCAAGAGCTAAAGTTATAAGCATTTGTAAGCTACCCAAGATAGACTCTGGTAATCAAACTCTGATCCTCTGCAAAGCAATACACCCTCTTAAACACTAAACCATTTCTCTAGGCCGGAAAATTATACCTTAATGCTTTATTTCCCCTATTTTTCAGCAAATTATAATAATTGTGTGCAGAACCTTTAAAGTCTTTTAAAAGGAAAAAGTAAAGAGTCATTCTTTGCCCCTCTAGGAGGTTTTCTTTCTAGGGTCACAGGTTGGGTATGGATCCCTGCACTGCCAGGCAAGAAGAAAACACAATGCTCCTGCTACTGTGTTGTAGGATGACTCACTGGTGGTGTGGAAGGAAGTTGATTTGACCCGACTTTCAGAAAAGGAACGTCGAGATGCCTTGAATGAGATTGTCATTCTGGCATTGCTGCAGCATGATAACATCATTGCCTATTACAATCACTTCATGGACAACACCACCCTCCTGATTGAGCTGGAGTATTGTAATGGTAAGGTAGAATTCAGTGGAGACATTCACACTACCATATTACCGTGAGGGAGAAGAGTATAAGAATAGATGTACACTGATAAAACTTTAAATGGACTTCTGGAGTTAAATAGCCAAGGTCTTGGAGAGTTTTAAGATGATGTTCAAAGTATGAGAAGGAGTTTCCTTCCATCATCACTTTCTTTAGGTATGTTTCTGCCCATCTTCAACTTCGTACTTGCTGAGGGGAGTAGATTCTTTTTGTGTTTTTGTTGTTGTAGTTTGGTTTTGTGAGTCTCACTGTATCTCAGGCTCGTGAGGAACTCAATATATACCCCAAACTGGCCTAGAACTGAGAGCAGTTCTGCCTCGTTAGTGCTGATATTGTAAGTCAGCACTCCTGGCCCTGGCTCCTCAAATTATTTCTTCAGTTGTATTTTGTGTAGATTTTTCAGGATTTTTTCTTATAGAATGACATTAGTCAACATTTTAGATATAATATGACATAATACCAAACAATGTAATGTTTCATGAAATCTTACAGGCTATATTGATTTACATTGACTTCAGTTAATTCTATCCTACTGATAAATGGTCTAAAGATCATAAGTGAATAAGAACGATAATATGATGTGGCCTTATTTTTCTGGTTTTTGATTTCTTGGATGAATTTTTTTTATAGATAGCAACTCTACCTAATTGTTTAAGAAACAAAATACTGGGGTTGGAGAAGGAGCTCAGAGGTTAAGAGCACTGACTGCTCTTCCAGAGGTCCTGAGTTTGGTTCCCAGGAACCACAGGATGGCTCACAACCATCTGTGATGAGATCTAGTGGCCCCTTCCGGCCTGCAAGCAGACATTTAGGCAGAGCACTATTACATACTAAATAAATAAATAAATACACCCCCCCCCCATTTGTTAACTATTTTCCCCACTGAGCTGTTGCTCAAACTCATCACCTTAACGCATGGTGGGCTTGTGTCTCAATTTAGTTCTGTGAGCCTAAAGAAGAGTCAGTGGTCTTTGATTCACATTCAAAGGCTAAAAACACTGGTTCTGGTATCACCAAATGGTGGTGTCAGCAGTGACCACAGTAGCAATAGGGTGGATGAACTCACAAACAAGGTTGCTGAATTCACCAATTCACCAGTTACAAAGACAAGCGGGCAATATGCAAAAGTTTTTCCCCACAGACATCCTAGTGTCTGGGCCACTACCAGAAAGTACCACCCAAATTTAGAATGAGGCTTCCTAGTTTGAGGAATATAATCAAGATAATCCCTCATAGGTATTTCTGGCTTCACACTCAACTTCATTCTTCTTTATTAAAAAAGGATACATTTTTAATGTTTTAAGCTTATTAATAATTTATCCCAAATCTACACATAACTAGGCTAGCAGCAGAAGTACAAAAGGCACACATGGTGGCCACTTTTGCAGAACTTGCCTGAGGATCTAAGGCAAGGATACGTCTTTGTTTGAACTGCTATAAGTTCCTGATTAACAAGCATATATTTTTTCATATTGTCTAAGTTATTTTAAAATAAATTGTAGATAATATAGTGATCAAGAACAAACATATATGTATGTGTGCTAGCTGTGATTGCCCAAATAGGGATTAAACATTGAAAAAGGCGCTGGCTTCACGGGAACTAAAATCATTTTGTGCTTTTCTATCTTTTGAGGGGACGTTAATTGGCAAGAAATTACTGCAGTAAACACCTGTGAGCAATGTAAAGGCATCATAGCATGAAAGGATGCTGCTTTCTGTCAAGGATGTCATCCTTTAGGGGAAAAGACAGAGACAAAGTAAGGTTGGATATTAAATGTTCCAACAAATGAACCATGACCCTAGAGAGAAAAGAATTTTCAGTTCAAGGACAAGAAAATATAATTATTCCTTGAGTACAGCAACAAGGAAGGACTCTCAGTGATAGAATTTAAGCAAAAAATAAAGGGAGTTGAGAAAGTCTGTAATAAAAATAAACCCCAAACTTCCAGAGGTCATTGGAAATGGGATCTTACCAAAGTTGAGAACTAAATGGTCTCTTACAAAATTCTAGATAGTAATTAATCTCATATATTAAAACCACTGTTCCTTCAAGAGGACATCTATGTGAGTTATCCTCAGGACTCATTTATAGGAGCTAGGGACTTTACAGACCTACCTAGAACAATCTAAAGCAACAAATGCATATTATTGAAATATGTGTATGATGCCAACATTCACATCCAGAGGAGCTGGGAACATCTGAATAGCTCCTTACTTACAAATGACCAGAGACCGATAGAATGGGATGGAAAGACCATAGGCCTGCCCTCCCCAGCAAAGATAGAACTGGCTTAGCCACTCGCCTCCTGATGAGACTGAAACAGAGCTCAGCCTTTGTTCATCACTGGGCATGGGGATGAACAGAGGAAATGTGGTAGTGACCCATAAACAGAGAATGTTGGTTTTGGTTTTTCATTAAACATTCAATGAGTTGTTTAGTCAGAAACTCTAAAAGTTGACCCTGACCTCAAATATTTACTGATTCAGATCTTGATAATAACGAGTCAATTGTTTATGGGCTTGCTTTTGCTCCTAGTTTCTTGGCTGTGTGTTCTTTTTCCACCAACATCTCTGAAGTAGGAGTCTTAGAAGAGGGGATTCATTGAGTTCAGGCGAAGGTATTATGATCACCTGGAAGTTGGCTTAGAGAGGTGGGTTATTATTTCACCAAGTTCTGATGCTGGAGACTGATGCACCTGAAGTGGTTCAGATAGTCTTCTATCAGATAGTGTCTGCTGGCTTCTGATGTCTCCATGGCATTTCTCTGGCATCTCTGTAGCATCTCTTAAATAAATAAATCTTTAAAAAAAAAAAAAAAAAGCCAACTGATCTCACATCGTAAGTTCCATTGCTTTCTAACCTTGGGCAAAATAACAACCTTGTTTTCTCATCTTAAATGATTTTGTTGATTCTAAAGATTTATTAATTGAGTTCTTGATACATAGCAAGTGTTTGATACAGGCCTTAGTATCATCGTCCTTTTCTGAGCCGCACACTAAGGAGGCACCAGTATATTCTCTGCACTGTTGTTTGGAGATTGTTTCTGGTTCTGAACAACCCTAAATGTACAAGTAATTTTTGAAATATCATAAGCCTTACATAATTTACTTCCTTTGAGGTTAAGAGGAACTAGAACAAACATTTTTTTTTGACTCAACATTACTGAATTACAGGGGAGAAGAATTGTAAAAATTTAATCATAAACTGGAGCTGTGGGTAGGAAATAAGATGAAATTTACACGTATTCCACAGGAAGAAACAATAACTTAAAATGATCTAGGGGAAGACCCTAAACTTTAGGAAACCTTTCAGTGCAAAGCAAAAGTTGTTGGTAAACACTGTATTTTTAAGTCAGTGCATCAGAGATATAATTCACAGGTTCTGGTAACCATTCTGGCAGAATTGCTACAAACACATTACAGATTCCTTATAGAGGAGTCTAGGAAAGAAAATGCTCTGACTTTGAAGCTGTTTCCCAGAGGTACATGAATGGTCTTTAAGCTTTTCTAAAGCTGACAGTTCCCATTTTTTGTATTGAGCCCCTTGTGTTGGGGAAGGGAGACTTTTGACAAATATTCCTGACACAGAAATGGGAAGCATTTTGTGCCTATGTAAAAAACTAAGAGGGAAGAAATAATTTTCTTTGGAAAGGAAGCAGAACCCTTCATTTCCTTATGTCATCTGTAAAACCTCTATTAATACAAGATCCAAGCTTTTATCTCCATTGAGCAACTCAGCCTGTTTCTTGTTTAATTGCAGGAGGGAACCTTTATGACAAAATTCTTCGTCAGAAGGACAAGTTGTTCGAGGAAGAGGTAATTCATACGTGTGAAAGGAAGCTAGAATTTGTGTAATTTTTGCATTCTGGTTCTGCATTTACTTTTTCAACAATGAAGAGTGTTTTTCTCCTTTTGTTCAGACTCCTCCCAGGCTCTGAGTGATATTCATGAGAAAGGAAACCTCTAACAAGGAAGCAAGCTGTCTATAGCTGCTTCCTAACGTTTTACCTCCACACCATGGTTCACTATGGGCTTTCTTTCCTGGTTCTATTACTGCATACTGGTATGCCCAGTTTTCTGTACCTTTACATTCTTCCTGGGGTTTTTTTCCACAAGTCTGCTTTACCATACTATATGTCATGACCTTGGAACTATTTTAGATGACCTGCATTTTCTTTCACCCTTACTACTTTTCTTTGCCTACTCAATCTACCAGTAAGGGTCATGTTGAGTTGTAACCTCTGATTGCACCTTCTTTTGGTTTGTGTGTATATGTTTTTATTTAAATGGAGTTTTTTTTCTAATCCAAATATGACTTATTTTGAATCTGCAGATGGTGGTGTGGTACCTTTTTCAGATTGTTTCAGCAGTGAGCTGTATCCATAAAGCTGGAATCCTCCATAGGTAATGACTAAAAAGAATCTTGTGGTTGGAATCCTCGCTACCCATCCAGTTTCTACCCTAAGGACCTTCCATTATCATATTCTTGTCAAGTTTTCTCCATTGATAATTAGGGAAAGAGTGAATAAAGAGGGATGTTGTCTTCCCTCTCTAAGGGTAGACCAGGTTTGTGATCTAAGAAGAATCTTCTCAGCTGATAAGTCACAATGTTCCTACTCATTTCTTTTAGCTTTACCTTAGAGTTGAGTTCATTGATTTACCTCTAAAGTCTAGAAAGTGCTAGAAAGGGAATTCACAGTGAATGTTTTCTCTGAGGGAGAATAGTTGACAATTATAGTTACTGCTGTGTGGATATATGTTAAATATTTAATAAATCCTGGGATATCAGAGAGACCACCCAGTCAAATCCTAATCAGACAGCTCAGGAGATCCTTAATCCTTGAATACAAGGATAAATAGCTGATTCAGTCACACACCTTTAATCCCAGCACAGGGAAAGCCAGGAGTGGTAACCAACATCCTTTATCCCATAACTCCAGAGACAGAACTTCTGTTTCTGTGAGTTCAAGGCTACAGCCTTTAGTCCAGTTCTGGATGGGACAGGGTGTATAAGGGCTGCAGAAACCAGGCAGACAGAAGTGACCAGCAGGAGCCAGGCTGAGGAAGCTGCAAGACAGCTGGGTGAGAACTGACTGTAGTGTTTCCTCTCTCTGATATTTCAAGATTTATTAAATATTTAACATATATTCACACTGCTATAATTTTATTTTGATTTAAATAAAATCCTATTCATTTTCATATAATTTTTTTTTTGCCAAGTTCTTATTTGATAACAATTTGGGGAGAAAAGGTTACTACTCCATTTTTGCAATAGAAGAAAGCCGTTACAAGAACATTTCCACATTGTTATAGCTTTCCTAAGCAAGTGGCCATTGCTAACAATTGATTATAAAATACCAGTTTCTTTTAGTAGTTAGTCCATTTAGTTAGACTATATTTCTTTAAAGCTACCGAATGCCTACATTGCATGATTGTTACTTTCTTTTTAAAAGTAAAGAACTATATTGTTCTGGTTTACTTACATTTTGCAATAACAAAAGTCAAGAGTGTGAGCCAGGCAGAGATTGTATTATATGATCAGTTCATCTTTAGAAAAATGGTCAGTAGCTTTATTTAGTATATTGTTGTGCCTTAGCAGATGATTGTGCCTTAACGTTGACACTCTCTGTCATTAAGGTATATTCAAGGCCTACCTGGTAGCTGAAAAGGCAGTACATGTTGTAGGAATACGGTTGTCTGGAGCACTGTTATGTCATCTGACTCTTCTCCCGATGTCATCACTAATCTGTGAGACATTTCTTTGCTGTGAAGATAAACTTCTGCCTTTGCTTCCTAAGCCCCTTCTCCAGTAGTAGACTGATGGTGACCACCATATAAGGCATTTAAAACCTTGTGACAGAAACCAATTTTCATCTGTATGGATCCCAGGAAAAGGGAAGAGGGGAATGTCATTGCTACAGGAATTTAATATATTACACTTTCTTTTTCAGAGATATAAAGACGTTAAATATTTTTCTGACCAAGGCAAACCTGATAAAGCTTGGAGACTATGGTCTAGCAAAGAAACTTAATTCTGAGTATTCCATGGCTGAGACAGTGAGTATAGTCTTTACCTTTTTTTTTTGAAGTTTTTTTTTTTTTTCTTTAAATTGTGTGTGTGTCTGTCTGCGTGGATTTATATACACCACATGAAATCAGAAGAGGGTTTTGGATATATACATATACCTAATATGGACGCTGGGAACCACACCTGAGTGTTCAAGATCTGTAAGTGCTCTTAACCACAGAGCCATCTCATAGCCCCCCATATGTTTTTGTTAGGTTTTGTCTGTTTTATGTGAGCACACATGCATATGTACATACATGCATATGGAGGTTACGGGAGCACTTGTGGGAGTCACTTCATTCCATTCAGCTTTAGTCTTTCCAGTTATCTATAGTTGTTTACCAAAAATTGCCCTTTGGTAAGTGGCTCAGGAGATGTGCTATGAGTACTGTTTCCCCTGCTGTGATGGGCTAGTCCTCTACCCACTGAGCTGAGTCCCCAGCACCACTATTTCTCCTTAAGTTGGCATCATCTCATGAAAACGTTTTTGCAATGTGCTAATGGACATTTTGTGTTTGTTACAGGGATCACTGATTTCTGTGAATCTTAATTTAGCTATTGAGATGTTTATATAACTATCCAGGAAGAGAAGTTAATTCCGTATTTTTTGTTGTTTTGTTGTTTAGCTCGTGGGCACTCCATATTACATGTCTCCAGAGCTCTGCCAAGGAGTAAAGTACAATTTCAAGTCTGATATCTGGGCAGTTGGCTGTGTCATTTTTGAATTGCTTACTCTAAAAAGAACATTTGATGCTACAGTAAGTTGATGGATTGCCCACATAATAATGTCTTTGCATTGTGATACATGTTGAAGTGAATCAACTTTATTTATCCCTGAATTTCTGATTTCCTGAACAGAAATCACCTGAGTAAAACAAACAAACCTGTAGTTAGATTCTGGATTATAGTATGTTATTAAAATGCCATGGACCAGGTTTATCTTCAACTTGAATTCCTCTGTTGAAATGTCCATAAGCAAGCAAGCAAGCAGTTGGAGCACTGAACTTGAATTTGTTGACTATAATTTTAAAGCAGTCTCTTAGAGTCACCTGTGTGATGCTACAGTTTGGAAAAATTATTTTATTTCTATTTTAGCTACATCAGTTTTATTTTATTTTCAAGTTAAGGCATATTGTATATAACACCTATCAGTGTATTTTGAAACATTACACAGTCTCTGAGTAAAGATCGCCTTTATTTCTATGAACAGCAAATCTCTTTAAATCTTTTTTCTTTTCTCTTTTTTAAAGCTTAATGTAAAAACAAACAAAACAATTTGTCAAACTTTATCTAACAGTTGGAATAGCCTGGACATCTTATTACAATGTAGATTCTGTTTGATCAGGTGAAGGAAGGACAGACAGAGTTCTTTGTTTCTAACAGACTCCCAGATACCTCTGTTGGCTGTATTCCATGGATCATAATTGGGAGTAGCTAAAATGGATTCTAATCATCCACTTTGCTATAACCAGGTGTGAGAGTGTAGGCAAATCATTTCTGTGATCCTGTTGTATCACTATAACATGGAAATGATGTGTATCTCCCCGTGGAGATTTTTCTGATCCTGCATATGATAAAATTGAATGTAATGCAGACTCACTGGTCTGTTGAAGACCTGTTTGTTTTCCCAATTGGTTTACCCTTTGATTCTCCCAAATAGTAAAGTAGATAGAAAGAGAAACAACTTATGGAATACACAGACTTTGGGTGGTATATGATACCTCATTTTTTACTAATGTGATTTGGGGCCGAGTTACTTTATATTTCTGAACTCCATTTTTCTTGTGTACAAATTAATGATGCTAATAACTTCCTTACATTGTATTTATAAAGATAAAAATGACGTATGTAATACGCTTGCCTGGTTTATAGGAGTTCCTCAGGTGGTAGTAGCTCCTGCTGTTAACTACAGTACACTGCTGTTAACTACAGTTACATCATAAGATACTTTGGTTATGCTTTCCTGGAGGCAAATTAATTAGCAAAGGAATTACAGGAAATGAAGAAGCATACTTACTCATGCTTCTTTTTATGTGTTTGGGGCAAGGTCTTATGTAGAACATGATGGCCTTATGGCCTTACTACTTCGGCAGGGATGACCTTAAACTCCTGATTCTTTTTTCTGTCTCCCTATACCTGGTTTTCTTTTTTCTTGAGATTCAGCTGAAGGGTGAGATTATAATGTATTCTGTGGAACATACCATTAACTACACAGTCCTAGTTTTGATCTCTGTGCTAGAGTTCATTCCATCTGATAGTAGCAACACATCATCCTGTCTTCCCGACACATACTGATAGTTCTAAGATGAAATCAGCTAATACAGAACTGTTGTCACTTCTCTGGATAATCATAGATTCCTCTGGGTACTTGCGTGGTAGAAATAATGCTATCTTTGTTTTCCTTTTTAAAGTTTTTAATTATTTTATTCATATGGATATTTTACTTGCATGTATGTCTGTGTACCACATAAGTGCCTGTTATCTGCAGAGGTCAGAGAGAGTGTTGCATTGAGTTCTTTGGAGGAGCACCTAGTCCTCTGAACTGCTGAGCCATCTCTCAAGCCCCAATAATGCTATCTTTATATAACTAGGAACAATGCAGTCATCCATTTCTTCTAGAACCCACTCAACCTATGTGTGAAGATTGTGCAGGGAATCCGGGCCATGGAAGTTGACTCCAGTCAGTATTCTTTGGAACTGATCCAGCTGGTCCATGCGTGCCTCGACCAGGTAGGCATGATGTATTCATCTGTTCCATGTAGCCTCTGTGTTTGGGATATGACAAAGATACGAAGCACATAAAACCACATCTTCCTCCTCACACTTATCTCAAGCAGGATAAGCATTGGTAATTCATGACATCTGTGTGCTTTAGCAAAAAAAGCCTTACCTTATTCTATTTTAAAATACTGTTAACTGGAGGATGGAGAGATGGCTCAGCGGTTAAGAGCACCGTCTGCTCTTCCAGAGGACCCGGGTTCGATTCCCAGCACCCACATGGCAGCTAACAACTGTCTGTAGTTCCAGTTCCAGGCAAACACCAAGGCAAATAAATAATAAATAAATAAAGTTTAAAAAAAAATACTGTTAAGTGATGTATTTATTTTTATTTTATGTGCATTGTTGTTTTGCCTGCATGTATGATCTGTGTGAGGGTGCCAGATCCCCTGGAACTGGAGTTATAGACAATTGTTTGTGCTGGGAATCGAACCCAGACTGTCTGGAAGAACAGCTAATGCTCTTATTAGAGGAGTGGTCTCTCCAGTCCTTACTTTTTTCTCTTTTGAAAATATATTATTGTAAGGTAATTTTAACATCTAAATTGTATTCCATTTTTTTATAGTCAAGTTTTGCATTTTTTTCAAGGTTTATTTATTTATTATGTATACAGTATACAGAAGAGAAAAACAGATGTCATCATAGATGGTTGTGAGCCACCATGTGGTTGCTGGGAATGAAACTCAGGACTTCTGGAAGAACAGTCAGTGCTCTTAACCTCTGAGCCATCTCTCTAGCCTGCATTTTGTTTTTTAAAACAAGGCTGGCTTTGAGCTTACTGTGATCCTCCAGTCTCAGCCTCCTCACTGCTGAAACTATAAGTATACACCATCACACCTTGTAGGAAGATTAGTTTAATTTTAATAAAACTACAGTCAAACTGAGTGATGGTGTCATATGCCTTTAATCTCAGCATTGAGGAGGCAGAGGCAGGAGGATCTCTGTGTGTTTGAGGCCAGCCTGGTCTACAGAAAAACTTCCAGGATAGCCAGAGCTACACAGAGAAACTCTTGTTTCGGGGGGAAAAACAAACAGAAAAACAACCTATAGTAAGGTATAATTTTAATTTTTTTAAAAAAGATTTATTTATTATGTATATAGTATTCTGCCTGCATGTATGCCTGCATACCAGAAGAGGGCACCAAATCTCATTATAGATGGTTGAGAGCTTCCATGTGGTTGCTGGGAATTGAACCCAGGACCTCTGGGAGAGCAGCCAATGCTCTTAACCTCTGAGCCATCTCTCCAGCCCAGTTTTAAATTCTTAACATAAGGAAGCTGGAGAGATGGCTTAGGGGTTAGGAGCACTGCCTGTTCTTCCAGAGGTCCTGAGTTCGATTCCCAGCAACCACATGGTGGCTCACAACCGTCTATGATGACATACCCTCTTCTGTATATTGTATACATAAATATAATAGTTGTATTAAAGTTCCTTTGCTGTGTGCTGGGTTCTAGTATTACTGACAGTATAGCTAGAAACCACTAGCATCAGAATCACCTAGTTGGAGAGTTTTATACCAATAAAGAAGATGCCTAGGTCTTACTTCAGACCACAGAGCCTCTGAGTAAAGCCCAGAAATCTCTCCTTACAAGTATCCAAGTTGGCTCAGTGCTTATGTGTTAGGCTTTGGGAGTTGCTATCTTAACTGAACAGATGAGGAGTACACATTATACAAATCCTCCTCATGCAGGGTTTGTCATAAAGAAAATTGATAAACATTAAACATGGGATGTGACATAAGAAAAAAGTATTTTTTTGTGAAACAAAGTGGCTTGGGGGGCAGGAACTTGCTATGTAGACTAGGCTGGCCTGATACAAAGAATTACCTGCCTCTGTATCCTAAATGCTAGGATTAAAAATGTGCTCCACCATACTTGGCAAGAAATTATAATTTTTATTATAGTTTTTTTTTAAGATTTTATTTATTATTATGTATACAACACTCTGCCTCCACTATGTCTGTGTGACTGAAAAGGGCACCAGATCTCAAGATAGATGGTTGTGAGCCACCATGTGGTTGCTGAGAATTGAACTCAGGTCCTCTGGAAGAACAATCTGTGCTCTTAACCTCTGAGCCATCTCTCCAGCCCTGTTGTTGTTGTTGTTTTAAAGATTTATTTATTCGGGGCTGGAGAGATGGCTCAGAGGTTAAGAGCAGTGGTTGTTTTTCCTAAGAACCTACATTCAATTCCCAGCATCCACATGGCAGCTCGCAACTGTCTGTAACTCCACTTTCACGGGATCTGACACCATCATACAGGCATACATGTAGGCAAGGCAGAGGCCAAAGTACATTAAATAAATTTTAAAAGAAAAGAAAAAATATTTACATATTTTATGTATATGAGTGTTTTGTGTTCATGCATACCAGAAGAGGGAATCAGATCCCATTACAGATGGTTGTGAGCCACCATGTAGTTGCTGGAAACTGAACCCAGTGCTCTTAACTGCTGAGCCATCTCTCTAGCCCCCTTTTTTTGAGAACTTCATACATGAACACTTAGTTACATCACCCCTTCCTCTCCTCCACCTTCAATTTTTTCCACATTCATTCTCCCAAATTTTTGATTTCTTCTTTAATTATTATTGTTACATATAAATATATTCATGCACACACACACATATATATGTGTATGTATATAACCTATGGAGAAGAAAAGAATGACTGCATTGTTGTTTCTGGTTATATAAAGATAGCATTTAAGAGCAGCAAGATGGTGACCGAGACAGTGGTGCTCCACAAGCTGAAGAACACTTAAACTTTTGGAGGTCACAGATATTTTTGAAACTGATTAAAGAAACTTCATACTGCTTTTGCTGGCCTGAATTTGATGCATAGACTAGACTGGCCTAGAACTCCCTGGGATCTGTGTGCCTCCGTCTCCCAGTACTGGATTTAAAACTTGCTGAATTGAAGCAAGAATGTCTTGCTAGTGGTTTAGAGACCAAGGGAATAAAACAAGATCTCATCATAGGCTCCAGGCATATCTTGAAGAACATGCTGAAGAGGAAGCAAATGAGGAAGATGTCCTGGGAGATGAAACCGAAAAGAAGAACGAAAGCCTGTACTGTAGAACTGTCTGTTAAAGAGGAAGAACCTTCTGAAAAAGATGTTGATGTGGCATCAGAAAAGAAGGTGGTATAGACTCCATCTGGACTACTTCAGATGGAGAGACTGAGGAAGGGGCTGAACAGTTCAGCGTTCCTAAGCTTGGACAGTAAGAAAGCTGTGCAGGCAGCTAGGTTTGAAAGTTTTTGTGTTCTAACAAAAGGTCTGTCATCTGACACCAAGCCTATGGTTAGCATGGATAACTAAAGGAAAGAGCACAGAAATTTGCTTTGAATGTCTCTTCATCTCTAGAAAGTCTGAGGATGATAAGAAGCTGAAAAAAGGAAGGAGAGATTTGGGATCGTGACAAGTTCAGCTGGAACTGGAACTGCAGAGGATACAGAGGCAAAGAAAAGGAAAGGAGCAGAGCCTTTGGGGATTACATAGTGAAAAGTTCATACTTTCTGAACTGTAGTGGTTTCCTTTTCTCAAATTCTTGGTTTCACACACACACACACACACACACACACACACACATATACCACCACCCCCCAAGTCACATGCCTCACAGTGAGGATGAATGAATGTACCTTAGGTACATCCTTGAATTCCAGCAGCAGTTTGATTTAACTGCTACTCTGCATTTAAGGTTGTTATTTTTTTTTAATTATTTTGCTTATTATAAAAAAAAAAGAATAAAAAAATAAAGATAGCATTATTGGGCCTTGAGGGATGGCTCAGCAGTTCTGAGCACTGAATGTTCTTGCAGAGAACCTAGGTTCAACTCACAGCTATGTGTTACTCCTATTCTATTCGTTTCTTTTATGTGCATGTGCCCAGAGCTGACCACTTGGGTTTGGACGGCCTATGCGGAGCTCATTTGTGAAGGACACTGGCTCTTCCTTGCTTTTTTCTGCAGCCATTGACTACCTGTAGCTCTTCGTCTACAACTGGGACCTTGTGGAATTTCCTATTCTTGCTGACATATTAATTGGTGGTGTCATTTGCTGGTCTTATTCAGCAACCATATTATTGAGAGTTCATGGGTACATTTTCCCTTGTGTGTAGGAGACAGGATATATCAACAGGCATTCTGGGCCTCTCATTCTTGGAAATTACAATTTTTCAAATAAAAGTAACATGCATATTGGTCTTAACCTAATTTATCCACAGCCTTCTGTGCAAAAATAAAGTTCTTCATTAGATCCCATATTGTCCATTTACTTTAAAAGAAAACTAATCTTTTTACTGTTTAGAATCCTGAGCAAAGGCCCACTGCGGATGAACTTCTGGATCTCCCCCTTCTCAGGAAGCGCAGGAGGTAATCTACAAAGAAATCACTTCATCCAGAGATGGTTGAGAACACACAAGGAGGGGTGCTGTTTCCTTCCCCGACACCCTGTCTCATTGTCTAAGGGTACCTCCTCACTTTACCTCTTGAACTAATTTGTTCTAGTGCTGTCCTAATAGCACCCAAGAGTTCTCGCTCCCTTCATATCTGTTTATTCTACACTTGAGGCATTAGTATCGTAAGATATGCATTTAGGGGCTTTGGGTGGGAAGTTTTTGATTGGAGTCAGGACCTTGCTCTGTAATGTCAAGTGTGCCATCCTCCTGCCTCAGTTTCAGAGCACTGAGATTTTAGGCATTTATCAGCCTATTTTTAGTTTTTTGAAGAGCCTCTAGACCATTTTCCATAGCATACTAATTTGTATTACCACCAACAATGTTCTATTGTGTTTCTGTCTCTTCAATTCTCACCAGTATTTGTTACTTTTTTAGCCTTTTTGAGAATAGTCTTCTAATTGGGGCAAGAAGATCTTCCCAGGTTTTAATTTGTTCTCTTGATGATGGTAATATTGAATATTTCTTATATACATGTCATTTTTTTATGTTTGAGGGTTGTCTACTCAAATTACTATTTTAAAAAAACAAGATTATTTCATCATTTGAGAGACAGAGGCAGGCAGATCTCTTTAAGTTTGAGGTCAGCCTGGTCTACAGAGTGAGTTCCTAGACAGCCAGGGCTTGTTACACAAAGAAACCCTGTGTAGAAAAAACACAACAGCAAGAAACAAAGGTTAGGATTATTTTCTTTTAATTGCATAATCTAAGTTCTTCCTGTATTCAAGAAATTATCTCCTTATGAGTGGTTTGCTAATATTTTCTCCTGCTCTGTAGGCTGTTTCTGCTCTATGTTATTTCCTGTGTTCTATAGAAGAAGAAGCTTTTTAATTTGATGTGTCCATGTTTACTTGTTGTTCTTGTTGCCTCTGCTTCGTCTAGTCCATGTACTGAAGCTTTTTTCCTCTATTTTCTTGTATTCCTTTCATAGTTTAGGGTGCATTGAAATTTTTGTTCCATAATTAATTTTCCTGGTTTCTAGTTGTTTTATTTTTTTAAGATTTTGTTTTATTTTTTGTGTGTGAGGGTTTTGTTGGCTTGTATGTGTGCACCACATGCATACCTGGTGCCCAAAGAGATCAGAAGAGGGCATCGGATGGCCTCTGACTGGAGCTACTGTCGGTTGTGAGCTGCTGTGAGGATATAGGGACCAAAGCCCTGGTTCCTGTAAGAGCAGTAAGTGCTCTTAACCACTGAGCCATCTCTCCACTCTCTTTGTTTTACCCATTTTTAAAGATTCTTGGACAGTTTTATACTTGTATGCAATATATCTTCATCATACACACCCCTAATTCTTCCCTTTCACATCTTCAGAAGCTCCCAGCACTTTCCCCTCCTGCCTTCATGCCATTTCACCTTCTTTAAAAAAAAAAAAAAAAAAAAAAATTAATAATGCTTGTGGAATGTTAACTGATCCTGATGATTTGGTCTGCACAGGTAATCATAACTTCAGTGCTTTCATGAGTGCAACAGCCATGTCATGTCCAGAAAACAGCATTTCATAGCATTCTTCTCCATCATCCAGCTCTTAAATTCTCTCCACCCCTTTTTCCCTAGTGTTTCTTGAGCCTTGTTGTATTATAGTCCATGTTTCGATATCTAGATACAGCCTGTAAGCTTGTATTTATGTTCTGTGCATATTCAGGCAGTTCACAGCCACTTGTAACTCCAGCTCCAAGTGATCTGACTCCTCTGGCCTCCTCCTCTAGCACCTGCACTCATTTACATATATGCAACCCCCCCCTCCACACACACAAATAAAAATAAAATACAGTTTGTGTGATAGGAAATGCCCAAAGAAGTTATACAGTAGAACTTGTATCTATTGTTAGGTTAGTTTAGGACATAAGGACTGATTGGGATTTTCCTAAGCAAGGCTGGCCAGGAAGCACTACTGTGTTTGTGAGTCAGCTGAGATGTGAAGCTTCCTAGACCCAGGGAAGTGGTAATGGGGCAGGAAGAGTAGCAGAAAGGGACAGTAGTTTCTATAATGGTGTACAACAATGGAAGGCCAAGGAAGAAGATTAATTATAAGTTCAAGGCAGTCTGAATTTCTCAGCGATGGGGAGGGGAGGAAAGGAAATGTTAAGGGCCAGTGTAAGTAGACTATAGAAATGGCATAGTGAAGAATCAAGAGCTGACTAGGAGAGAAGGAGGGGGGTTGTCAGTTACAGAAATAGGGAACTCAGAAAGATAAGCTGGCTTGGCAGGAAGATCGCAGGCCCAGGTCTGGAGATACTGTGTTTGTGAGTCAGCGCACAGACCAGATGAAGAGACTCTCGGCTACCTATTCCAGCCTGGACCATTTCTCATACGTACAAAGCAAAGGTCTCAGATGCTGCCCCTTTGTATTTAACAAGCCATACAGTGCCAGGCCTGGGTAACGTGGTTGTAGGATTCGTGCATATGGTAATAAGATTTAGTTCATGGAATGTTGAAAGGGACATGGTTGCAATGTACTTGCTATTTCACTCACATAACTTTATTTTTCTTTTGGTAGGGAGATGGAAGAAAAAGTCACTCTGCTTAATGCACCTACAAAGAGACCAAGGTAATGCTCAAGAGGACCTGTGGGATGTTCTGTGCATGGGAGGCTTACTCGAGCCTGTGCTGTCAGTTTAGAATCTTTTGTTTTTTCTTTTTTAAGATATATTTGTGTATGTACATGTGTGTCTGTGTCCGTGTGTCTGCATTGGGTGCATGCAGGCGCCTTCAGGTCCAGAACAGGGCATTGGATCCCCTGGAACTGGGTTTTCAGGCAGTTGTGACCCACCTCTGTTATAGTGAGTGGGAACTTTTCTCTGAAAGAGCACTACACACTTAACTGCTGAGCCATCTTTCCCATCCTAGTAAGGGTTTTTGCTGTTTTGCCTGCTTGGATGTCTGTGTACATGTATGCGTGGTCTCTGCAAAGGCCACATGGTATGAGATCCCCTGGAACTGGGTTTGAGCTGCCAGTGGGTGCTGGGATTCAAACCCAGACCCCTGGATAGTTATTTCTGAAGAGAAAAGGAAAGCCACAATTTCTCCTCACAATAAAGTGGATGTTATTACCATGATAAATGTTAAAAGGCTGTTAGAGACTGGCTGGAATCTGGTCTGGCTGAGATGTGACGAAGCCTGTTAAGAAAGAGGGCTAAAAGAACATACTTTCTCATGCTAAAATGGGCCGTTTTTTCTGAGGGAATAGACTTTTTCTTTTTTGAAGAAGCATGCAGACCACACTACTTTTATCATGTGCTCTAGGGATTGCACCCAAGGCTGCTTCCTAGCTAGGCCAGCACTGAGCTACTCCTCAGTCTTCTTTGAGACCATTCGTACGTTACATATGCCTTTGTTTGGGGATCGCTTACAGGTCAAGCACTGTGACTGAAGCACCCATTGCTGTGGTAACATCACGAACCAGTGAAGTCTATGTTTGGGGTGGCGGAAAATCTACACCCCAAAAATTAGATGTCATCAAGAGTGGCTGTAGTGCTCGACAGGTGTGCGCAGGGAACACCCACTTTGCTGTGGTCACTGTGGAAAAGGAACTATACACTTGGGTGGTAAGTAGAGTGGGCTGCAAGTCCCATTGCCTCTGGTTCAGGCTGTGGAGATCTGTTAGCTGTCCTTGTACTGAGGGATGAGACAGGTGATGGAACATGAGCCCCTGTGAGAGCAGCTGTGGGCTGTGGGGTTCACTCATGGCTCTGTTCCTAGGGCACAGTGGTCCCCTATTAATGGTTTCTAGATGGTTGGGTGAGAGAGGAAAAGAAAATGAGAGAGCCTTGGGTTTGGGTTCAGATGTCATGGACAACTGGATGATTTCAGATATGTCAGGTATATGTGCCCTGTTATCATGAGGTTAGAGCAGCTGGTTCCTACCTGTGAGATAGCTTTGTAAACAAATGAAGCACATGCCATGTCAGGAAAGCCAAGAATTTCTCTTTGTTGTCCTCTGAACTTGGCTCTGTCCTTCATCTTTTGTTGTTGTTTATTGCTGCATTTTTACTTTTTGGGACAGAGGCTTAACTCTTTAGCCAAGGTTGGTCTAGAATTTGCAGCCTCACAAATGCTGAGGTTATAGGTGTGCACCACTAATGTGTTTTCTGCCTTCTCCAGATCTCCCACTCTCCTCACCTACAGTACTGCTTCCATTCTTGCCACTCATTTAACATGGCTCATCTATAAACTGCTAAAATAAACACCTTTTGTCCTGACCTAGGTTGACCTCTCAGCAACACCTAGCATAATTGACTGCTACTTGCTACTATCCAGGCCTGCACTCTCTGGGGAGCTCTTCTGTTTTTCAGTGGCTTCAGCTTTCTTCTGAATGCATGGACTGTATTTGTCTCATTCAGTGCTCTATCTCCATTGTGTGAAATGTTAAAAGAATTTGTGATTTGGCCTCTGTAACAGGGATGGCCTGTTATTTCCCAAATCCTAACCTCTTAAAGAGTTAGCTTGAGGCAGCTGCCTGAAATGGAATGAAAGTAATGCCTTACAACTATTTACTAAAGGCTTTCTATCTGAATCAGTGCGTGGAAAGAATTGCTATCTCTGTGAAACTGTTGCAAAGCTCTGAGGACTGTTCTTACATAGTCCTCTATATAGTACCTTCCTTGATGGAACGAAGTTCTCTCTTATTTTTGTTTTCTTTCTGATATAGCTTTTGTCTTTATAGCTGTTGTGTTTTAAGGAAGCTGATCAACATTTATAAACCTTCTAGTACAGGTGATTTTCAAGAGTTTATACTCATTTAGAAAGTGTTCTGGTTAACTTTGGTCAACTTCAAACAAACTAGTCACCTGGAAAAGGGAACGAACCTCAGCTGAGGAATTGCCTTCATCAGATTGGCATGTTGTGGGACATTTTCTTGATTGGTGATTGATGGGGGAGGACCCAGCTCATTGTGGGTGCTGCCACCACTGGCAGGCTGGTCTGGGTGCTGTAAGGAAGCAAACTGAGCAAGCCAGGAGGAGCAAGCCGGTAAATAGTGGTGGCTTCTGCTTCGGTTTCTGACTTGAGCTCCTGCCTGACTTCCCTTGATGATAGATGTAAGCCCTTTCCTCCCCATGTTGCTTTAGGTCATGGTATTTATCACAGCAGCAGAAACCAAATTATCATACTCTGTAATGAACTTTTCATTCTTGCTCATAGTTGAACATGTAGTCATCTTACACTGAAATAAATACAAAATTTGGAATTTGTCCTGATGGATATAAATATAAACCCCTACATACTCTTTACCCGTATGTAGGGGTTTATATTAACCATTAAAACGTTTTATCCTAGCAAGGCATAGAGGTGAACACCTTTAATCCCAGCATTCAAGAGGCAGAGGCAGGCAGGTTGCCTAGCCTGGTCTACACAGAGGGTTAGTTTGAGGCCAGCCAGTGTTATATAGTGAAGCCCTGTCTTAAAAAACCAAAAAACAAAACAGTTTTTTGAACGCTTAATTTCCTCTCCTCCTTTTTTTCTTTCAATTTTCAGCTATTTTTTCTTAACTGTTTTCTTCAGAAGAAGTGATATTAAAGACTGGCTTTTATGTGAAAAGTTCAAACTTTTTTTTTAAGACCTTTTTTTTTTTTTTTTTAACAGAATATGCAAGGAGGCACTAAACTTCACGGTCAACTAGGACATGGAGATAAAGCTTCCTATCGACAGCCAAAGCATGTGGAAAAGTTGCAAGGAAAAGCTATCCACCAAGTGTCATGTGGTGATGATTTCACTGTTTGTGTGACAGGTAAGCCACTAACAAAAAAAATCTTGAGAACATTTAATATGAGATATTGTGCTAATGCTATGGAATTCTAATTGAGATTTTTATGACAAAAGACTACCAAAAAAAACAAAAAAATTTAGCAGATATACTCATTAATAACAACATTCCCAAGCTTGGGGAGAATAACTCTGTGGTAAGCACTTGTATAGCATAGGCAAGGCCACAAGTTCAATTCCAACCCTAAGACAAACAGAAGAAACTCCCGTGTGCTATGTGGGAAGAGTGAGGGACAAGGGAAAGGAGACGCCAGTCGGGAGAGGTCTCCTGGGTGTCTTACTTTAGGCTCTGCATGACACAAAATCAGGATCAAAGTTACGTGTAGTTTTGATTTATCACTACTTAAGTCCTTGTTTTTAATTGTATGTATATCTGATTGTGGATTTGTGCACATGAGTGTAATTTTTACGGTGAGGCCTAAAGAGGCCCTCAGATCGCCCTGAAACTAGGGTTATAGTTGTGAGCTGCTTGCTATGGTATCAAACTAAGGCACTTTGGAAGATTAGTGCGTAACTGCTGAGCTGTCTCTCTGGTCCTATCCTTGGTATTTCTTTCTGTCTACGAAACAGGGAAGGCACCAGGAAAATTTGAAGATGATTTAGCTTGATAATCCTAGATTCTCCATTACAATAATAATACTAACTGTGGTTCCCTAACTACAAACAGCTCTGCTTGTTTGTATGGTCTACCTACCTGACTTCTGATGTGATCATATCATGTGAGACGATTGGATAGGTAGTCCTCATTCCAGCTCTGCCCAGCCTTCTGATTGGACACATCATTCCTTTCTGTGATGGGGTTTCTTTCCTTTTGCAGATGAGGGTCAGCTCTATGCCTTTGGATCAGATTATTATGGCTGCATGGGAGTGGACAAGGTTTCTGGCCCTGAAGTGCTTGAACCCATGCAGCTGAACTTCTTCCTCAGCAATCCAGTGGAGCAGGTCTCCTGTGGGGATAACCATGTGGTGGTTCTGACACGAAACAAGGAAGTCTATTCCTGGGGCTGCGGCGAATATGGTAAGTGAAGCCGGTTTCCTTCCAGTTCCTCCAGGTGCTCACTATGATTTCATTCTTTGAGCACCAAAACACCATAGCCTTTGTGCAAGACATGGTAATCTAGAAAGTTAGAGAACATCTTCCTGGGCAAGAACGACCTTGGTATAATGACTGTCATTCTTGTGTGTGTTTCAGGACGGCTGGGTTTGGATTCAGAAGAGGATTACTATACACCACAGAGGGTAAACTGAGAAACAGCTTCTCCTACAGCCTGTCTAAAACACAGACTCCAAAGGACATCCTCTCCCCTGACTCTTCATATCAGAGTGTTGATTTCGGAAGTCTTTCCTGTCTAGGAGACTGACAATCTAGGGTTCCTGGTTTAGCACTATATGGTCTTGACATCTGACTAACAGTAAATTGAGAAAGTGGATACAGCTGTTATGAACACTGGAATCACATCTTACTCAGAGATGAAATTAAAATCAGCACATAAAACAAAAAGTGTCTCAGACAGCAAAATCTCCTTAAGAAGATGGTGGGAAGTGACATGTTATCTCTTACCCCAGCCTTCCATTACTACAGTTGAATACCAGGTGAAACTGCCTTTGCTTAGAGGCTATACAGTAGGAGTATCTGATTACTGCCAGAGCTGGCAGGCCTAACTGACACTGAAAGGTTAACTACCATTAACTACAATACTGTGCCATTTATGGTTGCCAGTTTATATTTATATGATGCAGATAAAGAGACTGTCTTCAGATTCACAGCTATTCCTCTTGTGAAAAGAAGCTGAGGCTCGGGGTTTTACACATGTCCATGGCCCCATCTGACACCCTTCATTCTCTAACCCTGTCTTAGAAGCTGTAAAGCATATGGAAGCCCTAGCTGCTGCCTCTGTACACTGTCTAAATGACTGAGATAGTCAGGCTGCTGTGTTTCTTCTAAACCATCCAGGAAGGCTTCGTGTCAGAAGACAAAGCCAGCTAGAGATCGGAGCTACCCCTTTCCCAACTTGTCTGCATTGTCTCCCTCTGCAGAAGTCTTATCCAGAGAACTAGGACTCATTCCTAAAATAGTCCACGAGGGAGCATCTGTTCACTCCAGCTGCAGCCTTTTCCTCTGCTATGAAACCTAAGCGCTGTGTTAGCAAAGATGGTTTCCAAGCCCTGGGGCAGCAAGATGGTCAAACCTGAGGGTTATTTTCTAATATGAATTATGTACTTGGGACTTTTTTCCTTGCAGGTAGATGTTCCAAAGGCTTTAATCATTGTTGCAGTTCAGTGTGGCTGTGATGGGACCTTTCTGCTCACCCAGTCAGGCAAAGTGCTGGCCTGTGGCCTCAACGAGTTCAACAAGCTAGGGCTGAATCAGTGTATGTCTGGAATCATCAACCACGAAGTGAGTGGCCCATGAGGGCTGAACCCTAACAACAGAATTTCGGGTTGGGAATAAAGTGATTTCACATACATTATGTCCAGCAAAAAAAAAAAAGCCAGCCACAAAAGAATTCACAGTATATGATTCCCTTGTATGAAGTTTAGGGAGAGGCTAAATGAGCTTGATGGCAATAGTCAGATAGAAGCTACCTCAGGGAGGAGAGGTGCAGGATTGTTTTTGTTTGTTTTGTTTTTATCTTACTGTATTTCTTTTCTTTGTTTGGGAACAGGGATCTTAATCAAAAAGTAGGAGAATCACCTATGTGGTCTCTGTCTTAATCAGAGTTGTGGTTTTACAAAAGCAATGCTTCAGAGGTTAAGCAGGATGGTGTGTGCCTTTAATTTTAGCATGCAGGAAGCTCAGGCAGGAGGATCTGTAGTTGAAGCAAACCTGGGACATGAAACAAGACCTTTTTAAAAACCAAAGGCAAAAATTCCACAAATGTCTATGTGCGGTAGGTTTTATAGTTACACCTCAGCAAAGTTGGCTGTAAAGGGTTAGGGAGAGCTCAGCTTTCGCCTTGTCTCCATCGAAATAGGGACAGAAATTTCTTGTTGTTTTTGTTTTGTATTTTGAGACAGAGATTCTCAGTGTTAACAGCCCTGGCTCTACTGAAACTAACTTTGTAGACCAGGCTGGCCTCGAACTCACAGAGATCCACTTGCCTCTGCCTCCTATGTGCTGAGATTAAAGGCATGTGCTACCACTGCCCAACAGGGACAAGAATATTATGCCAATGAAAAGAAATATTTCTATGTATCTGTAGATTCCTGACTTATCGCTTCCAAAACACTGACTTTACATAAACTTGCCAAGGGTAACTACCATTCTACATCCTTAGGTAGTGTTAATATCAGGACTTTTTGTCATTCCTAAAATCAAGTCTATTTCTTACCCTCCCCTTCAAATTCAAAGAGAAGTAAAATAAAATAAATAGAAAGTAAAACAGAGGGCTGGAGAAGTGGCTCAGCAGTTAAGAGCACTAACTCTTCTTCAGAGATCCCTGTGTTCAACTCCCAGCAACCACATGGTGGCTCACAACCATCTGTAATAAGATCTGGTACCCTCTTCTGCCCTGAAGGCATACATGCAGACACAATACTGTATATGTAATAAATAAATAAAATCTTTAAAAAAAAAAAATGTGGGGCCTGGAGAGATGGCTCAGAGGTTAAGAGCACTGGCTGCTTTTTCAAGTGTCCTGAGTTCAATTCCCAGCAACCACATGGTGGTTCACAACCATCTATATTGAGATGTGGTGCCCTCTTCTGGCATGAGGGCATACATGGAGTCAGAATGTTGTATACATAATAAATAAATATTAAAAAAAAATTAAGAAAAATCAAGTAAATTTACAGTAGTTCCCTGACTTGATGAAAAGGTTAGTTAATTTGTATGTAGTGTCTGAAGTCCAACCTCAGGAGAGCACCAACTCAAGGTAAAGGCTGGAGAGTGGATAGTTTGAAAGGCATCTTCTACTTACCACTTGATTTTGGTAATTTTGGGTTTGTGGTTTGTTACAATACAGGTTTGTTGTGAACTTTGGTTACATAAGGTTTTTTGGTTTTGGTTTTGGTTTTGGTTTTTGGTATTTTTGTTGGTGGTATGGTTTTTCTCTGTGTAGCCCTGGCTATCCTGGAACTCCCTCTGTAGACCAGGCTGGCCTAGAACTCAGGGATACACCTGCCTCTGCCTCCTGAGTGCTGGGATTGAAGGCATGTGCCACCACTGCACTACTGCATGGGTGGTTTTTTGTTGTTGCTGTTGTTGTGTGTGTATGTACGTACATATATAGGTATATAGATAGAAAGAAGGGTTATGTAGTAGTGAAATTTTGTGAAACACTACCTTGTAGGTAAAATTAGATCACAAAACTGATTTCTCTGTAAGCTGGAGAGTGATTTTGCCATGCCCTTCTTTGTTAGCTAGGCAGAGTATACAAGCAACATAGACTCAGTTATTCTGTTCTTAGATCATTATCTTCTGAGATGAGGAGTTCTTGTGTTTCGTGCTTTAATTCAGAATGTGGATTTTTATAAGCAGAAGTCCCTGCTTCTCACATCAAATTCTGATTCTGCATTGAACTTGTTTCTTCAGAAGAACCAAGCTGAAGATGGGAAGCTACGGTGGGCCCTTCTCCTTTTTTTTTTTTTAAGATTTATTTATTTATTACATATACAGTATACAGAAGAGGGTACCAGATATCATTACAGATGGTTGTGAGCCACCACGTGGATGCCAGGAATTGAACTCAGGTCCTCTGGAAGAACAGTCAGTGTTATTAACCTCTGAGCCATCTCTACAGCCCTGTGGTCCCTTCTCTTAGCAGGATTTGTTTGAAAACCTTTTCCATCCTCAGTAACTCCCCATTGTTCGCTTCACAAGTCTGATGCTCTTGTTTTACTTGTCTCAGGCATACCATGAAGTTCCCTACACGACTTCCTTTACTTTGGCCAAACAGTTGTCCTTTTACAAAATCCGTACCATTGCCCCAGGCAAGACTCATACAGCTGCTATTGACGGTAAGTCGTTCAGTCTCATCTTATGCCTTCAAAGCTCAGGATCTTTTGTTCTGCAAAATATTAGCTTTCTTAATGATATGTGCATCCTCTGGCTTCTCCCTAGTACTTTCTAGCAAATTAGGCATCTAAGCACAGATTTTTTTTTTTTAATGATCTTTATAAATAAAAAATAAATGTACACTTTAATAAAAACAAAACAAACAAACCACTGCACTTCTGGCTAGAGAATGGCTCAAGTAGTCAATAGTGCCCACTTGCTGGTCTCCCAGAGCACCCAAGTTCCATGTCCAGCACTCAGTTTGGACTGTTTATAAGTGACTGTAACTTCAGCTTCAGAGGATCTGATGTCCTCTTCTTACCTCAGAGAGTGCCTGTACATATGGCATATACACAGAGAGACATAGACATAAAGTCAATACATAAATAGGCATTTGTTTGTTTGTTTTTTGAGACAAGGTTTCTCTCTCTGTGTAGCCCTGGCTGTCTTGAAACCTGATCTGTTGACCAGGCTGTCCTCAAACTTGGAAATCCTCCTCCCTCTGCCTCCTGAGTGCTGGGATTAAAGGCGTACACCACCATGCCCAGCTATAAATACTCTTAAAAACAAAAACCTTGTTTATAATTGGCACCTAATTAAGGTAGTACCCTTTTTCTGCATTAAAAACTGCAATGTCAGAGTAGCTACCCACATCTCAGTTTGATATCAGGAACCTATTTGGTGGAACAGTTTTGTTCCCTGACTTCAGCTATGGCATATGTACCCACCCATACATGCACAATAAATAAATCTTTTGGGGATGTTTTTGTTTTAATATTGTTTGAAATATTGGAAAGAAAATGCTATGGTCAGTTTAGATGTTCTAATGGTCATACTGCCTAGGTACCCTCACCTTAAGACCATGTGGGTAGCTCCATATTTATATCTTCTAGTGCATAGAATCTCCATTGCTTTGTCTTCTCTACTTTATGACCCATTTGTGATTGGCTGTTTATTTTTGCTTCTCTCTCAGAACGAGGCCGGTTGCTGACTTTTGGTTGTAATAAGTGTGGACAACTGGGTGTTGGGAATTATAAGAAGCGCCTGGGAATCAACTTGTTGGGGGGACCCCTTGGTGGGAAGCAGGTGATCCGGGTCTCCTGTGGTGATGAATTCACCATTGCTGCCACTGATGGTGAGTCTACTTATGTTTTTTCAAACTTTCCAGACAGCTGTCTGTTTTAGAGAAGTTTTAACTAACTGGCATATGTTTATGACCAGTATAGTAAATTTTCTCAGGTCAGATTTCTAAGCAGTTAAGTTCACCTGATTTTATTTTTATCTTAACATTTTTGGTAAAATATCTCTAGAAGCATTGAGTACTTCTGTCTGTCTTGTGCACTGCTATGTTGGTCCCGATCAGCATTGGCTGGATGTGTGAGAAGCACATAGGCAGTCTTCCAAATGTGCTAGAAACATCCTTCTCTCCCCAGAACTCAGTCCTCTTCTCCATTGTGAGCCCCTTCCTTTAAAAACCCTCTCTTTTCATTGCAGCTTGATCTAGTCAACAGCCCCTTGGCTTGGGTGGCTAATCTAGAGTGACAATATAGCTCACGTGCTCTAGATGAGTCCTGATAATATCTGTTGTCCTCTCATAATCATTAATCGATCACTCTTCCATTTAAAGGAGAAAGGAGGGGAGGGGAGAGGAGAGGAGAAAAGGACGGAGAGAGAGAATTGGCCAAGCATCTGATTTCCAGTTGTTGCCCAGACAGAGCTGTTCCTCTGCAGACTTCTTACCTCACTCAGCTCCATCCTGTGCTCTCCATTCTATCCATCAGCAAATCCTGTTGACTACCTTCAGAGTACACTCAACAGCTTCTTGCTGTTATCAGTACTTCAGCTGGTCTCTCCTTCCACCTTTTCTCTTTGCAGTTGGTTGTCATAATAGCCTCTGAGTTTTTTTTAAATACCTCCTAAGAGGCTCTCATGGCTTCTCCCTCAGTCAGGCTTACATGGCCCCATACGACCAGGACTTCTCCTACCACGTCCCTCTCTTACTTTACTCCTAGGACCCCCTTGTTTGTGCGACCTTGCTCTTGCTCTGTGTCTGCCTGGAAACTCCTTCAGCTCAGCTAGATCTCTGCCAAGTGTCAGAGCCCTTCTCTGTCCACTCTAGAATAAAGTGCCATCCTGCCCTCAGACCCTCGTTAGTCTCCACTAACTGAAATAGAGCTGTTTGTTTCTGTGTTACCATTCTCCTCACTGAGTTTACGGGAGCAAGGACTTGGCTTTCTGTCCTGCCTCAGACACCTTGAGCAACACTTGCCGTGAAGTAGATTCTCTTTCTTGTTTGAATAAATGAGTGAGTGAATGAATGAGTGGTAGACATAGGAGCAGTGGTCATTTTTCCAGGTGGGATCAGGAAGAGTTTTAGGCTCTGTCTAGAGAAATAATCAGCTTTTCTCTCATTTGGTATTTAGTAGGACATCTGTCTGGTTCTTGGGTGTAACAGTGGGATACTCATAGAATTAGGCAGATAGTGTCCTGTTAATCTACTGTTTAATTTTTTTTCTAGATAATCACATTTTTGCCTGGGGAAATGGTGGCAATGGTCGCCTGGCAATGACTCCCACAGAGAGACCACATGGCTCTGATATCTGTACCTCATGGCCTCGACCTATTTTTGGATCTCTGCATCATGTCCCAGACCTTTCTTGCCGTGGTTGGCACACCATTCTTATTGTTGGTATGGATTATATATATATGTGTGTGTGTGTGTGTGTGTGGTTGGGATGGCTTGGACAAGATTGATTCTCACCTAAGGTACTAGTGGTAACATTGTTGGAAACAGAAATATCCTGAAGCTGCTTTTTCAAGTTTTTTTCTAGATAGAGATGCCATGCAGAATGGTAGGGACAGAACATTTTCATTTCTCTGGTCAGTCATCTGCCATTTCTTCTCTATTGAACTGTTTGTATTAGGGCTGTGTGGCCCAGTGCAGCCTCGGTCTCAGTGCTCAGTAGCAAAGAATAACCATGGGTTCCTGGTCCTTCTGCCTCTACTTCCTGAGCGCAGGAACTACAGGCCTATCCCACCGCAGTCAGTTTGGACATTTGTAATGTGATAATTTTGTACTCTTTCCCCCCAACATACATCCACATCATAGAATTTATTACTTCCATTTATCTAATAACGTGTTGTCTTCACTTGGTTTTTATGGTTGTTTTGAGATAAGGTTTCTCTATGTAGCAGCTCTGGCTGTCCTGGCCTTGCTTTGAAGACCAGGCTAGCCTCAAACTCACAGAGATCCTCCTGCCTCTGCCTCTAAATGCTGGGATTAAAGGCATGTGCTTCTACCACTGGCTCGTTAATTCTTTCAAAAGAAAATTTTCAAATGCTTTTTGTAGAAACCTTACTTTGAACTTGATGATGAAAACCTTGGTTTTTATAAATCTTAGTCCTGCCCTACCCTTGACCAATTAATAGAACCTCAGGGTATTGTTACTGTGTGAAGTTTCCATGGTGCTTCCATAAGCAACAGAGATAGAGAGTCCCAGCACAGTGTTCTATGTATGGTAGCTCAGTAAGTGATTCACTTGTGAGACTAACTTGAAGACAGTGCTAAGTTACTGGGAGTCAGAAATGGTAGTGACCACTTTCTCCCTGCCCTGTCCCCTTTGACCTTCTGCCAGTGTCTATATATGGTGCTTATCTATTGCATATTTCTCCCCAGAGAAAGTATTGAATTCTAAGACCATCCGTTCTAATAGCAGCGGCCTGTCCATCGGAACTGGTAAGTGGTGATGGCCCAGGTTTGCTCCACATTTGTATTTTTTACCATCCCATAAGCCTTTTACTTCTGTGGCATTCCAGATAGTCTAGTCTTTAAATTTTTACAACACTTGGGAGATAGAGGTAGGTGGATTTCTGTGAGTTCAAGGTTAGACTGGTGTATATAACAAGTTCCAGGTCAGCCAGAGGTACATAGTGAGACCCTCTCTCCAAAAACCATGCGAATTTACCATCAGAAGCTGGTTGGTGTTGGTGCATGCCTTTAATCACAACACTCGGAGGCAGAGGCAGGCGGATCTCTGTGAGTTTCAGGACAGCCAAAAGAAACTCTGTCTTGAAAAACAAAACAAAAAATAGATCCTCAGAAAGAAAAGCCAGTTAAACCTTCAACTTAGGGAAGTCGGCCTAAACCCTCTGTCAGCTTTCCAACTACAGTTTTCTTCATGGTTCTGTATTACTTGAGTACATGCCAGGAATCTAAGACTGTTCCCGATTTTTCCACCTGTGAGAAGTCATGTGTATGCTGATGTTTCAGAATCTATCTTGTTATTTTGTGGAAATTTAAGAGGTATTTGGCTCACTGTTGAGAAACTTTTTACATAAAACAAATGCTAGTGGAAGATACTGCTAGTGAATTACCTACCAGACATACATTAGGATTTGGAAAACAGACACAAATTATGATGATCCTAACATAAAAATACCTTTATATAATCATGACATGGTGGCACATGCTTATAATCCTAGCACTGGGAAGTTTTAGCAGTAAGAGCAAAAGTTCAAGGCCATCCTCAGCTACATGCCAAGTTCTAGGACAGCCTGGGTGACATAAGGACTCTGTCTCAAGAATGAAAATTTGTAAGCTGAGCAGCAGGTGATGCACACCTTTAATCCTAGCACTTGGAAGGCAGAGGTAGGCCTGATCTACAGAGCAAGTTCCAGAGCAGCCAGGACTACACAGAAAAACCCTGTCTCAAAAAAATAAAAGAATAAAAATGTGGGCCCACAAGAAGGCGCATGGGGTAAAGTCTCGTGCTGCCATCCTATGGTAAAAGGAGAGCACTAACCTCTGCAGCTTGTCCTCTGGCCTCCGCACGTGCCCTCATATAGAAACACAGAACTAAACAAACAGCTTTTCAGAAGACTGAGGAGCTGGAGAGGTGCTTCATCCTAAGAGCACCTGTTGATTGTACAGAGAACTTTGGTTCCCAGCACTCAGATGGCTGCTAACAACCATTTAGAACTCCAGTTACAGATATGACACCTTTTCCTGGCCTCCAAAAGCAGTGTATGCACATGGTACTCAGACTTACATGTAGGCAAAAGCATTCATACACATAAAATAAATCCTTTTTTAAAGATTTGTTTATTATGTATACAGTATACAGAAGAGGGTATGTCATCATACATGGTTGTGAGACACCATGTGGATGCTGGAAATTGAACTCAGGACCTCTGGAAGAACAGTCAGTGCTCTTAACCTCTGAGCCATTTCCTCAGCCCATAAATCTTTTAAAAAATGATTTATTTAAACCTTATGTAAAAACAAACAGTTTAGTCTCAAAGATTTATCTGAACATTCCACTTAGTGCAACTCTAGGAACTTTGGTAGGGATGAGTAGGTTTGTCAGATGGTCAGTCTCTTCGTGGCCTAGAAAAGCTCTCTCCCTGTGTACCACACATCTACCAGTGGTTCAGAATGCCAGCCCAGGAGGAGGCGGTGGAGGTGGCGGCGGTGAAGAAGAAGACAGTCAGCAGCAATCTGAAACTCCAGATCCAAGTGGAGGCTTCCGAGGAACAATGGAAGCAGACCGTGGAATGGAAGGTCTAATCAGTCCCACTGAGGCCATGGGGAACAGTTGTGGGGCTAGCAGCTCCTGTCCTGGCTGGCTTCGAAAGGTAATTCCCTTGGAATAGATATTTCAGATAAGTGTAGCAGGAGCCAGTAAGGGTTGCCAAGGCTTATTATTTACTAACTCTTATACTTTAAGTTAATCCATGTTTCTATTTATGATTAGCCACATGGACTGGTACCTTTACTCAGAGCAGCATGCTCATCCCACTTTCTTTGCATCTCGATGGTTCCTCTGTTCTTCTGATTTCCAGAATTCTCCTAGTCTGGTTACCCTGCCTCTACTTTCTGTCTAGCTACTTGACCAATTAGCATTTTATTAAACTAATACCAGTGACAAATATTTACAATGTACAAAAGCATAGTCCCACAGCATTCCTTTTTTTTTTTTCTTTTTAAACAAGAACCCCAAATCTGATCTCCTTTGTATGGCCTTTTCCCAAACCATTATCTATAACAACTTGTAACCAACATTCCAGACAAAGACAAACATCTATTTTTGGTGAATGTGAGCATAGTTCTCTAGACTACTTCCTGCTGATTGGGTCACTGGTAATCTTATGGGGGTCCTGAAAAAATTCAGGATTACAGTCAAGTCCTGAGTGGAGTATTCTATGAAGCTGGGTCATCTCATCTAGTCTCCTTGATGTTGTTCTGGATGTAGAACTCAGAGGAAACTACAATAGAGGTACTCTTAACTGTTGGATCATCTGGTCCATCCATTCCCATCTGAGGTTTTTCAGGGTGTCTTCCTGGATCAAATCTGGTTTTTCTTAACCGAAAATGAATCCATAACCTCTCACTTTCTGTAGAAATAAAAAGAAAGCCTCTTCTCCAAAGTAACAACATATCTTTTGAAGTCAAGGCATTTACAAAATATATAGTTTTGATTAATTCAGCAGCATTTATAATCAGTGTCTCTTAGCAGCTCTTGCTTCTTCCTCAGCAGTCAAACAATTCAAAGACAACATAATATACAGTGTCTAGACTCTGTATTTTCCATCTTTACATGGCGTATATATTTTTTTATTTCTTTTTTAAGGACTTATATTCTTTTCCCTTTTTCTTTTCTCTGTCAAGCCAATGTATATTTTTAAACATACTATATAAAGTGTTTAGAGGGTTTTTTTTTTTTCCTCCTAAAGCTGTCTTTACTGTTTATCTCTTTTTCTCACCACACCGTTAATCTGCTAAGGTGTGGCTGGGATTAAAGGCTTCGCTAGGGTGGTGGCTTGTTCCATCCAGATCCTTAGTCTTTAAGTCTTTAGCTTCATGAACCATGTTTACTTACCATCCCAACTCTGAGAAACTTCAGACTACAGGTCAGCTTAGTGTAGAGAGCAGAGGAAGCAGCCTTGGCCTCCTGACCAGCTAAATGGTGTGTATAGAACTGTGTTGGGGAAATGAGCCAGGTATAGCTAGCTGGTCTTGAACTTGAGTCTGAATTTTCATCACTGAAGGAAGGATGGCAGCTTGTTTCCAATTGGACAGGATGTATTGTTAGCCACCACTGTTCTGTCCCACTAGAGGGCGCTGATGTCACAACAGAATGAAAGTAAAAAGCTACAGGGGAACTTGGGAGAAAGTAGATTGCTGCAAACAAATTGATGAGATTCTTCCTTGTGGACTTAGGAGCTGGAAAATGCAGAGTTCATCCCCATGCCTGACAGCCCAACTCCCCTGAGTACAGCCTTTTCAGAGTCTGAGAAGGACACCCTGCCCTATGACGAGCTGCAAGGACTCAAAGTCGCATCTGAAGCTCCTCCAGTAGGAGCCTGGGTAACTGAGTTTTCTGTCTTTAACCTCAACCAGGTAGCCATGATTGCGAGTTCTCAGGTTCTCCTGGCTGCTTTACCATGTCCCCTGACTCCTTGGACCACAGCTACACTGTCTCTCTGGTAGTTCTCAGAGCCACTCTTTTCCTTTTAGTACCAGAGGATTATTTCCTTCCTCTTCTTCAGAAGTACCAGAACTGTACATTCTGTGTGTGTGTGTGTGTGTGTGTGTGTGTGTGTGTGTGTGTGTGTGTGTGTGCCTCCACCTCCCAAATGATATTATAGTTATATAATGTATATAATGAGCTATGTGGTACTGGGGATCCAACCAGGACTTTGTGCATGCTAAGCAAGTGCTCCACAGCAGCCACAATCCTAGCTCCCAAACTCAGTTTTCATGGCACCATGACAGTGACTGAGCTGTATTTAAGTACTAATGCCTGGGCCTGGCATGACGCATGCCTTTAACCTCAATACTGAGGAGGTAGAGGTAGGTGGATCCTGTGAGTTCAAGGCCAGCCTGGTCTACAGAGTGAATTTCAGGATATCCGTAACTGTTACATAGAAAAACCCTGTCTTTAAAAACAAAGAAAGGGAGGGAGGGAGGGAGGAAGCTGTAGTGTACTGAAGGGGCACAGTGACAACGTCGTCACGTCGGCATTATAGCACAGGTGCACGTTGAGTATCTCTCTTCCAAGTACTTGGGACCCAGAAGGATCTAAATTTCATATTTTGCTGGATTTTGGAATATTTGCATATACATAATGAGATATCTTAGGGCTAGGACCTAAGGCTAAAACATAAATTCATTGTTTCATAGAGCCCTTATAAACTTAGCTTGGAGGTCATTTTGTGCCTTATTTTAATGAACTGAACGGTCTATCTCAGGAGCTTAAGCATGGCATTTTCCACTTGTGCTATATTAGTGCTCAAACAGTTTTGGATTTAGGATTTTCACTTTAGAGATGCTCAGTCTATAATACATAATGAGTGAAGTGTGCCTGTGTTTCAATAAAGTTTTATTTACAACTTAGGTCAGAATTGATTGGTAGACTGTTAATCTGTTGATCTGATTTTTTTTTAAATTACTGATTTATTTGGGGCTTTTTGTTGGTGGTGGCGGTTTTTTGTTTGTTTGGTTTGTTTGTTTGATTTTGGGGCAGGGTTTCTCTGTGGAACCCTGGCTGCTCTAGAATTCACGCGTTAGACCAGGCTGACCTTGAACCCAGAGATCCACATGCCTTCAGATGCTGGGATTTTGGCTCTGAGCTGTTATTTTTAAAAAGTATAAGGAAGAAAAATCCAGGCTAGAATAGTAATTGAAAGCCTGGAGAGGGAAACAAACCTTTAAAACTTACGGTGACCGTCCTCTTCCTGAGGTGCCTTCTTGAACGATGCTGTCACTTTCCTCCCTGAGCTCTTCCCAGTGTAACCTGTTACAGTTTATGAACCATGTCCTCAGTGGTCAGAACTGGTTCCAAATAAGCCCATTCTTTTTCACTTTAGCATTTGAAAAGAGAACATATTTTTAAAAAAAAAAAAATTTTTTTTTTGTAAAATCCTCCCAGATAGATTGTTCTTACTCCCAAATATGTGATTTTTACTATAGCTTAATGAGGCCTCAGCACTAAGAGGTCCCTTCTCCCACCAGTACCAAATGCAGTTGAAATCCAGGCATTTCTCTGGTTCACTTGCACATATTCTTGTGTATACTTATCTTACCCTGTTAAAATAAAAGCTGTTTGCACTGGGGACCCATGGCAGATCCTCCTACATTATCTCCTTCTTGTCTGTAGCCTCCCCGGCTGAATCCTGCAGTGCCGTGTGCTGGGAAAGCATTGCCTTCTTCCGGCTGTGCGTGCAGCACTCTGCAGGCGGAGGTTGAGAGGCTGCAGGCTCTCGTGTTGAAGTGTCTGGCAGAACAGCAGAAGCTACAACAGGAAAACCTCCAGATTTTTACCCAACTACAAAAGCTGAACAAGAAATTAGAAGGAGGCCAGCAGGTAAGAGCATTCATTCATGAAAGAATAATTGAATTTCTAAATATGTTTTGAAAGTTCACAGAAATAAAACATAAGGCACTGAGGAGACTTAACCATCTGTAATTCCCCATCTCTTAATGTCATGACTTTTGTACTTGATTCTAGGAACTTTGAACCTACCTAGTTCAGGTACCTGGATTTTATCATTTTTAATGCCTAACTTTGTTTTCTATTACTAGTTGTTTGGTGGTGTTTTTTTAAAGCTTTTATTATGAAAATGTCTAAACATTATAATGAGTATCCATTCATAGGCCTACCATTTAGGTTAATAATTATCAGCATACTCTATTTGGTGTATATGTGTATACATACCTATTTCAACCATTTTATTTGTGCAATAGTGGAGCCTGAACCCAGCGTCTTGTACAGAGTAGGAAAATGCTCTACCACTAAGCTACATCCCTAGCCCTTGTTGGACCATTTTAAAGTAGATTGTAAAAATGATGTAAGGCTTGGGAAATGGTTCAGCTAAGTAAAGGACCTGCCACATAGACTTGACAATCTGCGTTCAATCCCCAGAACCCACAGTGGAGGGAAAGAATCAGCTCCCAAGCAATGGTTCCCCTCTTACGTGCACACTTAGAGAGTGGCATGAGCACACCCATGCTCTTTTCTGAAAACTAAAGTTAGAATTGTAACTTTATTGCATCCAGGTTAAATAGTTTGGGAGGGACATTTTGTATATACTTCTTGCTATCATTCCGTCTCGACTCAGCCATGAGTGAGGAAGAGTCATTTCTTGGCTGTGTCTCATCTGAGTTTGGCTTTGTTACTCTGTGAACAGCTTACACTGTATGGTTGTTTTGTAGGTTAAGGGAAACAGTCTTTATGAAACTTTTGAGAAAGTAATGTGCAGTCCTGAGGTTAGGGTGCCTTGAGAAGGTAATGTGCAGTCCTGAGGTTAGGGTGCCTTGAGAAGGTAATGTGCAGTCCTGAGGTTAGGTTGCCTTGAGAAGGTAATAATGTGCAGTCCTGAGGTTAGGGTGCCTTGAGAAGGTAATGTGCAGTCCTGAGGTTAGGGTGCCTTGAGAAGGTAATGTGCAGTCCTGAGCTTAGGGTGCCAGTGGTAGCAGCACAGATTTTATCCAGGATCGGTGAGGCTCTTGTTTGGTTGGTTTTGTTTTTTGAGACAGGATCTCACTATGTAGCCCTGGTTGGTCTAGAACTCACTATGTAGACCAGGGTGACTTCCAACTCATGGAGACAGATCCTCCTGCTTTTGCCTCAGGAGTATTGGGATTAAAGGCATGCACTACCATCCCTACCCATTTCACGTTTTATACCCCAAACCCCGTGGGCCTGGGCAAACCAGAACTAGTTAGTCTGCTTGCATAAATGTTAATATGGTGACTGTTTGTGAGGCAGTGCTACCTGAGCCTTCCATAAGACCGTGACAGCAAATCATGACAGACTGTCCTATATGGAAACCAGTCCTGAAGTGCCATGACGAGTAGCGTCATTGCTAATGTGGAATTGCTTTTTCTGAACAGGTGGGGACGCATTCCAAAGAAACTCAGACAGCAAAGGAAGAAATGGAAATGGATCCGAAGCCTGACTTAGATTCAGATTCCTGGTGCCTCCTTGGAACAGACTCTTGTCGACCCAGCCTCTAGTCTCCTGAGCCTACACAGCCCTCAGGAAACTGGGACCCAAAGAACTTCACCGCACACTTACTGAGTGCAGAGAGCAGCTTTCCGGCTTTGTTCACTTGCAGACACGGAGCGCAGGGCAGATGGAGGCTCTGAAGCACTTTCCTTGTGCATTTGGAGAGTGGCATTGCCTTTAGATAGGATCTAGGAGTGATGTTATTGTTTTGGAGAATGGAAGGGTCCTGAGGCCCTGGCTTTATCATCAGTGACTGCCATAGCAACAGCAGCTCTGTACCTCATTTTTTGATCCCACCTTTGAAGAGGAGACACAGTACTCACCTTAATTGCGCTGGTAGCAGCTCATATTCCATTTATCATTTTTATCATTAAGCTGCCTTGGGATTTTAGCATCAGGAATTGCACCTCTGTGTGGAGGAAGGAAAAATGTAAAATCAGAGTGAACTGTGGCCAGGCCTGGCCTGCTCAGGACCCTCCAGAGAATGGGGTATGTCTTCTCGGATGCCTGGAGTCCAGGGACATTTACTGGTAGAGTCAGTCTAGAGCTTTTCTTCAGGAAGCTCAGTTACTTTGTAGCTGAGTGCTTTATGAGAAAAGCTTAGATTGCTATTACTGTGGAGGGTGCTTGAAATGTCATCAGTGAGGAGCAGAGAAAGGGCAGGTCCCTCATCACAATAGCCAAACTTTCAGGCTACAGTTAGTGCAAGCTAGGACTTTCCAGCTCTGGAGAAGTCCTCTAAGAAGGGAGGTGTCTAAGAGAATTACCCCAGCAGGTAATAGGTGGACTGCAGGAGAAAAGCAAGGGGAAGGTAACACTTCCTTCAGTGCCTTGCTAAAGTCTTCTACCCCTGTGAAGGCTTCTGTGTACCTCTTGTGTCATGACCCTTAGGGGTCTGACTGGGATGAGTAGCCCCAGGCACCCCCTTTCTATGTCTAGTCAGTATTTTTCCTCTTTGGTATGTTTTGAAGCCATATCATGCCCAGTAAGTCAGTATCATCGTTTGTACTTGAGTGGCCCAAAGCCAGCACCAAATCCTTGGGGTCCCAAAAGCTTGACAGGTAAAACCTACCAAGTGAGAGGAAATTGGCTGCAAGCTCACTTCTGCTGTGTTCTTATTGAAAGGAGCAAGCTACCTTTTCCAAAGATAGGCTGATGGCCCAGATAGGTGCTAATCAGATGGTTTCCCGTACATGTGAGCCTTGTGCTCCCACCAAGTCTAATGAATTGCTTGTGTTTGGGGCCACAGCAGCTGCTTTGATAAGTACCACATCCTCCATGCTACATACAGCTAAATTAGTATTGTTTCATGTAACCAAAGCAAAAAAAAAAAGTTTGCTATCTATTTTAATATTGCAGGAGGAACTTCCTGTGCAAGAGAAATTTTGCCATTTCCCTAAACCGGTGGTATAAAGGCTGGTGCTGGGAGGAAACCCCATCTCTGGGGATGGGCAACTCTGTCCAAAGGGATCATTGATGTCCCATTGTTTTCTCAATTCTGAGAAGCCTAGTACAAATAGTACTGATGTAATCATGGAAGCCTTTTCCCAGAATAAGGAAAGGCCCAATCCTGACATAAGGTCACAAGTTCTAGGGGTCTGGCCATTGGCGGTAAACCCTGTCAGAGAGTTTTGGTTCATCATGTCAATGCAACTTTGGTTTTCTTCAGGACTGGCTGGCCTTTCGAGGTCCTGTATCCTTATGCTTACCATCTCAGCAGGCCTGAGAGACAGGGTTTAAGGTCTTCATTATGAGCATTGCTTTTGCTTGGAAGCTGAGGGGCACGGGCATGTTGCTGACTGAGTGTTGAGGTGGGCAGGAGCCCTGGGGGGAGTCATTCTGTAGCAGAGCATGGTGGTTGTTTTCTCTATTATGTTCCTATGGGAAGTCTAGGGTTGCTATTAATCCAGCTGAGAATCTAAGTTCTGTGCCTTAGAGATAATTTGCACTTTCCAGAGTTGTGCCTAGGATAGCCATAGATTTTCTTTTCTCCCACAAAACAGCTATGCAAACAGAAAACAGTTCAAAAGTGGCAGCCATGCACTGGGTTGAGGAAAGCACAAGGCAGCAGAAATGTCTATGGTTTCCTATCACTAGCTAAATCTTGGTAAACTGTCCTGCTTGTCCTCTGTGCAGTGCTAGGTGTTTGAAGCTTTCCTGTAGTGTTGCTTTGAGTGACAGTTAATCCTCTGTGCCAACACTTTTGCTGAAAAGGCAGCTTATTGTTAGCCAGATGCTGGAAAGGGTGAGGGTGGAGTGGTGTGGCATTTCTGTTTTAAATAAACATTTAAACTCACACCTAGTGATGTTCAGTAAACTTATATACCACCTCAATCACTGGAGACAAAATTCCATGGTTCTAGGCTTGGGAAACCTTTGATTCTGTGAGTCATCTATAAATAAATAAGAATAATGAAAAATTATTCTTTTAACAGAAACTATGTAAGAAATGTTACACAGAAATAACCTCTGCTGTTTTTCAATCTCATTCTTGCCAGAAAATAATTTTTGCTACAGTCTTTTTCCCCCAAAAGTTTGTAAAAAGTGCAGGGTGGGGGTTATTAAAAGGATCCTGGGCCAGTAAGGTAGGTCAGCAGGTCAAAGTGGCTTGCTGAGCTAGCCTGTGACCTGAGCTCAACCACAAAGTTGCCTCTGACTTAACACACTGGCATGCACATGCCTGCACTCATGCATGCTGTGTGTGTGCACCGTGATGAGAGGAATCAGATTCTTTTACGTAGCTCCTTGGTCCTGATGGGAAGACCATGTTCAAGGGACCATGCCAGTTTGTCTCTAAAACTTTCTCAAGAAAGCTGAGATGTCTCCTTGCATAACAGCTGCTACTTTTCTTGGCTGAGAATTGCACTAAAGTTTAAAGCAAAAGGCTTCTAACACTCAAATTTCATTTGGTTTGTTATCTATTTAGAAACATTCATGATAGGGAGAGCAGTTCAGAGGAAAAATGTGTATTTTAGAGAAAGCCCTTCACATGTGATACCTAGGCCTCAAAGAAGTACCAGTAATGATAGCAGAAGGGTGAGCTGGGCTGTAAGATGGAGATTCCTGGGGCTGGAGAGATGGGTCAGCGGTTAAGAGCACTGACTGTTCTCCCGGAGGACCTGAGTTCGATTCTTAGCATCCACATGGCAGCTAACAACTGTCTGTAATTCCAAGATCTGACACCCTTTCACAGTTATACATGCAGGCAAAACACCAATTCACATAAAATAATAAATATTTAAAAAAAAAAAAAAAAAAGACTGAGATTCCCTGCAAAGCCACAGGTCATTTATTGCCTCAGTGATTAACTGCTGACATAAATGTGCTGGTCATTAAACCTCAGGTCATGGGTTTTGGGAAGGGAAATCTATATCCCAGCTCTGCTTGCCATCTGTGTGATTGTGAAGAATGATCAACTGGCTGAAAGCAAATATTGACAAGAGGTACTGTGCTATGTGAACTAGGAAATCTTGGCTCAGCATGTCTGCACACACTTCTAAATAAAAAGAGCTACCTTGTGAGTTTCAACATGAGAATTTCCCATAGCTTTTTGAACTTTAAAATGTATGTTTACGACATGTGCTTAAAGTAATTGAATATGGACATTTATAAGCAGCATTTATGTGACATCTATCCAGGAAGAGATTTGAGGTAAAACAGCTCTTACCTCCCCAGAGCCAAAGCTAGTTAAATTCTGAAGATGGACAAAAACTGAGGTCAAGGGGGACACAAAGGCACAGGTTCTTTTCTTTCTTTGGCAGTTTAAGAATGAACAGCTGCTGGTGTCTACAGAAAGACCTGCACACAACTGTTTCCCCTTGAGGGCTCTATGTTGTGAACCTAATAGCATTGTGGGATCCCAAATCCACATGCCTAAGAGGCCCAGCAGATGAAGCAAGGAATCTGGCCTGACTAGTCATCATTCCCAAGTGACTGTAAACCCTTTCCAGTTTACAGTCCTGTGGAGGTTGCTGCCCAGTGTTTCCACAGCCCCCAATTTGTCAAGACATGCTTTTATCCCAAGTTTTAAAAATCAGAACCTATTTTTGAATGCTTTATAACATTAAATCATCTGGGGTGGGGTGGGGTGGGGTGGGGGACTGGAGAGATGGTTCTGGAGTTAAGAACTTGAGTTGTGCACATCTTTAATGCCAGCACTCGGGATTAAAGCAGAGGTAGGTGGATCTCTGAGTTGAAGGCCAGTCTGATCTATAGAGTGAGTTCCAGCACAGCTTAGGCTACACAGGGAAACTCTCTTGATAAAACCAAAACAAACGTGTGTTTCCAGCACTCACAGTGGCTCAACTGTCTTGAGCTCCAGTTCCAGGGGATCCAGCACTCTCCTCTGACCTCTGCAGGCACCAAGTGTACAGTCAAAACACTTAGAAGGTAGCCTAACAGTTTTGAACCTCTTCGGGGATACAACTTTGTGACCTTAGCCAAGGCTCATTATCTGTTGTTTTTAGCACAGATAAGAAACTGTACTCAGTAAACTTGGCAGGAGGGGGCATGTCAGGCTGAATATCCAGTGGTTACAGGAGCTTTACCGTTCATCTGCCTAAGCCCCAAACCCACCAGGTGAAAGCCTAAATTGAAGTAGCACTGTCTCACCATTAGGACCGGATCCCTTTCAGAGTTGAAAGTAGAAGTGTGGCTTGCTCTGATGGCAGGGCCACACCACAAAACTGAGCATTGTCCATGCTTACTGAGACTGAATCTGCTGCCTCCAGGTACTCAGACAACCTTATTTGAAAGTGACCTAGCAGCTTCTTTCTTTAATACATGAGATGCATTTAAAAAGAACAAGTACAGAGAAGAGAGATTGTTTTCTATCCATCCCTATCCTGTAAAGTGCAAAAAGATGTTTCATTATACAGTACACTGCAGGGAAGTTTAGGATACACTGGTCCTCTAATGTTACATACTTTTGTTGGCTTTCAGCCAAGACCATGGGCCATGGAAGCCAGGGAGAGATTTCCATGAATAATGCCTCACAGCACAATCTTACTATCTTTTATAAAAGTTACCATCCGTATGACAATGACCCTCTGACCGCAACTCATCTTTATATCCCTACTTTGAAGAGCAAGAAGGACTAACAGAAACCCTGGACATGTGCCATGGCCAGAAAGCACAACTGAATGCAGGCACTTCAGCAGCACAAACCGTGGTTGGGCTCAGGAGAAGAGAGCTTTAATGCAGCCTCAGTACCCAGTGTTCTCACCCACCAATTCTTCAGGCACGAACATAAACACAGCCACAATTAGGATCCAGGGAGAAGCTGGGGCTTCCACCTGCCTCCTGCCATGGAGCAGGCTCTCCTCCTGGATGGTTTTGTTCTGCAGGCAGATCCTGGGTTCTGGGACAGTTCTTTTCTCTCCCTTTTCTATCACTTATCCTGTGGCTTACTGCGGAAGGGAAGCACAGCCCTCTGAACTATGCCAGGGAGTTTCTGTCTGCTCAGCTCTCATGCCTCCTTGGAGGTGGAGGGCGGTTCTTGATGGTCTTACACTTAGGTATGTGTCGCTCGGCCACCTTGGGAGCAAAGTGGCGGCTGCAGTGAGGACATTGGACATAGTCTGGGTTTTCTGCAGGCAGGGCAGGAGGCAACTCTGAGGGATCCCCACCTCTAGCAATGACCTGCTGGACCTGTTGAGCATGACGGAGGGTACGGATGAAAGACTCATGCTTCTGTCTCCAGGTGCTCTTCCGAGGAGGATCAGTCTGTAATAAGAAAGGAACATTAAGCCTTCAGCTGCCATGGATCTCTCCCCTTTCTGGGGCTTTATGAGAACAATAATAGGGATGTGAAAAGATCCTCAAGATCAAAGAGCAGGAAGGAGAGAGAGAGGGATGACGACCTGCCAGCGCTGAGCCCAGCCCACGAGGCTACATGGAGGCCAGGCCTCTTCCGAGAAGGCTGGGTCGGGAATAAAGGAGGAAGGTGTGGGGATGAAAGCAAGCTGACCTTAAGGGCTCCCCTCCTACCCTATGTATCTAGGTGCCCAGCACCCTCACAACCCTCCAGTGGGAAGAGAGGCTTGTTCTCTGCAAAAAAATTGCACTAGATAGGTTTTAAAAATATTTGTTTTTCATTTGCATTGGTGTTTTGCCTTCATGAGGGCATCAGATCCCCTGGAACTAGAGTTACAAACAGTTGTGAGCTGCCATGTGGGTGCTGGGAATTGAACCTGGGTCCTTTGGAAGAGCAGTCATTGCTCTTAACCACTAATCCATCTCTCAGCTCCTTAGAGATATTCTTTAAACTTCAATTTGTGTGTCTGTTTGTGTGTATGTGCCATATGTATATAAGTGCCCATGGATGAGGGCCTGTCGAGGGTGTTAGATCTCTTGCAGTTAAAGGTGGTTGTAAACCACTTTAAGTGGGTGCTGGAACTTGAATTCAGGTCCTCTGGAAAAACAGTAAGCACTCTTGACCACTGAGACAGCTCTCCAACTCCTAGATGAGTTTTAGTTCAGAAAATCTAACCAGGATATGGAACAGGGTTCATCTCAGTGCTGGTGGTGGGGAAGCCCGAGCAGAAGTACCCAGCAACCACCGAACTGCCAGACTGCTTTCTAAGATCAACTCCCAGAGAACCAGAGTAACTGGCATCCTCCTGCGAGGGACAACGGTTCTCTGGATTCACCCTGTAGCCAGAAATAAACCTTCCAACACTGGCTTTGGGGACCACAATTACAGAGGTCACTGGTAAGTATGAAGTCAATCAAATAAATCCATTAAGGCGTAAAGGGGCAGCAGAGTGTGGTGTTGCATGCTTTTAATCCCAGCACTCAGGAAGCAGGGGCAGGAGGATGTCTGTGAATTCAAAACAAGCCAGGTCTAAATAGTGAGACCCTATCAAGAATTAAAAGCAAAAACAAAGCCACCAAATGAGCAGCCAAGGATTATCAGACCTTGGATGAAAGCTTAGTGGAAGAAAAAAGGTCCCCATTGAAACACACACATAAAAACAAACATTTTTTTTTCTTTCTAATTTTTTGAGACAGAAATTCTGTGTAGCAGTCCTAGGTGTCCTGTTAGTAACTTTATAGACCAGGCTGGCCTTGAACTCAGAGATCCATCTCCCTCTGCCTTCCATGTGCTGGGTTTAAAGGCATGTTCCACCACCACCGGGCACACAGAAACATTTTAACAGAAAAAAAAAAAATAAATAATATCAGTAAAGTATTAAAAGATACTGTGTTCAGTGTTGGTTTTGCCCATGTGAGAAGAGGCACACTCTCGCACTACCAAGGCCACACGAGGGTTTATTTAAGAGAGTTCCCAGGCGGGTACAGAAACAGAGAGGCAGGACGGGAGAAGAGAGCGACCAAAACATGGTGTCTCTTTTTAAGAGAAGGGGTGTGCACGGGTTTACGAAGCCACGCCCAGGGCCGTGCCTCTGTACGAGGTGCATCCCACGGAGCCTTGTTGGCTCAACCACGTGGAGTGCAAGGAATGCTTACATTCAGAGTATAGAAATAGCTGACCAGTTACAGCACTGGCTGCTCTTTCAGAGGACCAGGTTTGATTACCTAGGCCAACATGGATCCCATGCCTTCTCTTGGCCTCCTTGGACAATGTACACATACACATGGTGCAAAACACCCATATACACAAACCAAAATAATTATTTTTGGAAAGAAAGATTTTGTCCATAAAAAGAGTGTATTATGAAAGATAAACCGTGAAATAAAATAACTTTCAAGCCTGATAGTAAGAACTCAAATAGAAGCATTACAAAAGAAAAAAGAAAAAGTCCCAAAATGGAAAAGAGAGAGCAGATGGAAAGTAGAAAGGATTGGAAATCAGTTCAAAAAGTTCAACATGTGAGCAAACTTGTTCCAAAAGGACAAAAAGCACGAAGGACATTATTAAATAATATAATTAATATTCGTAGAATCAAAGATCACAAGTCTTGAAACTGAAATGAGTTACCAAAACTACAAAATGATCACTGTAAAATTTTAGAATTTTAAAATTAAGAAAACCCTGTTGTGGGAGGAGTGGGCTGGAGAGATGGCTCAGGGGTTAAGAGCACTGATTGTTCTTCCAGAGGACCAGGGTTCAATTACCAGCAACCATAGGGTGGCTCATAACCTTCTATGATGATATCTGGTACCCTCTTCTGTATACTATATACATAATAAATAAATCTTTTAAAAAAGAAAACTCTGTTGGCTTTTGGAAATGAAATAAAATAGGTTTCATAAAATGAAGCAGGAATCAAAACAGATTTCGCAACAATAAACACTGAATGCTAAAAGCTAAAAAGAAACAATGTCTTAAAAGCACTAATAAAGTTCGAAATCATGAAATGTTTCTTTTCTCTTTTTATAACTTTTATTAAATTTGTTCTTTAACAATTAAAAAAATTAGCTCTAATAAAGGGCCAGGCATGATGATTTCTGTGAGTTCCGAGCCAGCGAGGGCTACATGGTGAGGCAGTGTCTCAAAAACAAATTCCTGATAAAAATAATTCCTGCTTAGATTTCTATACCCAGCCAAATCATCAAATAGGAAGCCTTTATGTAGACATGTTTCTTTAATACCATGGATAAGAATATACCATCTGTGTATATCTCTTGGGAAGCTTCAGGGAAACAACAGAAAGACAGGACTGAACAGGAGAGAAGCAGAGCACAGTTCCAAAGCCACAAAATGGCCAGGCCAGAGAGAGCAGGAGGAGAAGTTTCCAGAATGGGGCAAGGGCACCTCACACTGAAGGTATCTGGATACTTAGAAAAAACATCAACAAATTTCTAACATTCAGTAGATAGATTATTTAGGAAACGTTTTAAGTATAGATTCATGGTAAATGAAGGAGATGAAAAGTAAGAGATTAACCCCAAATACTTGTAGGCAGGAGCAGAACTGGTATAATGATCCTATAAAATCCCACTGTTTTACCTCAGAACTGTGATCAACGAGAGTGGAAAGGAATCTAATAATGGAGAAGGCAAGGAGGAGAGGGATTTGAAACAGCTTTGCCTGTGAGGAAAAGCAGCCATCAGAGATCATATGTGGGAACATCTCACACAGCTGAGACTCAAGGGACAGATGAAGTAAGACTGCATTATGTGAGATCATTTAGTACCACAACGTTATAATGTGTCTAACTATCTAAAATAAAATTGGGGCCAGCAAGCTGGCTCAGTGGGTGAGGGTGCCTGTTGTAGAATCCAGTGACTCCAAGAAAGAGAACCAACTCCCACAAGTCTTGTGATCTCAACAGGCATGACAAAAATGTGTCATGTCTCAACCCCACACAGACAAAAACAAACAAACAAACAAACAAACAAATAAATAAATAAATAAATAAATAAATATTAATCCTTAAGAGAATAAGAAAGACAAAAACCTTCTGGTAATACTATCAAAAGAAAAAGCAAGCATGCCTTACCAGGCATATCTTACTGAAACACAAGACAAAAGAACTGGTGTTCAAAGATGGCACCCAGAAGCCTTAAAAGAATTCAGTCAGGAGGCTCTTCAGGGTTACAGTAGCTGTTTTCATTCTGTGTCATACTGAAATGTTCTTAATCCATCATCTCAGAGACTTGTGTGGGCTCCTGCCCCACGTGTTGACAAAGCAGTAGACATAGTGTATGTCTGCTCTATGTCATATGAATATTATATGACTTAGAGAAAGCCCAGATTGCACAGTATATGGGAAAAAACAGCAAGGAGTTGCAGCCACTTAGCTCAAAAATGGTACAGAGCTCTGGAGAGAAACTTAAGACACTCCCAGGATAGAGTACAGCTCAACCCAAATCCTTTCTGCTTTGTGTCCCCGGTGCAGCCCACGACCTCAAACTAGTCTGCTCAAAGTTGGGGTGTGTTTCAATCTTTCAGAACTTAAGAAACATAAGGTTCTTTTCAATGATGGCCCCAAATAAGTTATGATAGGCTATGGGGAATCCCCAGGGAAATATCAGGTCAACCAAAGAGAAAAGAGTAGAAACCAGCCATCCTGTCATTATCCGACAGAGCAAAATGCTGACTTCTTGTTGGAAGCTGGATTTTAGGGATATTATCTCTTGAACATTCTAAAAACATTCTTGTGGTGATCTCTCAAATTGTACTGAGAGAAAACACTATAATTATGAGTTATCTTTGAACACCCATCACATCAGTGGGTGCTTTTAAAGGCTCCAGCAAGGGGACATTTAAATTGTAAAGTCCCGATAAGAAAGAATTGGGATCTGGATGTGGTGACCCATGTCTCTAATCCCAGCACTTGGAAAGCAGACAGGTTTGAATCCAGTCTGTGAGTTTGAGGCCAGTTTGGTCTACATAGTGAGTTCAAGGCCAGCCTGCAAGGAGAGGATGGGAGAAAGGGGGAGAGGAAGATGGAGGAGAGAGAGAGAGAGAGAGAGAGAGAGAGAGAGAGAGAGAGAGAGAGAGAGAGAGAGAGGAGCCCATGAGATCACACATAATTTAAGAAGAAACCAAAATATGTTCTTTTTTTTTTTTCCAGATTGTTAAGAGTTATATGGGGTCTTTGAGATCATCTATCATGGGTTTTTCCCAACCCTGATCATCTTATTCTTTATTATTTTTCTTTAAATTCATGATCCTAAACAAATTAGAGGACTAATATGATTTTCTAAAATAAACACTGTAGAAACTTATTTTACAAACCAGGCACCATACCCTTGATGGCTAGTTGTGGGCAATCATCTCCAACTGGGTCTAAACTAGCCCATGAAGTTCTGAACTGCATCGGGTAGGTAGCATGGATTTCAAATGGTTACCACTCAGGGTTTTTCTAAAGTGAGGGATGTTTTGGAGAGATAGCTTTAAAAAGTGCTTTATCCCTATGGTGTTAACAACCTAACCCGGGGAGAGGGATCCAAACTTACAGGTGTTTCTTGAATTTATTAAGAAAGTACATCAAAACTAAGCTCACTTTTAAAGAACAAGTATAACTAACCACGGTAAAAAAATGAGAGAAAGCAAGAAATTCTCATAAATCAAGAAAATGAGTGTCATATTTAACATAAAACACCAAGTTTTAAAATTTTGTTTTTATGGTTTTTCTCCTGCAGCAAACATGAATTCATTTCACAATAGTCAAAAGGACATATATTTTAAAGTCTAGACTTTGGAGTCAGTTTCTAGTAAGATTTAAATATTGGCCCCACCCCGTAAAGGTGTACCGATCGCTGTTAATCAGTGATAGACTGTTGAGAACCTACAGGTCCACGAAAACAATACTAAATATACAAATCTACTTAAACTGTTCAAGCTTTGTGTGCATGTGTGTGTGGTGGGGTCCTGGTGGTGTGTGTTTATGTGTGTGCACACGCGTACGTGTGTTTAGAGGAAGTCTGAGCCTTGAATTTTGAATGGATAGGATGAGAGACAATAAGATTCTCACAGAATTGTGAGGCTTGTACGAAAAGCTCTGATCCCAGAGACTAGCAGACAGAAGTTGTGATTTTCCCCTCCATCCTACATCATCCCAATTCCCAAAAGGAAGCTGGTGGGGACATAGGCCGTTACACACACCCCCATACAAAGTCAAGTCAAGTCTAGGAGGCTTTTATTACCTTGGCTGTGATTGGCCCCTTCCAGTTCAAGTACTGCTCTAGTTCTGTGCCCTTAGCCCGGGCCCTGCCAGAGTCAAATACTTTCCTCTTGGACCCTTGCATCTTGCCACAGACCGTCGAGTGTCTCTGGAGCCTGAGGGAAAGAAATGTACGTCCACAGTAGCTGCATTTGCCCAGCTCTGGCTCCTCTGTGGAGGAGCAGGACTCTGATTCAGACAGGCTTGATGTCTGCAATGTACTACCCAGCTCTTCTGAAGGTTTTGAGAATTCGTCTGCAAATGGTCCTGAGTCTCGAATTTTATTATTGCTCACTACCAGCCTTTCCCTTTTGAGCCTCTGGATTTCATAATCAAAGAACTGAAGTGGACTTGACTTTTCCTGAGTCTTTTCGCAAGGCTGATCCTCTCCCCTGTTTCTACTGAACATCTCAGAACTGAACTCAGGGGATAAGCTGGGTGTGTGCGTGGAGTGGCTACTCTCTCTAACCCTCCCCCCAGGTAGCTTCAATCTTTCTAGCTCTCTGTCTTCGATTTCCTCGGCCAGTTTCTTTTCTTTCTGAATCCTTCTGAGACCCTCCTCTGTCTTCTTCAGTTTCTCTCTCAGGAGGATCTCCTTTCTTCGGATTTCCTTCTGTAAAGTCTCCCCTGCAGCTTCTAATCTTTGGATCTGTGTCCACTCGGTCCTGTGGAGGTCTGCCATGACCTTCTCTGCCTGCACAGAGGCAAGAATAGACGGAGTCAGCCAGCTCCTCAAACCAAAGTTGCTGTCTGAAAACTCAGGAAGTCTCGGGTAGACATTCTGGTCCCCGTCAGTGCCTGCCTCGGCTGTACTATGAGACTTCCGGTGGACCATGGGTTTCAGTGGGTATGCCCGATCTACTCCAACTCGTCTCTTCCTCAAGGAAATGAAGTTCTGGTCATTTGCTTTGGGATACCGGGGCTGGGGGCTTGACAAGGAAAACAAACCCTTTCCTTGGCCCTGGGGATTGCTTCCTGAGCTTTGCTGGCTGATCCTGGCACTCTGGGGACAGGAGTACCTCTGGGCTTTTGTGCAGATGTTCCTTTGGGGATGAGTGGAGACCTCCTTCTCTTGCTCCAGCTCTGTGTTGCTCCAAAGCGTCTGCTGGAAATTGTCCCTCAAGTGTCCCATTGAGGACCGCTGGGAAGAGTCACCTTGTTCATAAGGGTCGTGTTTAGCTGAGTGGAGCCCTGGAGCTTCTGTTTTATTATGTGGGAACATAACGCCCACAGGCAGATGTGGAGCCAACTGGAGACCAGCCATTCAGGGCCTGGACCGAAGCCTAGGAGAGATTTAAAACAGATACATGTGAAGGGTTTGTCTGGGGTTCACTCCCGGCTGTTAGAGTAAACTGTTTGTACATTTGCCCTAGCCTCATTGCCGCTGAACGATTCCTGGGAGTGCAGTGCTGGGTCGGCCAGGACCTTCCTTCAATAAGCATTTAGTGAGTGATGATTACGTTAAGTCCCAGGTCCAAAGCATGAACAGGACACAGGTGTTCTAACACTGGCTTTCTGCACACTCGTCTCTCATCTGCTGTACACTATTATGGCATGGGTGGAAAGAGCCTTAGATTGAAGGTTATCTGTGAACAACAGCAAAAACCAAAACAAAACAAAACAAAACAACCAACCAAATAAAAACCCAGGCAACCTGCTCATACTAGCCCTGGTTCTTGTAAACTGCGGAGTCCGCTCTGAGCTCAGTCCCACATGTTTACAGGGTGAGAACAGTGGCCTGGCGTCAGGGCCTGGCACAGGGCTCTCCCTGGGCTCTGCCCTTGCTGGGATCTACAAAGATCACCGCGGCCCGGCTTGAAGCAGGCGCTTGGCTGTCAAAGCCTTGTTCAAAGATGTCCTGTGCACAAACCGCACCAGGCACCAGTGTGCTGGGGAGAGGGGAGCTGCACACCTGACCGTCCCAGCTTTAGATCCTGATCTCGGAAGTCATGTTCTGTCCCAGAGGGTCAACCGTAGCCCTCACTGGGACTCGGCCTCTAGAGATAAACCCTCACTTTCCAGTCCCTTGGGAGATCTTGATGTCGATTCCGTGTCTCTCCTCCTTTTCGCGTACCTGAAGCGCTTGGGGGTCGCTTCTGCTCAGGGACAATCCCCAAGACCTAGTTTTCCACACCTGACTACCCTCAACCGCCGTCAGCGCAGGCGCTCGCTGTCCACTCCGGGATCCCCCGTTGCCTGGAAACCAGAGCGCCGCCTCTGGTTGCGACCTTCCAGCCCAAGACGTGCGCAGGCGCAGGCGCAGTCTACATGCAGTCTGAGCTGTTTGGGCTGGTTTGGGCTGGAGAAAGGTGGGGTAGGGGTGCGGACGGGTCACTTGACGCCGGGTGCTGCCAACTCTGCTGCTCTGATCAGCGTTGCCCGTGGGAGAAGGGGGGAGGAGTGGGAGAGGCTTTTCTGGGGCGACATCAAAGAAGAACTTGCATTTCCCAGAGAATGATACTCCCTGGCCTTAGGGTGTGCCATTGCCTGGAGAAGGGTGGAGCCCCTAGATGGGCTGCGGAGTCACCCCGCCACAGGATTCGGGGGTCCGCCCGGCTAGCGGGAGTGGGACTGCTGATCACCCTTCTGAGCGCATTTGGCTGCTGCGCCCAGGCCCCAGGTAGGGCTGCAAATCTCCACGCTACATGGCTCCTGGGCTGTCTTCCCTCGCAATGCTTCGGCGCTTGCTATTAGATTTACTTTTATTTTGTTACGTGTTATCATTCCAGAGTAGTTTCTAAGGCCAACCTAATCATTTTACTATTATAATGTTTTACTCTCACGTGGTAAAACTGACCGTTTCTACTTAGGGCCCAGGAATGACTCAGCCAAATATAATGATAAAAAGTTAACTACCGGATCATCAATAATGAGCATAACTTGATTTCAACATTAAATGATCCCCTGTAACTTTCTGACATCAGAAGAGAGTTTATTTATCTTCTTCATGCTTCAGTTCATTTGGATAAGCTTTTTGGAACAGCTCAGTTTTTCCTGTAACTAAAGCAGAAGATTCGTGCACGTGGGAAATAAAGTAGACAACAGTCTCGTTAATACTTCACCATATCAGATGTCAGCTTTTATGTGCTACAAGGAAATTCCTTGGTGGGCTCTCTAGGGCAGATTCCCAGTTGTTCCTTTTGCCTCACCCACCACATTGCAGACTCAAATCTCAGCTTCCACTGCTTCGGTCTTTTTCTCTGGCCTCCCTCATGCATCCTTTTTAACTACTTTCAATACTCTCCATCTTAATCTCTGGTTTTAAAATATGTGTAACTTACTCATGCAAAATAAATTCTGCTTCTCTAGACAGCTCCTCTGTGTTAGGATCCCACTTGTGTCTCATCTGTTTTGCTTTAAGATAGGCTCCCTGTTTATCCTGCTGTTAGCACTGTTTAGCTTTTCTGTCTATTTAATCCTCCTGCCTCAGATCCCCCAAGGCTGGGATATAGGCCTGCAAAGACACACACACACACACACACACACACACACACACACGAGAGAGAGAGAGAGACAGAGACAGAGACAGAGAGACACAGAGAGAGAGACAGAGAAACACACAGAAAGACAGAGACACACAGACAGACAGACAGACAGACAGAATTTGTGTGAGTGTCTGCTGTGTGTGTACAATGCATGGGAAGACCAGATGGCAAGACGGCATTGGAACTCCTGGACCTGATGTTATGGCAGTTATGAGCCATGTAACATAACATCTCAATTTCTTTCTTCTGTTTTTGTTCGTTTTGTTTTGTTCTGAGGCAAGATCTCAAAATGTAGCTCTGACTGTCCTGGAACTTACTATGTATTCCAGGCTAGCCTTGAACTCATAGAGATCCACTTACCTCTGCCTCTCAACTGCTGGGATTAGAGGTGTTCCCATCACTCCTCAATTTCCTTCTGTCCAGCCCCTGTGGTCTGGCTTGTGTTCTCTCACGTGGCCACAGGGCTATTCCTGTGCTCCCCACAGTAAAGATCAGAGGCAAGCTGCTGCTTCTGCAGCCTGTTCATTTGACAGCATCGACCACTCACGCCTGTAAGGCTCACTCCTCACTCCTGAATCGGCTTGTTCCCTTCTTTCTCAGTCGTCTTCCATCTATTTCTATTTAAGCTTCCTGGCATGTATACCTTCCCGCTTGCTGGCCTCCTAAGCTCAGATGTTCTCCCAAGCACTCTGATTTTTCATGTATATGTATTTAGAGGCATTCTCTTCCTTATGACTTCTACCAGATGCTGAAATTTGAAATTTTACCTATGTTTACATGTTCCTATGGGGGCTGAGAGATGGCTTAGTGGTTAAGAGCACTGACCACTCTTCCTGAGGACTCAGGTTCAATTCCCAGCATCCACATGGCAGCTCATAACTGTAACTCCAGTTCTAAGGGATCCTACACCCTCACACAGACAGACATGCCTGCAAAGCACCAATGCAAATGAAATAAAAAATAAATATTAAAAAATATTCCCTGATTAGCGATAGTCTCCTTAGTTATAAATTTCTAACTCCTGGCACAGTTCCCTAGGAGCCCCAAACTCACTGTGACTGCACACTGATTATCTCTCCATTCTCTGTCTGCTGTTTCTCCATGTTTCATGTTCCCCAGCCTCAAAGCATCCATCATCTTCCTCCTCTCTTTCTTTTGCTATCTCTTCCAACTGACTTACAAATTCTACTGAGTTTATATCTGCAGTTCTTTTTTCTCACAATAAGCTGTATCCTCTCTTGTTGTGCCTGTGTTTCTCATGGGGATAGCTTCACCATCCTCACCATCAGCATCTGCTCCCCCAAATCTGTCCTTACTGTTTTCCAAATGAGGGTTCTAAAGCCTTCTTTCCTACCTTTCTTAATATGTTAGCAGGGCTGGGCTTATCAGTCAGTGGTAGAATGTAAACTTAGAATGCACAGGACCTAGGTTCCATTCCCAAGCAAGAAAAGAGCACACACACACATATACACAGAGGGGTGGGGAGAGAGGGGAGGAGGGAGGGGAGGAGGGAGGGGGAGAGAGAGGACGAAAGGTGTTACAAACAGAAAGTGTATCTAGTACTTTGGAAACATGTACACTAAAACTGGATTGATAGACTGAGGTTAGCCCAGCTGCTGCTCAAGAATGAAATACAAATTTACAAAGGATGCCCTTTAAAACTTGTATATATTGTGGCTGGGGAAGTAGCTCAGTCAAGACCTGAATCAGTTGTCAAGGCCCACATTTTAAAAACCAAGACTTGGTGGCACAGATTTGTGATCCTGCTTCTGAGAATGCAGAGGTAGGTGACTCCCTGGACTCTCTGCCAGTCAGCCTAGCCTAGTTAGCAAGTTCCAGAACAGTGAAGACCCTGTCATAGGAAAAAAAAAATGGATTGTCCCTGGAGAACGACACTCCAAGTTGTCCTCCGACCTCCACGTGTGACCACATACACATATAAACAAGAAGATAAACAAAATTATATATATGCATACACATCTATAACCATATAAAATGTGTTTTGATATGAATTTATATTGTAAAATGATTAAATTGAGCTAATTAGTAAATCCTTCTGAGCCTATAGTTTCTCTTACATAGAGACTTCTTGAAAAAAATTGAGACACATGATTTAGCCAGTTTCTATCTCTCGCATTAGATGTAGAATATCTACTGTCCTGTCTCCCCTTAATAAACTGAGTCAGTCTCAGCTGGTCTCAGCCATGGTTGCACAGTGGGAAGCTGTTGTATAATATTTTAAGATGTGTTACTTTTTTATGTTGCATTTGCTTAACTCTGACAAGCTGTGTTGCTTTGCCTGTCTATAAAGCCTGATGGTCTAATAAAGGGCTGAATGGCCAATATCGAGGCAGAAGAAAGGATGGGGGGACTGTCAGGCAGAGAGAATATATAGAAGGAGAAATCTGGGAGGGGGTAGAAATAGCCAGAGAAGAAGGAGGACCCAGGGGCTAGCCACTCAGCTACATACAGCCAGCCAGGCACGGAGTAAGAAACAAAGAAAGGTATATGAGACTAGGAAAGGAAAAACTCAGAGGCAAAAGATAGATGGGATAATTTAAATTAAGGAAAGATAGCAAGAAACAAGCCAAGCTAAGGCTGAGCATTTATAAATAAGAATAAGCCTGTGTGATTTATTTGGGAGCTGGATGGTAGGCGCCCCCCCCCAAAAGAGCAAGAACAGAAAGCAATATCTTGGGAATAAAATGTGGGCATATATTCAGAAGGTTCCTCAAAGGTGCAAATGTGCACATGATGTTGAGAGCCCCTGGTTTCATTACAACAAGTTTTACCTTCTTGCCTATGGGTACTACCTTACCCACAAGCTGGGGAGTGATGGAAGGCAGTATTTTGGGAGTGAACTTTGAACTGGCTGCTTGACACTAAATCCTGGCTACATCATGTTTTAGTTTTGATTCTGTAACTTTGAGAAAATGCTATCTTCTCCACAAGTCCTTTCTCATTCTTTCCAGTCAGAATTAATCTCTGCTTCTTCATAATGCTTTCTGTCTCTGTTATAATGCTGGGCTGGTTCATGATGAACTCTCCAAGAATGTTTATGAAATGCATTACTATGTTGCACATTATCTTGTCATTTGTGCAAGCATATTTATCTATGATAAAGAACTCTTTGAGAGCAAAGATATTATATCATTTATCTTTGTGTACCATATGGTGTTCTGTCCATTTAAATACTCAGTAGGTTTGGAATCTATAGGGAAACTTATTTTAAATGAATTTTAGAGAAATTACATCAATCAAATACACTGTTTAGTGTTGTTTTCAAATATTGCCAAGGACACCATCCAATTCAACTCCTTCACCTCCCAGCAGGGAGGCTTTATGACTCTGTAGTGGGGAACTAGTGTAATGGTGAATTACCATAGTTACCGCTGCAAACTATCCCATTGTGCCAAGTCTGCCAAACCAACATATTAACAAATGGGGCCTGGCATTGTGAAATGACATAATATATACAAGCAGTCCAAGAGGAAACAAACATCACACACAGTTTGTTTCATACACATTCTTGATTCTAAGAGTAGCTAAATTCCAATACGTTCAAGTCAATTCTTACTTTAGCAGTTCTTTCCTAAAAATTCCTTAGTAATTTTCTTTTTCTAAAAGTAAATGCATGCAATTTGGTTACTTTGTTTAGATTTATTGATTCAGTTGAGATTCTGGAGCCATGAATTATTTGCCTGTGCTTTATTATTTTATTTAAATATAATCTCAGCAAGGTAGACTCACAGTGGCAGCTTCCAAAACCCCAGATAGAACAACTTCACTGTGATGTCTTGTACATTTACTGTTCGTTGCTATCAAGTTCAAATTATGTGTGAGTCAAAATCGGAAGAAAATTGAAAGGAAAAAAAATGCCAGAAAGGTGGGTATGGATCCTATTCTATTGATTTATTTGTGATGCTTAATTTTTATTGTCTATCCCACCTCGAAAATGGGTAAGCTGCTCTAGCGCAGGATTATGTTACTACAGCCACTGATATATGCCAACAGCTCTTGGCATGTAGTAGGCAATCATGTTACTGCTTAGTTTATAGGTGGACATATTCTAGGTGTTTATCTATGCCTTTCTCTACCCACAGGAAAATAAGAGAGGTACGTTTAATGACAGAGTAGGTACAGGACGGGCAAAGCTCACTCCACAGCCCATCTGACCGGTCCTGAAGCCCCGCCCCTAGGCGGGCTCTTGGCCGAAACCCTACCTATGATTGGTTGGACCTTTTTGATGGGCGTGCAGAGCCGCATAGGAGAAGCCGCGCTCTGAACTTCCGGGAGCGGCGGTTATCATAGCCCGGGCGGTTGATCTGGACCTCCCCTAGGCTGTTCCGAGTCTGGTCGGGAAACCCGAGTGTCCTCCACTCGGATAATCCAAGTATCAGTGGAGGGGATTGCGGGCCCTGTGGGGAGAGGATGGATGGCGGCCGCGGGGCTGCGAGGGTAGCGGGGTGAGCAGGTGAAGGCCCTCGGCCAGGGGCTGGCATTTACACCCACCCACTTATTCCTGCAGTCCCAGTGTGATGGAGTATGGGTGCAGTCCCTTCTTAGGAGGTCCTGGCATAATGCCTCACTTTGCTGCTGCTTTTCTGGTTTCTGACAGGTTTGAGCATGGCAGAAGGGAATACCTTGGTCTCAGTGGATTACGAGATTTTTGGGAAAGTTCAAGGGGTGTTTTTCCGCAAGTACACTCAGGTATGTGACCTAGAGGCTTGAAGAGGGTCGGGGTGCATAACCAGGTGATGGGCATGAGACCTGGTTCTGGCAAATGAGAATTCAAAGAGGCTGGCTCTTTGGTAGCGTCACGGGTATAGTTTCAGCTGGAGATGAGTGATGGATTGCAATTGTTTTGCAGTCTGTAAAACATGATGCAAATGCAAGGGGGTCCTGACTGATCTCTTTCTAGGAGCGGTAAGGGAGCATCTATACACTCTAATGAAGGACAGTATTCCTAAGCACCTTGTTGAACGGTCACCAAGCCAAGTCACTTTTATAGGAAAGCTACCGTCAAGTTGGAGATGGCATAAGGTGTATTGAGCACAGTGATGTAAATTATGTAAATACCCATCGTACCTACCACAAGTTTATTCCTCCAGTTGCCTCTCAGCACCTCAATTTCTCTTTTTTCACCCTGGGACTCAAACTCAGGGACTTGTACAGGCCAAGCAAACACTATTTCCCCAGCCCTCATGTCATTCCTTTCTGTTCTTTTTATCACTGAACAAGAACAGGACCACCCATCTTTTCCAGATTAAAATACTTTATCAGACTGGGTGTGGTGACACATGCCTTATCTCAGCACTGTGAATTCCAGGCTAGCCTGGTCTACTTATTACTTTGAGGACTACACCAAGAAACCTTGTCTCAAAACCAACCAAACAAAAACCATTATTCATTCCAGCATAAGTGATAACATTGGAGGTGAGCCTGGTGTTCCCCTTATAGTAATGGGGAGTATTTGAGGGAATGAACAAACATGGCAGCCTCTACCTCTGTTCATCACTAATCTCACCAATGCACAAGGGCAATCGCAATTTCCCTTCTGCCCTCAGCAGAGGGAGACAGATCAAGCTGTCGCCTGCCCAGTGCACGCAAAGACCTACATCTTAACCCTACGGGATAGGTCTGCAGAACTATCCTCTACGTATCATATGGCTGGGACTGTGATGCTAAATATTCAGACCTGAATCTTTGAAAGGGGGATGCAATTTGCCAGTACCTCTAATTCTAATTCACAAATCCATTTTTTGTTGTTGTTGTTGTTGTTTTGTCTTCATTTGTGAAGCAACTGTTAAATGCTGAATGTCATAGTGATAGGTGAGTTAACTTTACAGGGCAGGTCTGTGATTTAGTAGATGACAGTAATGTGCTCAGAGGAACAGATTTTACAGAGCATCTTTCTCTACCTGCCCTCACCTTCACCTTAGTTTGGAGATAGTTTAGAATACAGAAAAGCAAATATTAATTATGAAAATGCTCTATGGGAACTCTTCTTTTCCTTTTTTTCAGGACAGGGTTTTTCTGTGTAGCCCTGGAACTGGCTCTGTAGACCAGGCTGGCCTCAAACTCTGAAATCCACTTGCCTCTGTCTCTAGAGTGCTGGGATTAAAGGTGTGCACCACCCCCCTCTTCCAATCCCCACTCCCCCATCCCCCCACTCCCCCACCCTCCACCCCCCCACTTCTGGCAACTTTTTAAAATTATTTTTTGTGTATTGGTGTTTTGCCTGTGTGCATGTCTGTGTGAGAGTGTCAGATCCTTGAAACTGTAGTTACAGACAGTTGTGAGCTGTCATGTGGTTACTAGAAATTGAACCCAGATCCTCTGGAAGATTAGTCAGTGCTCTTAACCACTGAGCCATCTCTCCAGCCCCCACATGTTCAACTTTAAAGACACTGTGATTAATTATTAGACAGAAGAAAAGAAACATTAGGAAAAGGAGCAGCAGTGTTGGAAAGGGGACTTGCGTGAGCTTTCCCTTCAAAACCAAACTTTCTTGGGAGAGTCTTTTGACTGTGGCCAGGCCTTGAGGTTGGAGAGCAGTATGAGAGACAGTACATCAGATCAGGCAGCATGGAGGCCTTACAGGCTTTCTGATAAAGGTGGCTCAGTGGATGAAGTGAGTTCAGTCTCCAGGACCCACAAGATGGGAGGGAGGCCCAGACCTCCCCAGCAGTCCTCTGACCTCCACACTTGTGCTATGGTATGCACACCTCACCCTCATAAATAACTAAACATAATTAAAAAGTACCTTTTCGTAATGGAGAGGAGCATCTAAGAAAGATTACTGGGGAGATGCCTCAGCAGCCCCAACTCTTTTTCCAAAGGACTCAAGTTCAGTTGCCAGAACACACATAGGGTGATTCATAACCTCTTCTGGACTCCATGGGAATCAGCACTCAACACATTCACATACTGCACCTGCTCTATATATGCATAATTAAAAATAATTTTTCTTAAAAAGATAAAGAGCCACCACACATGGAACCTTCAATGAAATCTCCAAAACAAAGAAAAATAACTTTTATGTCCTTTCAGTATTAGAATTTGTCAGTAAGTTATTTTTTAGTGATATTAGTATAGGAGCGACTACAGGATAAAGAACACAGAGGAACCAGGTGCTGTACATACATTAGGAGCTGGTCACTATGAGGCTGTAACACAGCATGGCTTCTTAAACTCTTGGTCCAGAGAGAGCTGCAGCAAAGACGTGGCCTGGTTTCTCCAGGCTGTCCATCTGGCCTCTTAGAGCAGCCAGCATCTTCAGAGGGCAGGCCTATGATCTAAGGGGAAAGTCAAATGGAAACCTGATATAGCCACAGGGCCTCGTGAACTGCCTGCTCACAGCTGCTTCTCTTCTCTACCGACGACCATGACAGAAAGTGGGCTTTGGGTGCAATGTAAACATGTTGGGTTAGAGAGCCTCTGTAGTAAAAACAACAGTTGTGTTGCCCAGGAAATTGTGAAATACTGTGTAATGATCTTTAAAGATACAATGGATCACTTCATCTGGATTCATTTAGGTGTGGTCCTGGCTAAAGAGAAAGGGAAGGATCAAATAACCTCAAGTCTTTTCTGTTTAGTACACCCAGCGGATGCTGATTAAGGAAGTTGTGGTTGCATAGGTAGCATGTATAAGGCCCTAGGTGAATCCCCATTACTGCACAAACCCTAAAGCTCAGGGTTTCTCCCAGTCTGATTTATTTGCCTGGGCATGATAGTGCACACTTGTCATCCCAGCACTCAGAAGGCAGAGGCAGGAGGATGGCTGGAAGGTCAAGGCCACTCTGGATGACCTGATGAGTTCTATCTAGGTCAGCTGAGGCTACATAATGAAACTCTCAAATAAAAGAAATGAACAAGCTGCAAGCCCAGGGCCCTAGATCAGTCAGCCTTAGGAAACTGTAGTAAAGGCATCTTTTCGGGCCTTACTCTTTCATACTTGGCCACATTTGTTACTACATAATGGAAATTTTAAAGAATTCAGTGCTGAGTTTTGTAGAATAAAAAAGGGGAATGGAATTGACTGGCTAACACTTGGTGTTAAAATCAGCCACAGAAACCTCCTTGGTGTCTGTTTTGATTTTTCTGGACATCGTCAAATTAGTTTCAGTGGTTTGACTCTAGGCCAAGATTGCAGCCACAGATTCAAGTCCTGCTTTGATCTATGCAGTCTCACTGGGTCACTCTCTTTTCTTCCCCTGTAGGCGGAGAGTAAGAAGCTAGGTTTGGTAGGCTGGGTCCAGAACACCGATTGGGGCACCGTGCAGGGGCAGCTGCAAGGTCCTGTCTCCAAGGTGCGTCACATGCAGGAGTGGCTGCAGACAAGAGGCAGTCCCAAGTCACACATCGACAGAGCGAGCTTTGACAATGAGAAAGTCATCTCCAAGTTGGATTATTCAGATTTCCAGATTGTAAAATAATGCCCCAAATGTTAAATTTTTCAAAGTAATCTCACTCCTTTTTATTGATATAGAACTATCCTGTGCTCAGTATTAGAATTTGTCAGTAAGTTATTTTAGCAGTGTATTTGAAAGTTACCTTGTATTACATGTATGATGGAATACAATTGCGTACAATTCTAACCAATAAAAACACATTAGAACCTTATGCTTACTGTGCTTTTTAAGTCTTTAGTGATCTTTCGGCACCTTGATGTTTTCAATCAGTGTGAGAAGACTTTGGGGTAGTTTAAAGAAGTCTGAAAGAGGAGAAGTGACTTGAATGGTGTCTTGAAGTTGTTACAGTTTCTTCTGGAGATGTGATGTGTGGTAAGAACAAAAGCCACTAAGTCTGGCCGGAAGTGTTCAGATGATGAGTATCATATAAAGTAGGGATTATGCCCCCTCGTTTGTATGTTCAACCCAAAACTAAGTACAGCCTACTCAACTGCTGATACACAGTGTGTATGCACACAAAATATGTGAAGACAGCCAGCTACAACCCAAGAAGAGGCCTCAGAAGAAATCCTGGCTGACACCTTAATCTCATATTTGTCCCAGAACTAGGGGAAAAATAAAACCTACTACTTAAGCCACCCGCTCTGTGGCCGTTTGTCATGGAGCCCTGGCAAACAGCAGTAATCAGAATCTTGTTTCATCAGCTCCAGAAGTCTGATTTGGTTTGATTAGTAATTAAACAAATATGTACTTATTTTAAAATTTGTCATGAGTCCACTAAAGGGAGGAGGAGTGGCCTGGAGAGGCTCAGCAGTGGAAGAGCACTGGTAGCTCTTCCATATTCCCAGTTTACAACTGTCTACAACTGTAGTCCCATCGGACCCAATGCCTTCTAGTATGCAGATGTGCATGCAGACAAAAATCCTTATATGTAAAATACATACATAAATCTTAAAAAAAAAAAAAAAAGTTTCAGGACCCAGGGGAGGAGGTTTCAATGAAACTGAGAGGCAAAAAACTGAGGATAAGCTAATAATTCCCAAAACATTCTCACCGTGCTGTTAAAAGCTCTGTTGTCCTTTAGTTAGGAAAAAGCAGTGGTGATTTTGGGAAGATTTAAAGAAAGAAAAATGATCAATGAAGGGCACTCTGGTGTCCTGATTTGCAAATTAGGAGTTGTGGCAGGCAAAGACAGGTGGATCTCTGTGAATTCGAGGCCACCTGGTCTTTAACGTGAGCTCAAGAATAGCAAGGGTAGTTACTGAGAAATCCTGTCTTGAAAAACAAAGAGGGAGAGGAGAGGAGATCTGGCTTCTCAGCATTAATTCTAAAAATGCTCGGCAGTCTCTGGATGTCTACTTGCCACCAGGACGGGGCAGTAAACCAAACCAAACCCCACCTTCATATAGTTTACAACCTAGGGAAAAAAGACGAAGGAAACGAGTAAAATATTAGTACAAATATTAGTACTAATAAATATTAGTACAAGAAAAGGAGAAGGGAATGAGAAAGGGAACGAAGCAAAACTTACTGGAAACAGCCTACCTACCACTCAACACCAAAAGAACACTAATTGGAACCAGCCAGGTGAAGGGCTGCACGTTTTCAGCCCGGCCACCTTGGCGCCTGCGCACTAGACGTCGTGCCGTAGCGGGCTCGCGCGGTCTCCGAAGCGCATGCTCTAGAGCGCGCGTCCGGCGTCGGAGGCGGTTGGTCCCCGAGAGTTGATGGAGGAGATTCGAGGTGAAGGGGGAAAGCACGTGTTGAATTATGGTCCCGGGAGCTCGTCTAACACCACAAGAGCTGTGGTGACGGCCGCGGGCCTCGGGCCTCGGGAGCTGCGGGGCGGGCGAACTGCGCAGGCGCGGGCTTCCTGCACGGGACGCTGGACCGACTAGACCCTAGGATTGCGGTGTAATCAAAATGCGTATTAAACATTCACCCGGTTTGCCAATGCAGCTAAGTTCATTGTCTTAGAAAGCAGTCGTAGCCCCAGTTTTTCCAAATTTTTTTAAACCAGCCTGCCACCAGCCGTGCTGTTATCGCGTATAAAGAAGGAAGTGAGACCTTTAATGACCTCTTCGGGTTTGTTTTGTTTGTACCTGCAAGAAAACTTAAAATCAGGTTCAGACAACCCCATACCATCATTATTATTGTCACGTTGTGTTCTGGAGATATATAAAGACCGAGAGTATCAACACAAGAGGATATCAGTAATAAGGGATTTTCAGCAAACTATCAAGCAACACACGAGCAGGATTTATTTAAATAGCAAAAGATAAAAATCTTATAGGCAAAAGAATTTCTCTGCTTTATTTCCCCCACACCCTCCACCTCTTCCTGAGAAGCAATTGTAACAATAGTAATCGCTTACTATCTGTCTTCATTAATATGTTTGGCTTTTTAAAAAGATTTATTATGTATACAGTGTACAGAAGAGAGCCCCAGATGTCATTATAGATGGTTGTGAGCCACAATATGGTTGCTGGGAATTGAACTCAGGACCTCCAGAGGAACAGTTCGTGCTCTTAACCTATGAGCCATCTCTCCAGCCCTATGTTTGAATTTTTAATTCCATTCTATTGTTTTACTTTTTTACTTAGAGTGTCTTAGCACATCAAAGTTTTTATAAAAGCCATGGATATTGTGTAATGTATAAACGTTATGAAACTAGCTTGGACATTTTTCATGAATAATTCCTAGCTAATGTTTCTTAGCTGAATTTAATTTAGGCATCTGTTTTTAGTGAAGTGCTTTAGAATTTTGAATAGTGTCATTACGGGTCAACATCAAGTATAATTAGGATTTTACTTTAGGGCATTGTCTTTAGGAACAGGGAAAATTATGAAATTATGAGTGCTTCTTTGGAATTGAAGTCCATTATACCAGGCATGAGCTTTATGCGCTGTCTAAAATTTAGAAGTACACTTCTTTTTCGTCTTTTGGTTTAATCTTTTGTTTTCCTCAAACTGTAGTTCTTCATAATACTTGAGAGAAGTGGGTGATGCTATGTAACTGAGGTTTGATAGGGTGTGTGTTTTTCCTCCCTAGGTGGTTATTTCCAGTCAGAGAAGGAAGCCAGTGTCTGGCATTCTCTCTACATGTCTACCTGCCATGATCAAGTGCTTGTCAGGTGAAGTACAAGCCAAGTTGCGTTCTGGTTTGGCCATAATCTCCTTAGGCCAATGTGTTGAAGAACTTGTCCTCAACAGTATCGATGCTGAAGCAAAATGTGTGGCCGTCAGAGTGAATATGGAAACCTTCCAAGTTCAAGTGATAGACAATGGCTTTGGGATGGCGGGTGATGATGTAGAGAAGGCGGGAAACCGGTATTTTACTAGTAAATGCAGCTCAGTGCAGGACTTGGAGAACCCAAGGTTTTATGGTTTCCGAGGCGAAGCCTTGGCGAGTATAGCTGACATGGCTAGCGCTGTGGAAATTTCATCCAAGAAAAACATGACAATGCAAACCTTTGTGAAAATGTTTCAGAATGGAAGAGCCTTACATGCCTGTGAAGCTGATGTGACCAGACCGAGTGTGGGGACCACAGTAACAGTATATAACCTGTTTTCCCAGTTCCCGGTGAGGAGGAAAAGCATGGACCCTAGACTGGAGTTTGAGAGAGTGAGGCAGAGGGTAGAAGCCCTCTCTCTCATGCACCCTTCTGTCTCTTTCTCTCTGAGGAATGATGTTTCTGGTGCCATGGTTCTCCAGCTCCCCAAAACCAAAGACATATGTTCTCGATTTTGTCAGATTTATGGATTAGGCAAGTCCCAAAAGTTAAGAGAAATACATTTTAAATATAAGGAGTTTGAAGTTAGTGGCTACATTAGCTCTGAAGCACATTACAATAAGAATATGCAGTTTTTGTTTGTAAACAGAAGACTAATTTTAAGGACCAAGTTGCATAAGCTCATTGACTTTTTATTAAGAAAAGAAAGTACTATATGCAGACCAAAGAATGGCTCTGCCAGCAGGCAAACGAATCCAAGTCCTTGGCATCGCTCTGCCTCAGAACTTCATGGGATATATGTAATCAATGTACAGTGCCAGTTCTGTGAATATGACGTGTGCATGGAGCCAGCCAAAACTCTGATTGAGTTTCAGAACTGGGATACCCTGTTGGTTTGTATTCAAGAAGGAGTGAAAGAGTTTTTAAAGCAAGAAAAACTATTTGTAGAATTATCGGGTGAAGATATTAAGGAATTTATTGAGGACAATGATTTCAGTCTGGTTGGTGCTACTCTTCAGACACACCCATCCACTCATGAGAAGTGTGACCAGAGCAGTTTCCAGGAAGCGTGCAATAAGATTTTGGATTCCTATGAAATGTTTAATTTGCAGTCGAAAGCTGTGAAAAGGACAGCTACTTTAGAAAACACCGACACACAGAATTCTGGGAATTCAGAAGCTACCAGAAAAAAGGCAACTGAGTCATTGTGCAGTTGTGAAACAGAGGGCTGTGGCCATAGTAAAATGATGTCATCATCATGGTTACACAGCCAAGACAGCACTCGCTTAGAATCAGGAGCGTCACAAGAGGTGCTCAAAGCATCACCAGCTCAAGAAAGTGAGAACCCTCAGAAATCTTTCTTGGGACATAGGACTTCAGACAGTCCACATGGAACTAGCCCAAAAATATTTTCAAGCCCTATTCCGGCACATCATCTCCTTGGGGAGACTGAGGCAGATCCAGAAATACAGAAAACAAGTACTGCTGTTAATGCCATAGCTACCAACATTCCCCCAAACAGCGGGAGTCAGACTCTGCTGGAGAAACATAAAGATACTACTGAAGTGGGGTACCAACCTCTGCCTTCTGAGACAACAGTGTTTAGAGCACAGGGTACAGAGAGAAAGAATGAAAAAGAGCCTAATAGTTGTGGAAGAGAAACTGTTTTTAGTTACGGACAAGTTAAATTATGCTCCACTGGCTTTATAACTCACGTGCTACAAAATGAGCACATTAAATCAACTGCAACAGAACATTCATTTAAAAATTATGTTCGGCCGGGTCCTGTAAGTGCCCAAGAAACATTTGGAAATAGAGCATATCATGCACTAGAGACTCCTGACAGCAATTTAACAGGTACTGTCAATAAAGAATCCACTCAACTGCTCCACAAAAAGTTCTGCAGGACAAATACAGGTTATGGGACAGAGAACAACCCAGTAGCGGTGGATGAAGGTTTGGCTGTTTTTCAGGAAGGTCGTACAGGATCACAGGCAGATTGCTCTTTGCCTGGTACATCCGCCTTCCCATGGTGTAGGTATGCTTCTAATGGTAGTAAGAAAACAGATAAGATAATGCGTTCCTCCAGACACATAGTGCGTAGGAAGCTAAGCTTGCGGTCCCAAGTAGGATCTTTAGAGAAGTTTAAGAGGCAGTATGGGAAGGTTAATAGTTCTCTAGATACAGAAGGAGAAAACAGCACAGAAGTCAGGACCCATCACAGCCCTCGGGCCGAACCTGACATTCTTCTGAAAGAGAAGAGCCATTTAGATATGTCTGATGGTGGGAAGATCACTGCTGTCGAGCACAGAGATTCATATGATACATGTCAATCTGTAAGTCACATCCTGTACTTGGAGAAAGAAGATTGCTTAGAACAGATGCCTCATTTGAGAGAAAGTCCTATTACTCTGGCAGAGTTATCTCACCATAACAGAAAACCTGCCAATGTTGAGAAAAACACCGAATCACTGGCTTCTAAATTATCCAGACTGAAAGGTTCTGAAAAAGAGAAGCAGACAATGGATATGACAGGTCATACTAGTGAACTTCCGAATTCGGATTCCAGTTGGACAGACAGTAGCCAGGCCACTAGGTTAGACTTACAGTTTTGTGAATTATTTAAAAATCAACATGAAAAAATAGGGAGTGGCATGGTTCTAATACCAGATTCTGCCACACAGGATTCCATCCATAGCAGTGCAGTACATTCTAACAGTACAAAGGATGACACAGAGAAGCCAGAAACTCCTTTACTGTTAGCCTGTAATGATTCTAAAGTCTGTAAAGATTCAGATGTTCTCAATAAGCCTGCTTCTCCCAGTGCCATGACTGTGAGTCAGGTAGAAGATGCCCCCGCCAGCCAGGATGGAGTTTGTTCTCAGAATGACGAGTCCAAAGCAAGATCTTCTTCTGGAAACGAAGAATCAAATACATGCTCTGGGGGCTGGCAACAGCATTTTGATGTAACTCTGGGAAGAATGGTTTACATCAACACCACGACAGGGCTCAGCACGTTCGAGGCTCCTACTGAAGACACTGAGACTGCATGTACTAAAGATCTCACAACTGTGGCTGTGGATGTCCTACTTGGGAATGGTAAGTATGTAGTATTCACTGGCGTGAAATGTTTTTGAGAATAATGGCCAAAGAGCAATATAATTGTTCACAGAGGTGGCAGCCTCAGCAGACAGCATTGGAAAGCTTTGTTTTATTGCTTTGTTGTTTGGGGGTTGGGAATATTGAGAAAGGGTCTTTCCATGTAGCTCAGGCTAGCCTCAGACTCTCTTTGTAGCCAGGTTGGTCTTGAACCCATGATAGGTCCTGCTTCCAAATTAAAAGTATGTACCACAGCACCCAGCTTCTGAAGACCAATGAAAAAACCTATACTGCATTTAAGACATATGGAGATTGTTTAAGTTTAACAATATTTAAATGTAAGAATTTGGTGACGACTGATAAAGAATGTAAAGGTACTTACATGTGTCTAAGAAGTCTGTGTGTAGAAGAGGGAGGGGAACTTCATTGGCTATTAATGGCTAAAAAAGACCCACAGTATTTATCTATCCCATTTTCCCTTTTTCACCAAATATACTTGTAGAAATTTGTCTTTAGGGACACTACTGCTTTCGTCTGTGGCTACCAGCTAAGGGTTGGGAAGAGTCTTATCAGAAGTTTCCAGTAAGACATATAGGTCAGTGCAGTGGGATTTTGTGAGCTTCCCCTAGAAAGTAGGATTTGACCAAACATTTTCTAAAATGTAGGCTAAATAAATGCCTTCATAACTATATTGTATATAGCGATCCACTTGATAAGTTTCTGATACAAGAAGTTGATAATAATGTGGCTTTCAGGTCACACCACAAAGTAACACCACCAGAGCCTGGTCTAGGACTCTGGGTTCTCAGGTTTCCGGCAACATTAAAAGTGACATTGTTTTGGCAGCGTGTTAAGAGCCAGATGTTGGGAGATGTAAAGCTGATTTCCATCTGGCTGTAATCTCAGCTTTCACTAGTAGGATAAACATTAAATATGCATCCCTGTTAAAAGTCTCGAATGCTATAAAAGAATGTAAATTGTATGAATATAATTGCAAACTATAATGTCTCCTTAGGATAAATATTTCTAGTTGGAGGCTCTGATGTTAAGTAAATCGTTTAGTTTTAAAAGTTTTTAAAATTTTTTTTCCTTATGGGGGAAAAAAATCACTATTGTAACTTGTAGAGAATTTCCGAGGAGGAGGAGACCCTTTGTTTTGAGTCTTGCTCCTGACACTCACCAGTTGCTCTTAGGCATCTTTATGTGCTTTTCAGTCTAGGTCATATGTACTGGTTTGTATGTGCTGAACGCTTATCAGAGAGGCACATCTAAGGCCCCACACCTCATCTTCCTGAAATGTAACTGCTTCTGATACAGTGCCAGAAAATAACTGGATCATGTTCAACTGTGGGGTGATTGTTGCCAAAACAAAGGAGGGGATCTTAGCTGCCACACTCGATACAAACATCTGCTCCTGCTAAGTAGATTTAGATATTGAAACTACTTCAGTGCGCTTAACCATCTGGATTACCGAACTTTGGAGAGTCTTGTTAAGTCAAGTTCTAAATGAAAAATAGTTTTTGTATCAAAACAAGTTCATTGAAAAGATGGTACCTTAAGGCTGGAGAGATGGTTCATGGGTTAAGAGCACTGATTGCTCTTCCAGAGGACCTGGGTTCAATTCCCAGCAACCGCATGGCAGCTCACAGCTGTCTATAGATCCAATTCCAGGAGATCCAACACCCTTCACAGACACACATGTAGGCAAACACCAAGGCAAATAAATAAAATTTTAAAAAAAAAGAAAAGATGGCACCTCACACCCTCCATTCATATGAAATTAGTTCTTTATAGTGGGACATTAGTACATAATTGACCCACACAAGAAAATGTAAACATGCAATCAGTTACTAAGAGAAATGTTAACACTCCACTAATTTTAGCACTTGGGATGGGGAGGCAGCAAGATCAGGAGTTCAAGGTCATCCTCAGGTACATCATGAGGCCAAAAATTTTATTATATAAAGGTAAATTTAGAGTAATGTCACATTCTTAATCCATGAGATTTTTTTTTTCCTTTAAAGAAATCTTCTTTTTCCAATGCAATGTTTATATGTTAGCTAAACATTCTACCACTGAGCTACAGTCCCAGCCCAATCAGTCTCTCTCTGTCTTTGGTTTTTCCCCGTCTTTTTTTTTTTTTATATTTATTTATTTATTTATTTCCTTTATTTATTTTGTATTTATCAAGAAAAACAGTAAAATGAATTTAAAATGCTGATAAGTTAACAATAACTATAAAGAAGATAAAAATCATAAGCATGACTTATCAAGGATGATAATGCAAATAAGATTGCTACACATATATTTACTTTGTGTTCATAATATTTATCTATTTATTATGTATACAGTGTACAGAAGAGGGTAACAGGTCTCACTATAGATGGTTGTGAGCCACCATGTGGTTGCTGGGAATTGAACTCAGGATCTCTGAAAGAGCAGTCAGTGCTTTTAACCTCTGAGCCATCTCTCCAGCCCCCGATTTTTTGTTTTTTAAGACATAGTTTCTCTGTGTAACTCTGGCTGTCCTAGAACTGGATCTGTAGACCTGACTGACTTTGAATTCAGAGATCTGCTTGCTTCTGCCTCTCAAATGCTAGAATTAAAGGCGTGTGCTACCACTGCCCAGCCCTCTATTATGAATTAGGCAACTTTATTTTTAAAAATTATGAAACTTTATTTTAGCTAATTTTTTGCTTTAGCTTTTGTACAATAGGCTTGTCTTTTTAAATAGTTTTGTTATGTGTTTCTCCCTCCTTTTCTTTATTTTTATTTTATGTATTTGAATGTTTTTGCCTGTATGTATTCTGTGTACCATATTAGTGCCTCATGCCTATGGAGGCATCAAATCCCATGGAACTAGAGTTAGAGATGGCTGTAAGCCACCATGAGATGAGGGTGCTAGAAATTGAACCATGATCTTCTGGAAGTGCAGTTGGTTCTCTTAACCACTGAGCCATCTCTCTAGGCCCACGTTCCAATGTTTTTAATACTGTCTCTTCAGAGTTGTTTCAAACCTGATTTTCCTTCAGATGGTTAGAATTTTCTATCTTCCTAGACTTTAGTATATGAATAGAGTAATTTTTATCCACTAGTTCATTTTTTTTAAATTGTTTATTTTATGTATATGAGTGATCTGTCTGCATATATACCTGCATGTCAGAAGATTGGAGCCACCATGTGGTTGGTTGCCCAGGCCCTCTAAGTGGAGCCAGTGTTCTTCACTGCTGAGCACTCCCTCCAGCACATTGGTCTGTGCACATATTCTTTCTGCCTGTTTGCTGCTGTTTGTTACACTGTGGTGGCTGTTGTCACATTGAAGCTTATCTTATCTGCCTTTTTAGCATTTCAGTCTGTTAGGGATGGCTATGTGATACAGTGTAATCATGGTTACAGTAGGGACCCAGATTGTGGGTAAGAGACCTAAGAGTTGGGAATTTGTGAAGGCTGCCCCAGATTGTGGGTGATCATTAAGTACAGCTCTGTGTCTGACAAGGCTTTCCTAAGTAACTATATCTTGTAAGGTATTTAGCAGCATCCTAACCTTTATCTACTGGATTCCAGTAGTTGCATCATTTACCTAGGATAGGACCGAAAAAAATGTCTGAAGATATTGCCTAAAATGTCCCTACAACCTGCACATTGTGCCATTGAAAGTCATACATAATGAGATGATGTGTTAATATAAATAAGTTAACAGAAAATTTCATTAAAAATTCCAATTTTCTATGTAGTATTTACTAGTCTGCCTTATGTCTTCATGTAGTTTGTATAGAATGATTTTACATAATTTTTAATCGTTTATTTGTATGTTGAGTTCAAATTTGTAGGTTTTTCTTTTTTGTTTAGGGGTTCAGTACAGGTGTCATCCTTTTAGAAGCGATCTTATCCTTCCTTTCCTTCCAAGAGCTCAGGAAGAGAGAAGTATGCTGAGACAAAGTAACAGAGGTGAGAGCCATCCCAGAGACACCTAGTACACCCTGTCCACTTAATGCAGAAGGCTAAGCCGGTTGTGTCCTGAAGCTTGATTAGCACCAGCTGTGCCTCAGGAACCAGGAATTCCCCATGGCTCTGTTTAACAGCAGAACTAAGTAATTCAGTACATGCATTTAGATCAGAAATCGCTTTTGCAGACTGGAAGTTGGTGCTGGGTGATTATGCATGGACTGTGGTGTCTGTGGCGGGGGAAATGTTTCTTAGTCTTAAAGATTGAATTTCTCCATATTATAATAAATTTTTTTGGAAAAAGCTAAAGAAACCTATTATTTTTGTTTTTGTTGTTTTTAAAAATAGATTAAGTATATTTTTATCAAGAGGCAACAAAATTTGAACTATAATTTTTTTCTGTACACATACTTGGAAATGTTTTTCTTTTTAGACTTACTTAGTTTTATTTTTGTATGAGTGTTTTTGCCTGCATGCAATTCTGTGTACCAGGCATATGCAGTGCCCTTGGCCAGAGGAGGACATCAGTTTCTCTGGAACTGGAGTTACAGATGATTGTGAGCTACCACATGGGTGCCAGAAACCAGACCTGGGTCCTCTGCAAGAGAAGCAGGCCTCTTAACCTCTGAGCCATCTGTTCAGGCCTCCATAACATTGTTATAGACCAGCGGTTGTCAACCTGTGGGTTGTGACCCCTTAGGTTACATATCAGATACTTAAATTACATACATAACAGTAGCAAAATTACAGTTATAAAGTAGCAGTGGAATAATTTCATGGTTGGGACTCACCATAAACTGTATCGAAGGTTTGCAGCATTAGGAACATTGAGAACCAGTCTCCTGGACAATTTGGAGAAACTCAGAAGGTCCAGTCATAATACTAGTCTAGATAGTAGCAGCATGCTGGACAGTGGTAGGAAACTCCATTAATCTTGGTACTCAGGAGGCAAAGGGAAGTGAGTTTCTAAGTTTGAGGTCAGTCTGGTCTGCACAGTGAGTTCCAGACCAGCCAGAGCTACATAGTAAGACCCTGTCTCCAAAATCAAAGAAGTAACATCAAAACAAGTGTGGAAATACCATGCAGGCTCTGACTGTTTGTAGACTGTAGGGGTAAGGTGTCTAATCTTTGGTGTTGAGCTGAATAGGAAAGGACACTCTTTCCTGGGTTCTTGATGGCAGCTGTGCCCTTGTCCTAGGTGCTGCGGATGCCGCTGTTGTCAGTGAATCGCTTCAGTCTTTGTTTTCAGAGTGGAACAATCCAGTATTTGCCCGGCACCCAGAGGTGGGTCTGCAGGACTTTCTCTTTGCTTTTTTATAAATTTGAACTTCATGTAAGCTGGGCATGGGCATGCATGAGTATATGAATTTGTAATTATGAATGGAAAATAGGCAGATTTCTATATGATTTACTTAGAAGTTATTGTTTAATGTAAGAGGATAAGACAGCATTTTGGAAAGGTCAAGAAATTTTGATTAAAGATGTATATTGAGTATGAAGGGTGAATTTATCCAGTGGTTACCTTGTCTTTGGGTGGTAATAATAAGTGTTAACCATTCAGTAAAATGACATTTCATCTGCAGGAACAGTTCTGTGTGTCCTGGCAATGTTCTTTCTTTGATTGTCTCAGCGGGGGCTGGGTGTGTTAATGAGTGTGGGCAGTAGACAAGCTTTGACTACTGATTTTTCACTTAAGGTGCCTTTAAGGACTTCATCGTGGAGCGTAGACAAATTGTTCTGAATGAATGCTGGGCTTGCCAGTGTTTATTAGAGAAAAATTGTTAACTTAGACAACATGTTATTCCTAGAGCCTCTGGGATCTGTGGGTTTCCTATATTCATCCTATTTCTAGTGGGGTATATGAAATACTTGTTTGGTTTTGGTTTTATTTTCTGCGGTGCTGGGTATTGAAACCAGGGCCTTGCATATGCTTGGCAGTGCTCTTCCATGGACTTATGTATTCCAAGTCCCTCCACCCTTGGACATTACATTAAATTAAAATTACGTTTTACAGACATTAAAATTATGTTTTTACTGGGTCTTCCTAGGTGGCTGTTGATGTCAGCAGTGGCCAAGCGCAGAGCTTAGTGGTTAAAATTCACAACGTGCTATATCCCTATCGCTTCACCAAAGAAATGATTCATTCAGTGCAGGTAAAGTCATCACTGAAATCCATTCATGTTTAACTTTTGTGAAATTGATCTTTTTTTAATGATTGTATTGGCCAAGGCATGCTGTATTAGACCTCTCTAGAGGAATAGAACTGACAGAATGATAGATGTATTAGAATGACTTATAGGCTGTGGTCTAGCTAGCTCAACAGTGGCTGTTTACCAACTAAAGGTCCAAGAAGCCAGGAGTTGTTCAGTCCACAAAGCTGGGATGTCTCAGCTGGTCTTCAGTCAATTACATGGGAATCCCAAAAAGTAAGCTTTAATGCCTGTGACTTACCATCCAGATCGAGAACAAGCCTCTTTAGGGCTGCCAGCAGGAGATGTGGGTCAGATAAAGGTGGGTCTTCCTACCTCAAAAAGTCTGAATTAAAAGTGTGGCTTCCCACTTTAAATAATTTTAGTTAATTAGTCAGAAATTAATCTTAGTTAGAAAAAAAAACCCCTCACAAGTACCAGCCTCTTGGGTGGTAGTTAATTCCTGATATAGTCAAGTTGGCAATCAAAAATAGCCATGACACATGTGTTTCTTTGTTTTTAATCTGACTGGAATAGTAATAATAAATAATAACAGTAATAGTAATTATTATTACTATTATTATTATTGGGTTTTTTTGAGATAGGTTTTTTCTGTGTAGTCCTGGCTATCCTGGAACTTGCTCTATAGGCCAGGTGCCTCAGACTCACAGAGATCCCCCTGCCTCTGCCTCCCAAGTGCTGGGATTAATGGTGTGCACCACCACACTGCTGGATCCTTGAATTTTTATGATCAGAAAAAAAAATCAGATTAATTTTAATAGTGAAGATGAATATTCCTTCCTTCCTTAAGTGTGTGTGATTTATGGGTCAGGCTGATAATGCCAAGGACTTTTTAACATTTCTGAAGAGCAGTATATTTGGATTTTATATTTTATAGCTATATAACAAATGCTAACAAATTGTTTATAAATCAACATTGTCCTTAACTGTGCAAAAATACTCACTTTTAAATGACCCTGTCTATGTGGCTGCAAAGGTTAAGGAAGCTGTAGCCTGAGTGGTTCATTAACAAAAGGACGCCCCTGTCTCCTCTACTTTTCTCTGTGTTCTCTGTACACTGTCTTGACTGTTTGAGTCTCCTGGCATTGGGATTTGGAGACAAAGTAGGACCACAGACGATGCTAAATGAATGCCTACCCAGGGGTTAACCTGAGGTTAGAGCAAGGGAACAGTTATCCAGAAAGAGGCCTCTGGGGGGCATGAGCCTGGACAGAGAGGAGCTTTCATAGTCGGAAGCTGCTGGTGGCTTTTACTACTGCTCTTAGACTAGCTCTTCCAAAATGGCTTTTCTTGCTTTTCACAGTTAAGAATTTGTATTTTAGGTGATGAGTGATGGCACACATCTTTAATTCCAGTACCTGGGAGACAGAGACAAAAAGATCTCTGTGAGATGGAGGCCTGCATGGTTTACATAGAGTTCCAAGTCGGGCAAGGCTATACATTGAGACAGTGTAAAAAGATTAAAGTTATGATGGTCCCGTTTCTTAGCAGTCTCTGACCATCCATGTCACTGAGTCTCTCTGCTGAAAACATTACAGAAGTTCTTGGCATTGCCAGCACACTTCCTTTCCTGTCCTCAACCTGGCCTCCTCACCCATCCCTTTATCCCACCTGAGAGCTGTCTCAGTCAGCAGCACCTTACTCAGGGTTTAAAACAATGCTCTCTTGTGTTTATTGGGAGCGAGCTCACTATGTGCCATAGAGCACACACACATATGTGCCATACAGCATATATGGAGCTTAGCTCAGAGAACTACTTGGAAGAATCAGTTTTCTCAGCCATGTGACTCCCAAAGGTGAAACTCAGGCCATCAGGTTCGGTGCTGAGCACCTTTGCCTGTGGAATGATGTAGCTGGCTCCTGGCCTGAGTCTTGGCTGCAGCCGTTAGCATGTAGTGTTTATTCACTATCACATTATTTATCTCAATGAATGGCAGGTTCTCCAGCAAGTGGATAATAAGTTCATCGCCTGTTTAATGAGCACGAAAGGAGAAGAGGATGGCAGAGCAGGTAAGAAGCCATCTGCTTATTGTTCTGACAGTTGTCTTTACAGTCCTGGGGATGCTCTTATGGGAGCAACAGCTTGAAATATAATTTCAGTGATTTAAACAGGTAAAGGGAAACTGATCTCAAGTAAGAATCTGAAGCAAGTTTTAAGTCCATGAACTTTAAGATGACACTATGCTGACACTGTGTTGACACTATGCTGACACTGTGTTGACACACATATACATAAGATGCATGTTAAGTTTTAGTCTTTTGAGATGTAGCCCAGGATTGCCTTACACTCCTGGTATCTTGATGCCTTAGCCTGACTGCTGGGATTACAGGCCAGACCACACCATACCTGGCTCATTAACCTGTTCATAGTGAAGTGAGCACCTTGGAAATGAAGGTGAAGGTGGGCAAAGAGAATTTCATCTTCTACTTCCTTAAAACGTTTCTGGTACAGACTTTTTAATGTTGTGTGTGTGACATGTGGAGGCCAGAGGTAACCTGAGGTGCCTTCCTCTAGTACTTCCCAACCTATTGTTGGAGACAAGGTTTCTTGTAAACTGGGGACCTACTGTTGTGCTAGACTGGCTACCCAGCAGTTCCGCTGCCCCATCTGCCTTCTCCATTGTTGCAGCTACAGATACGGGCCGCCACACTCAGGTTTTCATGTAGATGCTAGGGACCCAAACTCACGTCTTCATGCACAGCAAGTACTTGTTTTATCACTGTGCCCCTAGAGGTTACCAACTAGACCAGTCTGGCTGGCAGTGAGCCCAGGTTCTTCTTGTCTTCATGTCTCTGGTTTGAGATCACAGCTGTGTGCCACACTAGGCACTAACTCACTCTTCTGCTTGCACTGACCCCACAGCTCCTTTGCAGAGTTTTCAGCAACAGGAATAAGTTTACATAAGCTCATGTAGTATGTTCTGCTAGATTCGCCAAGATTCTGTGTACAGAATCAGGGGCTGGAGAGATGGTCCAGTGGTTAAGAATGCTGGCTTCTCTTCCAGAGGACCCGGGTTAGAGTCTCAGCACCCACACGGTGGCTCACAACTGTCTGTGTCCTGGCCTTCTCAAGCACCAGGCATTCATGTGGTGCATAGATGTGTAGTCAGGCAAAACAACACTCATACACATAAAATTTAAAAAAAAAAAACTATACAGAATCAGGTAGTGACTTGCTTCAGTGAAACAATAGGTCCTGCATAAATCATTCAATAAATATTGTTTGAAAGCCTATTGTTTGCTAGGGACTGTACCAGGCCCTAGGGGTACAGTGATAGTAAAAAGCAGATATGTCAGAGAAATAGATAATCATACAAACACATAAAGTTTTAATGTAGCTCTTATGCAGAAGTAGAAGATGGTGTGAGAATTGATAGTGAAAGATTTGATTTTGTCAAGGAGGTCAGCAGGCGGTTCTTGGTAAAATGAGTCTGAAGTATGAACATGTCAATAAATCAGCGAATAAGTAACTTGTAGTTTCCTCTTTGTGGGGTGGCAGGAGGGCAGTGGGCATGGAGATACAGCTGGGAAGTAGTAGCCAGATCTTCAATGTCTGCTTCAAGCTTTGCTCTGTTCCAGCACTAGCTGGAAACAATTGGATGTTTTCTATTCTTTGTTTTTGGTATGCTGTATGTCATTATCATGTTGTGTTTTAAAAGGACTTTTCTGGTTTCAATTTGGAGAATGAGCTGGGTTCTGGTGAGTTAAGATAACTACAGCATTTAAGAAGTAATGGCTACCTGGGGTCAGGGTGTACTAAGGAGAAGTGACATCCTTAGGACCGAGTGTGGCATTCTATGCATATAATCAGGCACTCAGAAGACCAAGGCAGCAGCGCTGATACTGGTGCAAGGTTAGACAGCGTAGCCTGGGCTACCACATGTGATCTGACCTTAGTAAAACAAACAAAAATGTGGGTGCATCGGAAAGCAGGAGATAAAGTCAACAGGGCTTGGCGATGGGTTGCTATGGGAGGGGAGAGGAATATCAAAGGTAACTCCTAGTTTTTTGTCCTACGTGGCCAAGTGGTTGATGTTGCAAGACCAGAGTAGAGGTGGAGCAGATTGGGAGTATAAAAATAACAAGTTTAATCTAAATTCTTTTTGAAATGTTCCAGAGGAGACGGCAGGAATGTGTTTGGCTAGGCCAGGTGTAGACTAGAGTGTTGTGACCTGGTAATACAGATTCTAGTGGTCAGCAGAAAGATGGTTGTTGGTGGTGTGAGTTTTATTACCTGGAAATGTGACGGCCTGAATCTAGAATAATTGCAGTGTGTAACAGCTGAGTAGAAAGGCAGACTAGCAGAAGAGGAGAAGGAATTGCCGGAGGAATGGAGAAAATAGCAAGTTGTCACCCTGCTGCTGCTGTGCGGTTTGCACAGGGGAGCCTGGGCACTGAGAGCTGTCTGGAAGAGCTGGGGCACAGGCCATTGTTGTTCATGGGGACTGTAAGGACAGACTCGGAAACCTGAGACCTGGGGGTGGACAGCAGGGAGTAAGGAGCCTTTGGGGAGTATTTTGACTGCAGTTCCAGTTGTCCGCCTGCATCTGTGGCTTTGTGCTGGTCAGTCCCAATTACTCACAGTCAATCAAAGTCAGAATATTCTGTGAAAAATTCCAGAAATAAGCGACTAGTAAGTCTTAAGTTTCACACTGCTCTATGGGAAGTATGACACAATCTTGTATCGTCTCACTGTGATCCACCGAGCTGCAAATTACTGCAGTGTCTCCATGCTGTACTGTATACCCTAGTGCCCATTACTCAATAGTTGCATATATTACCAAATTAGCTGTACAGTATTACATTGTTTATGTTCAAGGGAACCTTATTATATTTAAAGATTTATTTATTTATCATGTATACAGCATACAGAAGAGGTACCAGATGTCATCATAGATGGTTGTGAGCCACCATGTGGTTGCTGGGAATTGAACTCAGGAAGAACAGTCAGTGCTTTTAACCTCTGTGCCATCTCTCCAGCCCCCACCTTATTATGTTTAATAATGATACCAAGCACAATAGAAATGATGTTAGCAGTTTTATTTCAGCACATTGGGGTCTAGAGAGATGGTTCAGTGGTTTAGGAGCACTAGCTGGTCTTCCAAAGGTCCTGAGTTCAATTCCCAGCAACCACATGGTGGCTCACAACCATCTGTAATGAGGTCTGGCGCCCTCTTCTGTCCTGCAGGAATACATGCAGACAGAATACTGTATTCCAACACATTGTTATAAGTATATTTACCTATTATTTATTTTTACAGTGCTGGGCATGCTACACAAGTATTCTATCACTGAGCTACACACCTCCAGCCCTGTTCTGTTTTATTATTATTGTAAATTTCTTTTTTAATATTTATTTTATTTTATGTGAATTGGTGTTTTGCCTGCATGTATTACTGTGTAAGGGTGTCAGATCTTGGAATTACAGACAGTTGTTAGCTGCCATGTGGATGTTGGGAATCAAACTCAGGTCCTCTGGAAGAACAGACAGTGCTCTTAACTGCTGAACCATCTCTCCAGCCCATGAATTTCTTATTGTACCTAACTTATAAGAACTTATCATAGATTTATAGATTTAGAAAAAGCAGACTTTGTTCAGAGTTTGGTGCAGGAGTTGGTTATCTCTTCTGCCAGGGTCCTGGGGATAGATCTCAGGTCTTCAGGCAGCCAGCCAGGGCTTGTACTCACTGAGCCTTCTCTCCAGCTCTGAAATTTTGCCTACTTGAAATCCTGTTATTTTTTTAAGATACCAGAATTTCAACCAGTGGCACCCAAGATGGATGTAAACACAGTCAATCTTCAAAGAAAGGAGACCACTAGTAAAAATTCTCTTGAGAGTTTATGTTTATTTTGGATTTACTACCAAAGAGTATTCTTACCAGAAGCAAAACAAGAGTCAGCTGGTGCTGGTGCTGGTGCTGGTGCTGGTGCTGGTGCTGGTGCTGGTGGCGGTGCACGTGCACGCCTTTAATTCCAGCACTTGGGAGCTAGAGGCAAGAGGGTCTCTGTGTTCAAGGCCATCTTGGTCTGCAGAGGGAGTTCCAGGACAGCAAGGGCTACCCTGAGAAACCCTGTCTTGAAAAAAAGAAACAAGAAACCCGAAGCAGAAGCCGAACACAAGTGCTCTTAAGGCTGAGGATGTGGCTCAGTTGGCAGAGTGCTTGCCCAGCATGGATGTAAGACTGGGCACAGTGGTGCCCTCCTGAAAACCAGAACTGAGAGGTAGATCCCTCCTCAGCTAAGTAGCAAATTCAAGGCCAGCCTGGGCTACATGAGTCACTGTCAAACATAAACACATTCCTCTGTGAGTGTTTTATTACCAGCCATAAATATGTAAACTGTTCCAAAATTGAATTATTTTTATTATTTTTATTTTGATATTTGTTTGCTTGTTTTTTGCTTTGTTTTTCTTGGGGTTTTTTTGTTGTTGTTTTGTTTTTAATTTTGGTTTATTAAAACTTTGCACATGTTCAACTCAGTGTAGAAACTGCTCCTGAACCAGCTTCCCTGGGGTGAACTGCTGTGAAATAGTTACTCAAAAACAGTACCTAGTTAATCTTTTTGTTTATTTTAATTTTTAATGTCCTAGAATGAGGGTTATCGACAGTTGTCAGCTGCCATGTAGGTGTTAGGAATTAAACTCAGGTCCTCTGGAAGAATAGTCAGTGCTCTTAACCACTGAGCCATCTCTCCAGCCCTTGGTTTGGTTTTTTTGAGACAGGGTTTCTCTGTGTAGACCTAGCTGACCTAGAATTCTCTATGTAGACTAGGCTGTCTTTGAACTCACAGAGAACCTTGTTCTTCCTGAGTGCCAGGGTGAAAATGTGTGCTGAGACTCCCAGCTTGATACTGACATATTTTTATTGGACACATACACTATTGTTTTAAATTATAGTGAAGCTAAATGTCATATGTTGGCATTTTAGGTTGTATATTTATGCCTATACTAGGATATGTTTAGTTATATTCTTTTTTAAAATATTTATTTTTATTTTATGTGAATTGGTGTTTTGCCTGCATGTATGACTGTGTAAGGGTGTCAGATCTTTGAATTACAGACAGTTGTTAGCCGCCATGTGGATGCTGGGAAGTGAAATCAGGTCCTCCGGAAGAACAGTCAGTGCTCTTAACTTATGAGCCGTTTCTCCAGCCCCGTTTAGTTATATTCTAAAGAATAAATTTATTCTATAAATATTTATCAAATACCTATTATATGAAATTCTAATTTATGTGCTAAGAATATAACATAAAATGAAAATATTCTCACAGGACTATTCTGTCCCATGGGAATATCAAAAACATGACTTTTATGTGAATAAATTGTCTTCTATATTCTGCTTCATTCAAGAAATGAAAAGTTTATAAGCATCATATAGACAAGGATGAGATAAGCTATTCTTCCAGTCAGTACAGGTTGGATTTCAGAGTGTTCCTGAGTTTGGTAATTTATGTTGGCCATTAAGGCAGCTCCCTCACAGGGTTTGGTTTATTCCATTGTTTGTTCAATGCTGGATGTTCAGTGTTTATCAGAAATAGCTGCCACTCTGTCTACCCTCAAAGAAATAGTCAACATGGGGACCACTCCTGTGTTATGCCAGCTCTCAGAAGTCTTCTTTGGGGCCTGGGGAGGCTCAGTAAAGTGTTTGCCTCATAGCTCAAGTTCAAGGCCCAGAAAAGCTCTGTGTGTGTATAGCGGGGTATGTGTGTGTGTGAAATCAAAATACATTGTATAGGGGCTGGAGAGATGGCTCAGTGGTTAAGAGCACCCTCTGCTCTTCCAGAGGACCCGGGTTCGATTCCCAGCACCCACATGGCAGCTGACAGCTGTCTGTAGTTCCAGTTCCAGGCAAACACCAAGGCAAATAAATAAATAAAGTGGTTTTATAATTTTTTTTTTTAAAAAAAAAATACATTGTATAAGTGTACAAAATTCTCAATGAATAATAAAAACTTAAAGGGTATGTTAGAATATGAGTAGGGAAATAAGGAAACAAAAGTCCCAAATCCACATCCTTTGTCTATTCTTCAACTTTAAATACATTCTAATATATGTCGCAAAATTTTAACTGTATTTAAAGAGAACAAATTAAAACAAAGTATATGACACATATTTATGTAGATCCCATGGTGAAATACTTTGTTTTCTAACCTAAAAATAATTAGTATAGTAAATTAATTAATTAAAAAAGCTGGGTATGCTGGCATGTGTTTATAATCCCAGTACTGGAGAGGCACAGAGACAGGTGGATCTGTGGGGAACACAGGTCAGGGAGACTAGTCCTGGATGAGCTCTAAGCTAGTGAGAGACCGACCCTTCTTGGAAAAGATGAGTGGTGTAAGGAACAACTCCTGAGACTGACCTCGGCTTCTATAAATAAAGCGCTGTTTTGGCCTATGTGGAACACCGTAAAAATAAATGAAAAATCAAAATAAAAACAAATTAAAAAAAAACACAAAATCGGTCAAACTCCATCTGGCCGTCAAAAAAACAACATATAAAATACAGGTACAGGCCATTGGGCCATGGCCACATGGCCAAATAAATTGATAATATCAAATTAAATTAAATTAAAATAAAAACTAACAATATGCCTAAAACATAAGCAAACAGTATAAAATTAATATAAACGACTAAGTAATTTCTTTAAAAAAAATAACAGCCACAAACAAAATCAACCCCTAGCCCAAACAAAACCAAAAATATTTTACAACATGCACACACATGGGAAAAAGAAAGTCTGTTTGTTGGGTATGGGGGATGTTGCTTACATATCAGGCAGGAGGCTAAGACGTTCGGTGTCACCTTCAACTACATCGGAAGTCTTCTTCCAGCCTGAGATACAATGAATCTTGTTTCAATGTAGAAGCGCATTGTCTGTTTCCTTTCTGTAAATCTTGGGCTTTCATGCTGTGAGTTTGGTAGTATTCCAGTTTTGTTTCTGTAGCTTTGATAAAATACCCTGATGAGAAGCAGCATAGGGAAGGCAGAGTTTTATGGACCTCATGACTTCAGATCGGTTCCATCACTGGGAAGAAGTAAGGTAGGGATTTGAAGATGCAGCAATAGTCTAGAGCACAGAAGTGAGTGCAGGCTTGCCATCTGCTTGGCCTGCCTTACCTGCTTTTTCAGGCCAGGTCACAAATCCAGAGCATGGTGCCTCATACTTAATCGGAACAGTCCTCTACATACACGCCCGCAGGCCAGCCTGTTCTAGATAGAGTCCCTGTGATTTACATTGTGTCAAGTTGACAGATAAACTGTCACAACATCTTAGAAAAATGTTTAATCTCTTAATAGGAAAAAGATATTTTTATTTTGATCAAATTCAAGAGAAGAGCTTTTGTTTCAATATTATTAATAACAATAAGCTTCAACCTATTGGTCAAAAATAATACAAATGCAGCTTTTAAAAGGTATAGTGTGTCATGGAAAATTGTCCTGTCCCTGAGATTTCCCTGTAGGTTTGACTCCCAAACTCTTTGTTCCCTTGCTTGTATTTGATAGTTAGAAGCTCTGCTTCTAAAAGTGAGGCCTGTAGGGTTGAGCGATGGCTCCGAATCCTCGAGGATTCTATCTCCAGCACCCTCATCAGGTGGCTCACAGCTACCTGTGGCTCTAATCCCAGGGGAATCCAACAGTGTAGCCTCTGTGAGCATCTGCACTCATGTGCACCCACACTCACACAACTACACATAATTAAAAATATATTAATTAAAATTTTTATTTTACTTAAAAGTTTTTATATGTATGAATGTCTTTCCTGCATGTATGCATGTGCTTCATATGTGTGTATTACATGTAGATACCAAGAAGGCTTTGAATCTGTTGGAACTGGAGTTACAGAAAGTTGTAAGCTCCCATGGAGGTGCTGGAAACCAAACCGAAGTCTTCTGGATGAGAAACAAGTATTCTTAACTGTGGAGCCATGTCTCCGGCCCCATAAAAATTTTTTTAAAGTGGGACCAGTAGTCCCGCCCTTCATTTGGGAGTTAGTTAGAATCGCAGCAACTTGTGCCCTGTTGTTGACCTCTTGACCAGATTCTGCATTTGAATATGTTGCAAGGTGACTGGTTCACCCAGGAAAGCTTAGTAAGCCCCAGCCTAAAACGGCTACAATTGCAGCCTGTGAGTAGGCACAGTGAGGGTCTGTTTCTCTGTAGCCAGGAGAATAATGGTTTTTACATCCTTACATGGTTAGGAAAAAACAAAGAAGACTTCTTGACATAACCACATCATATGCAATTACTTCAGTGTCCATAAATAAAGTTTTATTGGAACATAGCTATAGTGGCACAGATTGTTGTGGCTGCTTTGGCTCAAAATGAATAGTTGAGTAGTCAGGACAGAATCCATGAGGCCTAAAAAGCATAAAATATTTTCTTTCTGCCTCTTTGTTAAAAAAAAAAAAAAAATCTGGCCTCTGATCTAAAGTGAACAAGTATGCACTTCTTGAGTTTCAGGATGGCTTGCAAATCAAGATCCACTGGTTATAATGTATATAGTGCATTATCTGATAATCCTTCAATGTAGTAAAGTTGAATTAATAAAGCTGAATCTGTATTGAACAAATTAAAAAAATTAACCTTTTCTAAATAAAATATTGACAAATTTTCATTTTTCAGCAGGTATGAATTTGTTACTTTATTGATAATTTCAAGGTTTTTTAATATAAAATATAATTGACTTGGGTCTGGTGGTTCACACCTTTAGTCTCAACACTTAGGAGAGAGAAGCAAGTGGATCTCTGTGAGTTCATGGCCAATCTGGTCTACATAGCAAGTTCCAGGTCAGTTAGGGCTGTATAGCAAGACCCTGTCTCAAAAAATAAAAGTACAATTGTATCTGCTCAGTATATCTTAATTTTATATCATTAAGTGGGTTGAATAAACCTTTTCTCCCTCCACACTTGGATTCTTTTAATCTTGACATTGGAAACTCCAGTAATTGTGGATGGTTTTGTAGGTGGGAACCTGCTAGTCCTGGTGGATCAGCACGCTGCCCACGAGCGAGTTCGTTTGGAGCAGCTTATTACTGGTAAGCCTCTGTTTGCAGCTGGAGCTTCCAGACTCCAGCACAGTTAATATGTCTGGGAGAGTTTCCTCACTGTGACTTGGGAGGAAGGATGAAATCATCTGGTCTGAAAACCCCTGAAAGACTGCAGGGGTTTGCTTTGCAAATTCAAACATGTGGGTCTGACCGACTTGGTCAAAGGTATGTTTCCTATATATTTATTCTCCACTCTGACCTACAGAAGGACTGGGTTAGTTTACTATGACACTCAGCACAAAGATTTGCTTTCCAATACCCATGTGCTCTCTCTCACTGGGCCTTCCCCACAATCACAAAGTCCTATATGATACTTTTATTTAAAATCTCATTTATTTGGGTGCAAGTCAGATGATCAGATTGATCTAAAAGACACAAAAGGAAATAAAGCATCCTTTACACCCGCATCTTTCATTTCATCCTGTTTCTTCTCCCATGGGCAGCTAGTATCAGTACTGTTTATGTGTATCTTTCCAAAGTGACTGTGCTTTTTGATTTGTTTGTTTGGTTTTGTTTGTGGGTTTTTGTTTTGTTTTGAGATAGGATTTCTCCAGATAGATGTTTCAGGAACTGGAATGGCAATAATGGCCATTTTCTTTGCCCTTATAAAATGACCCCCCCAAAAAAAACCCTAAGTGTATTTTGCCAGTGATGCTGGTGTACACCTTTAATCCCAGAGCACTCGGGAGATAGATGGCAGGTAGATCTCTGAGTTTGAGGCCATCCTGCTCTACAGAGCCAGTTCCTGGACAGTCAGGGCTGCACAGAGAAACCCTGTCTCAAAAAACAAGTGAAGACCCAAGAGTTTGGAAAAATACAGTCGAAAGTGGCAGGAAAATGGCTTCCTCTGAGTAAGGATTTAGATTTTGAGCTCCCAGACGTTTGGTGGGTGAAACACAGGGGATTGAGAGCATGTAAGCGGAGACTCAGGTCAGGTGTTTGCAGCAGCTACAGGGTAGTTCTGAGACTCCTTTGGCAGTGAGCAAATTGAGCATTGTGTTCTGTTCACTAAATAGGAAGCTGATGTTTGTTGCTGAAGTGTCTAGAGTTTGTGGTAATTTTGTACAAACCTGTCTTCATGGTGAGCTCATGTTAAGCCGGTGGAGACCCTTTACACTGAGCTTTCAACTTTAGATCTTGGAGTTACAGTTGTCAGCTGCCATGTAGGTTCTGGGAATTGAACCCAGGGCCTCTGGAAGAACAGCCAGTGCTCTTAACTGCTGAGCCATCTCTCCAGCCCCAGACTCTCAGCTTTAAGAAGCCTGATGACCACAAGAAATGAACTGGTTGTGCAAAATTGAAAGTTTTTGCATAAAAAATTGTCAGAGGAAGAAAGGGAGATGAAAAGGCTTGATCTTTTCATGGCTTACCCCAGAGCATGACGATTATTAAAGTGGTTGGCGGTGATGTGTGACAGTTAAGGATTGTGGCAAAGGATCTCAGGCTGAGGATGTTGTCAAAGAAAACTTGAAATGTAAGAAATGGACACATAAAAAATTTGGCTCATTAAAAAGAAAGGAGTTCACGGGTCAGTGAGATAGCCCCGCTGGCAAACACTTGGCATGCAAGCCTGGCAGCCTGAGTTCAGTCCAGTCCCCCACGTGAAGGTGCAAGAGAGAATTGACCCCTGAGGTCCTTTGATCTCTGTGTGTGGCCGTGGCTGTGCAGAGTCCCCTGCCATACACCCACATCACACAGCACATACACAAAATAAATAATATGGAACTGGAGAGCACATACAAATGTAAATAAGGATAATTTTTTAAAATTCATACCAAAAGTTACTTGCTATATAGGAGCGGCACCATTTGAGAATAATATTGGCAAATTCTTTTCAAAGACTGAGAAACCTTTCTGAAGGAACCAAGAAACAAACACTCTTGACTTGACTTACAGACCCTTACACCACATTATGCATCTATATTGATACCACACATATTAACTATAGGAACACTGCCTTGTTCATTGGGATGTAAGAGCTTAGTCTACTATTGCTTATTGTAAAAAAACTACTAAATGAGTAAAATGTCTGGCTATCCCTTAGTTTACTACTAGGATCCACATTGTAGACCTGAACAGGAACACACTACTCAGTTGGAAAGAACTTTAACAGGCCTTGCCTCAGCAAGCATCCTTTAACTGAAGGTAACAATCTCCCCTTCTTATTCTTCCAATAGACTCCTATGAGAAGCAGCCTCCACAAAGCTCTGGTCGGAAAAAACTCCTGTCTTCCAGGATAATTCCTCCTCTAGCCATCACGGTATCCGAGGAACAAAGGAGACTCCTATGGTTAGTGGCACCCGAAGCATGATGCTGGAGCTATAAAGCTTTACAATAACTTTTTGAGATTTCTGCATGAATATTCCATATTTTTCAGAAAAGGAAACTGAGGCAAAAATTGGTGCGTGGCTTATCTGGGGTTTTATCGTTAGCTGTGGCTCAGGCAGTCGAAGTCTGTCTTCCGACCCCCATACCATCTTTCCCACTACAGCATAGCTGGTGAGGCAGGATAGAATTCCCCTGGTAATTTTTTCCAGCAGTTGGCTTAGAACGCTCTTCTCATTTCTTGGAACAGCCAAGTGTTTATGCTGTACTGTTTCTGAGAGCAAAGTTAGGATAGTAATTGCTTCCATTCTTGTGTCTTGGTTCATTCTAGATTCTTCATTACCATAATCTTATTAGGAAGAAGCCAAACACTGTGATACCAGGGTGGGGAAGATCTGGAGCAAGTCACAAGATAGGTCATTTTCCCACTTCTGGACAGTGTCACTTACTGAAAATGAAAAGACTGTCAGTTCATTTCAGGTTTGGATGTTCACCGCTGCCAATGCAGCTTTCCCCTAGAGCATAATTCACTTAGTTATTGCCACCAACAGACCCCTCGTCAGGACTTCTCAGTTCTTGGGGCTGTTAACTACCTCTCTCTTTTATGATTCAGAACATTTTCAGAGCTTTTCTTTCAGCCAAATTTCTTTAAATTTGCAGTAAGTTAGTTTTTTGGTGGAGAATGAAAACTTAGGAATAAGATTTGGAAGCAAATTTGATTTCTCAATAGAAAAATAGAAGGAAAAAAGGTTACTGTACAGTAGTCCCTTATATGTGATGGTTTTATTCCAGGGCCTCAGCAGATGCCTGAAAATGGCAGTAGTGAGCTCTGCATATATGTTTTTTCCTATAGATTACCGTCTTATACCATGGCTAATCTGCATGTCATGTTGCATTGCCACATTGTACCATGATCAGTCTGCCTTCCTTATTTTGTGCTTTGGTGACTGCCTCTTTTGCATCACTACTAATGTGTTTTGAGAATATTGTGAAATAAAATTAGGGTTATTTGAGCTTAATGCAGTACTAGGCTGGAGAGTTGGTTCAATGCTTAAGAACACCTACTGCTTTTGCAGAGGACCCAAATTTGGGTCCTAGCAACTACATGAAGGCAGGCATGCAGTGCACATACATGTAGGCTAATATTTATATACATAAGATACAAATATGATAGATAAGTCTTTTTTTAAAAAAACTATTTATTTATTTATTTGCCTTGGTGTTTGCCTGGAACTGGAACTACAGACAGTTGTTAGCTGCCATGTGGGAATCGAACCCGGGTCCTCTGGAAGAGCAGACAGTGCTCTTAACCGCTGAGCCATCTCTCCAGCCCTCAGATAAGTCTCTTTAAAAACTGTGATCCTGGAGTAGTCATCTGATAACTAAGTGATTAACAGGTATGTGGCATATACAGGATAGATATGCTGGACAACAGGATGCTTCAGTGGGATAGCTTGAGATTTTTATCATGCTTCTCAGAGCAGCATGCAATTTAAATTTTATGGCTGGGGGTGCATATGCTTAGCATGTGCAAGGCCCCAGTTCAGTCCCCAAAATAAAGAGAAAAAAGAAGTTTACTTCAGTAATTTTCCATTTATTTTTTTGGATCACAGTCAGACACAAGTAACTGAATTCTTAGAAAGTATAACTGAGTAAGAATTACTGTAATTGAAGAGGAAATTTGATAATAAAATCCTAAACACATATAAGCATAAGGAAAACAATGCAACTTCCAAAGGTCATAGAAGCTTTTGAAAACTATCAAGATTTTGGAACTAGCACTGAGGCGAGTGACATCATGCTTTTACATCTGGGGCTGTCTCCTTAGGGCTTACCACAAACACTTAGAAGATCTGGGACTTGAATTGATCTTTCCAGATGCTAGTGATTCTTTGATCCTTGTGGGAAAAGTGCCACTCTGCTTTATAGAAAGAGAAGCCAGCGAACTTCGGAGAGGGAGATCTCCCGTGACCAAGAGTATTGTGGAGGTGAGTACATCTTCCAATGCGGGGCAGTAGCTGAACGCCACTGACTTTAGTCAGCACATGTCTGTCTATGTTACCTTCAGTGGCTAATGCTAGAAATTTAAAGATGAATTAACTCGCAGTTGGGAGGAAGTTATACTTAGTTATACTACAGTGAGATGTGGAGGGTAGAGGTGTGTTTAGAAATATTATAGAGAGCTACAGTGTGGCACCTGTTGGTCATCTCAGCACTCAGGAAGCTACAGAGTAAGCAGTGTAAAGCTAACTAGGGTCTCACGGTGAGACTTGGTCTCAAATGGGGGTGGGGTGGAGAGATGGCTTAGAAGTTAAGAGCAGTTGCGTTCTTTACAGGACCCTAATTCTATTCCCAGCACCATCTGTAACTCAGTTCCAGGGGCTCCAGTGCCCTTTTCAGCATCCTGGGCACCAAGCACACATGTGATGCACTTACATACATTTAGGCAAAACACTCAGAGGCAGCCAGATGCCTTAGTAGGTAAAGGTGCTGCAGCAGGTCAGACCTGAGTTCAAGCCTCAAGGCCTACATGGTTGAGTGAAAAAACACACTCCCTCAGTCTATCCACTGACCTCCAAGTAGACACCATGGCATATGTGAGTGCACTCATGAATGCACATATGCATGTGCATGCAAATAATTAGTAAATATAATTTATTTAATTAAAATAATACAATAAAGTAATGCACAAAATTAGAAGATAGACGTGGCTGTTAGGACATGGGCAGGTTTGGGAAAGGCGGGAAGCAGATGAAAAGTTAATGCTATTGCACTGGTTGCCATCTGATTGGACTAAGCCAGTGGCAGGAATAGACAGGCTGGACATGTTTGACCCCTAGATGAGAGGGGAAGGCACACGGAGGAACAGAGGAAAGACACGTTACAGTGACCCCAGGAGTTGTTTGATGAGGACAGTGGTGCTGCTGAGGAAGAGGCCATGTTAGCAGTCACCTGCTCACCTGCTGAAGTGATTGTGACCTCAGCACAGACCGTGCCTTCACCCAATGGCTAGGGGCCTGGCAGGCTGCCGCTCTTGGCATCTAGAAAAGAAATCTGGGCTGTGTATATCACTTGGCGATAATAGCTTGTATTTTTGGTGATATCGGGAGGTGGAGAAGGACCAGGAGAAAATGAGGAAGGAGCAAAGAGCCTGTAAGGGCAGGAAATGATGCTGAAGGAGAGCTGTGAGGTGACGGGAAGAACCCAGGGAAGGGAATGTTCTCAACTGAGTGGAGCTGTAGGCAGGAGGAAGCAGGTAACAGGGACCAGAGACAGACCATGAGCAGCTGGGGTTGGTGATGACTTGGTTGATCTTCTGGAACATTCCATTTGGATGAAATCTGACAGATGACTGAGCAGAGTGGGTCAGGAGTGAAGCCTGACGACTCTTCCGAGAACTCTGGCCAACCTGGTGTCATGCTCCTGTGATTCTAGTACTTAGGAAGTCGAGCCCGGGGGATTACAAACTTGAAGCTAGCCTGAACTCTATAATTCTAGGCCAACTAGCCTGGCTTACATAGGACAGTCTGTCTCTCTTTCTCTCTCTCCCTGTCTCAGAAAGGCTGGGGATGTAGGTTAGTGGTAGAGTGCTTGCCTAACATATACAAAGCCTGGGTTTCCGTGGGTGATGCTGGGGAGGGAGGTGGGCTGAGTGCCTGCAGGGCAGAGGGCTGTGGGACATTTTGTTCCAAGACAGAAGGAAGCCACTTCAGACTAAGAGGCCCCTAGCCCTAGCCCGTACACCCCACCACCACCCCACCCCAGCTCCAAACTGCCCATTGCTGACAGCCTCAGCTCTTTGCTCAGCAAGGCTCTTTTCTGCCCACACAGCTCATTTCTCTTCAGACTCCTGCTCAAGACTTGGATTCAAATTTGGATTCAAATTATGTCAAATCCAAAAGATAGGATCTGTGAGAATCTTACTGTAATTCAATACCTAAAGTTTTAACCAAAAAATCATAATAAAAGCTTCTGAAGTGACTTCAAAGACTGTTCTTCAAGAGTTTGTTTCACATTGAAACAAAGCTTACGGTTTCAGAAACTCTGACTACATTATGTCAGGCTGATAGGAGGATTTGTTGATTTTGGAAGAAGTTGGAGTTCAGTGTTGAGGTGGAATCTCAGAGAAGGCTTCATTTTCATTTGCTGATGGCTAGAAATGTTGAACATTAGAAGATTTATTAATCATTTATATTCCTATGAGAATTGTCTGTTCAGTTCATTAGTCCATCTATTGATTGGCAGTTTTGTCTGTGTGTGTGTGTGTGTGTGTGTGTGTGTGTGTGTGTGTGTGTGTGATTTGCTGCTCTTTATATATTCTAAATGTTGACATTAGTGGCAAAGATTTTCCCTCCCTCTGTAGGCTGTCTGTCACCTCTGTTACACAGACACTTTTTGATTTCTTGTCATCACATTCCTCAATTTGGGGATCATTTCCTATGTCATTGAGGGTGGTTTTAAATGCTAAAAAGAACAAGTAGAACAGAGCTGTGCATTCATGCTCATTTCCTTTTGGCTTTATAGGAATTTATTCGAGAACAAGTGGAGGTAAGCTTTCTTCTTATTTGAGGGTGTCACATTGCAGTGCTACCCACAAAAGGCTTCATTATCTCATTTCCCTTTTGTCAATTATGTAGCTGCTTCAGACCACAGGAGGCATTCAGGGGACTTTGCCGCTGACTGTCCAGAAGGTGTTGGCCTCCCAGGCCTGCCATGGTAAGAATCCTGGGTCTACTGAGCACTGGCACAGGTACAGTGATTGTATAGGAGGTAAAATGCACATTTCTGCTCACCTTTTATATAGTGTAATTTAGGTCAAGAGACTGAATCTATCTTAAAAATTACTTTTTAAAAAGTAAAATGCCAATACGGGTGCAGACTTAGAAAGCAGAGGAGTGGGCCCCTAAAAGAGGTACTCGGAATCAGGCCCAGAGTGAGCCTGGGGCTCATCACAGCGTGAGGAAGCAGCCTTGGCAGAGCCACAAAGGCCAGGAATAAATTCCTCTCATGAGGAGCAGCCAAGAGTACCAAGAAATTAGGCTGGAAATAAAGACCAGACGCTTAAAGGTTCCAGAGAAACCTTTAGAGCTGGTCCAGAACGCATTAGATCTGGTGGGGGGTCTTGAGTAGGGGATGTGTTGGGCAGAGGACATGGCATTGCAGACTTTATATTCGGGGAGTGACTGCTTTGGAACCCCCTGTAACTGTTACCTGACACACTGACACCCCCATTTTAGTCCTGTCCTTTCCCAGCTTAGTCTGCCCCTGCAAATATCTCATTGTCCTTTGCCCTTTTATCGGGTTCTTAGGCCTTACATCACTGTCACTGGAGCCATCCTTGTCTTCGGCATCAAACCAGACTTTCTCCGCTCCCCGCTCTTTCCACGCACGGCTGAATCCTCCACTTAGTCCCCTCAGCCCCTCTGCCTCCTGCTCCGTCATTGTGCTTTTATCACCCACTGGCCCCCGTGTCATTGTTTGGTTTTGTTTCAGGCAGGGTCCTGCTTTGTCCTCTAGGCGGTCCTAGAACTACTTATGCACATAAGCCAACCTCTAACTCGCAGCCATCCTCCTGCCTCAGCCTCTCAGTGCTGGATTTACAGAAGTGTGCCAGCAGACCCAGCCAAGCAAGTCTTTATGAAACATGCCTATAAGCATGTCATTCCTCAGTCTGAAGTATACATTGACATTTACTAATACTCTTGATATAAAAGTATGTTTATATGTATTTATTTACTTATTTATTTTTAGCTTTTTGAGACAGAGTTTCTCCGTTTAACAGCTCTGGCTGTCCTGGAACTCCCTGTAGACCAGAATGGCCTCAGACTCACAGAGCTCTACCTCCCAAGCACTGGGATTAAAGGCATGCACCACCACTGCCCAGCTACCTATTTCTTGTTTTTGTTTTGTCTATTTGTTTGAGATAGTTTCTTGTAACCCTGGCTAGTTTCTTAACTAATGTGTAGCTGAAGATAATCTTAATTCTGGATTCTCCTGCCTCTGTCTCCAAAGTTCTGGGGTCACTTGCGTCTCCTACTGTGCTTGGAAAAAGCTACAGCCTACAATTCACAAGGGTCTCCATGTGTCACATGTCACACTGTCGCGCGCAACCTCGCCAGAAGGAAGGCACAACACTCAGGATCTTCTTTCAGCAGTTTATTTGGGACCTTTACAAGCGCTTCTTCTCCCGAGGAGAGCCCGCTCAATGGCTAAATACTCTCAGGGCTTCCAGTCCTAGCAAGCCACATGGGTAATGCTCATAGGTCCACACACACAGAAGCAAGCCACTATCCAAGCCCAAACCAAATATGGAGTTGTTTACAGCAGGAGAGCACTCACCCATGGGGAGGTGGAAGGCGGAAGCCGGTACCATCTTTGAGGTGTGGCTATGCGCAGCTCTCAACATCACACTCCATTGTGCTCCTTATATTTCCTCCAGTGTCCTGATGCCCTTGCACTGGCCTTTCCTGAACCTGAAGTATCTTTCTGCTCCTTCTCCGATAGACCATGTCTTATTAACCTAACATCTCAGCTGAATTATCTTACCAAGAGAGCATTTCCTGGCCTCCTAAACTAGGTTGGCCTGTGTTACATATTTTTACCTGTTTTATGGCCCTGATGGGTTAAGTTACCTTGTAATGACTTGTCTCGTGTTGTCTCACCTGTTAGAGCCCAGGAGCCACCAGACAGAGCCATCTGTGCATTCACTGTCTGAAAAGGCCATTTAACGTCTATTGACTGGGTGAACTGATCTTAGAATAAAGATGAGTTCTAACATATAAAGGTTTAGATTAGAAAGACTATATGGAAATCAAGACCCTAAGAAAACAGAGTTTGCTAAAGAACCTTCGTGGGCAGAAGGAAAGTAGAACTTCACAGATTCTAACCCGAGGGAGATCGTGACAGGCTAAGGAATGTCTCCCAAGAGATCAGAGGGACAACCCCATATAGCAGCTGAGCAGAAGGCCAGTCCTGAAGCTTCAGCCCCTTTCGTGACCTTGGCTGCCAGTTTCAAGCAGTATTGAGGTCAGACTAAATAAGTCTAAGAAATATGTTACTTTGTTCACTACTCAGTCCTGACCCAAGGCTCATGTTGATCGTCACCATGCACACCATGACTTTTGGTGTCTCTTTCATTTAGGGGCCATTAAGTTTAATGATTGCCTGAGTCTAGAAGAGAGCCATCGCCTTATGGAGGCTCTGGCCCTGTGCCAGCTGCCGTTCCAGTGTGCTCATGGGAGACCGTCAATGCTGCCATTGGCTGACCTGGACCACTTGGAGCAGGAAAAGCAGGTACAGTAATGACCTTGCCCTAGTTCAATTTCTGTTGCCATGTTAAAATCAACCAAAACATACTTGGTGGAGGACAGGGTTGTTTAGCTTATACATCCTGATTATAGTTTAGGAACTCACTCGGGACAGGAACCTGGATGCAAGAACTGGAACAGAGACCCCAGGGGGTGCTGCTTACAGGCTTGCTCTCCAGGGCTTATTCAGCCCACTTTCTCACAGTACCCAGAACCACCTCCCAAAGGTGGCACCGCCTCCAATAGGCTGGACCTTCCCACATCAACTATTAATCAAGAAAATGCCCTTCAGAGTTGCCTACAGGCCAGTCTGATGGAGGCATTTTCTCAAGCCAACCAGCACAGACCTATAGAATCAGGAAGGAGCAAGGTTTATCTTTTCTTTCTTTTCCAGTCTGTGCTATTTAATTGTAACCCTTCTTATCCTCCCCTGTGGATATATGTTAGATATTTAATAAATCCTGGGGTATCAGAGAGAGCACCCAGTCAAATCCTAAGCAGACAGCTCAGGAGATCCTTGATCCTTGAATACAAGGATAAACAGCTGAGTCAATCATACACACCTTTAATCCCTGCACAGGGAAAGCTGAGAATGGAGACCAACATTCTTTATCCTATAACTCCAGAGACAGAACTTCTCCTGTTCCTGTCAGTTCAAGGTTACACACCTTTAATCCTAATCTGGATGGGATAGGGTATATAAAGGCTGTAGAAACCAGGCAAACAGAAGCACTAGCAGAAGTGACCAGGTGTCAGTCTGAGGAAGTTGCAAGACAGCTGGGTGAGAATTGACTGTGGTGCTTCCTCTCTCTGATATTACAGCCTTCCCTCTTATTTGGCTTAGAGTCAGTCTTCTTTTCTTACAACCCAAAATCATGCAACTACACTCCCCCAGACAGGAGCATATCCAAACATGCATTGGACATTTCATGTAAGGCCACACACTTGGTCTTTATGAGTTCACATTTGAAATGGAGCTTAGATTAAAGTACTAGATCATCTCCATGATGGCCTCCTGGTCTTTAAACCTAACATTGCATATATATCCTGAACATCAATTGCCTGCCAGCTCCAGGGTTGATTATTCCTAGAGGTAGAAATGCTTTAAGCTCACAGCTATCAGAACATAGCTGAGACATCCAGTCCCTTGCAAGTGTGGCTGGGACGGGGACCAGCAGTTGGAGCTAGCTGTCTCAAAGGTTCTCTTGGGTTGCATCATGAGAGAGGGAGCCAGACTTTTGCTGTGCCGTGGCTCTGATCTGTGCTGTGAGCAGTACATGAACAGTGATGTGGATAATACAGTAGCTGCACTTCAGTTAGGAACATTTTGGGGCTGGAGAGATGGCTCAGCAGTTAAGAGCACTGACTGCTCTTTCAGAGGACCTGAGTTCAATTCCCAGCATCCACATGGCAGCTAACAACTGTCTGTAATTCCAAGATCTGACACCCTTACACAGTTATACATGCAGGCAAAACACCAATTCACATAAAATAAAAATAAATATTTTAAAAAAAGAACATTTTATATTTTTGTTTTAATCTATTTTTTCTTTGTGTGTGTGTGTGGGTGGGTATTTTGCCTGCATGTATGCTTATGCACCGTATGTGCGTGGTACTCATGGAGGCCAGAAGAGGGTATCATATCTGCTGGAACTGGAGTTATAGATAATTGTGAAGCACCATATGGCTGTTAGTAATTAAACCCACATGCTCTGGAAGAACAGTCAGTGTTCCTAACCTCCAGCCTCCTGTTATGATTTTAAATGAAACAGACATGAATCTATACATGGGACACTGTGCTGCTGCTTTCCAGATCCTTTCTTTAGCTTCTCTTTTCTGTCTCTTGCTGATGGCTATAACATCTGTTCTTGCATGGAGATTTCATGTACTAGCCCCTGACTTACCCAGTTGATGTTATTCCACTAAAACTCTTTATTTTGTGGGATTGGTAAGAGCACTGGCTGCTCTTCCAGAGGATCCAGGTTTGATTCCCAGCACCCACATAACAGCTTACAATTATCAGCAACTTTACTTTCAAGAAGACCTGATACCTCCTGAATTCTTCAGGCACAAGGCATGCCTATACGAGTTGCACAGACATACATACAGGCAAAACACCCTCACTGTCCTTCCACAAAAACCCACCTCTTTGAAAAATCTCTGCCCCCATACTGAGGAGATAAGAATCCAGACTTACAGTTTAATTCTGATGAACACTACCATCTTTTCTGAGTCCAGAACGGAGAAACCTAAATACATTTGGGGAGCCATGCTTTGAAATATTCAAAAATAAATAAATAAATAAATAAATAAGAAAGGAAGGAAGAAAGAAAGAAAGAGAAAGACAAAGCAAACCTGCTTTTTTGGCTGAGTCTTTCCTGTTGTTGAGAACATTCTCTTCTCACAGGTTAAACCCAATATGACTAAGCTTCGCAAAATGGCCCGTGCCTGGCATCTCTTTGGAAAAGTGGAAGGCTGTGATACAAGGCAGAGCCTGCAGCAACAGTCCATGCCTCCTGTGAACCACCATGAAAACAGTTACGAATCTGTAAGGAGTTAAAGGGAATGGCGTGCCTCTGAGCAGAGAGCGTGGGCAGCAGAGAATAATCCAGCTGTGAGCAGGTCAGCCTGGCCTCAAGTCTGGCACATCAGTCTCCTGGAGCAGATGCACTCAAAGCTCTTTCCTTTGCACCCATGGATGCACATAATACCTATTCTTTGTAAATTGATTTAGTGATAAAATGGCAATGACTTTCTAATTGGTAGTTTGGCTTCTGTTTGAGGGGTGTGGCTATTGTTTTTTGAGTAGTTTTTCCCAGCCTCTCGGTTTACAGTGTGTGAGAGGATCTGAGTGTAAGTGCTGGGCTGTGCTCTGCATCCCTGAAAGCCCCCAGCCCTGCGCCCTCCCCTCTTCATTTCTCCTGTCCTCTGGGCCTCTCAGCTTCTCTCCCCTGCTTCTTCACACTCTGTGCTAGATTTATGGTGCTTCTCTGTGCTCTCTAAAAATGTTACCTGGTGGCTTCCAGCAAGACTTCAATTAAATTATTTTAGGGATTAAAGGTTATTAATAGCGGGGTATAGTGACATTTACCTGTAACCTCAGGCTGAGGCAGGAGGCTGAGGCAGAAGGCTGAGGCAGAAGGAAGGCTGCCAAGGTCAATACTAGTCTAGGCTATATATATAGCAAGACCCTGTCTCAAAATAAATAAACTATTGATAAAGAGAAACACAAAGGTAGAAGAGAGAAAATTTGAAATCTCTTCTCTTTTTTAATTCTCTGTGTAGCCCTGGCTGTTTGGTATCCATCCTGTAGACCAGACTGGGCTCAAATTCAGAGACCTGCTGACCTTTGCCTCCCCCTGAGTGCTGGGATTAAAGGTGTATGCCGTCATCACCTGTCATGATTTGCAGTTGTATCCCTGAGGTTTTGATAGTCTTAACTGCTTTCTCAAACCAGAATCGAATGTTCATATTATGTAAAATGTTTAAAAAAAGTTTGTTTTTAAAAATGAATTTTGTACCTTATAAAAAATGTTTCTATGAAAGTAATTATATCAAAATGCAGCATTTATTTCATCCAAGCAAGTATGCTCTGCACTATATTTTACAGAAGACAAAGGTTTCCCATTGTGTGCTGGTTTTATTACATTAGGCCTAATAGCCTTAGAATTTCACTTGGGACTAGGACTGATATTCCTGAAAATGCTTGTTATCTTCCTTTTAATTTGTGTTTTCCTTGCTTTTCAAATTACTTACAGTTAATAGGGCTCAGTTGACTAAGTGATGGTGCGGAGTGTGTGCAAAAGTCAGCTGCTAATGTTTACTCAAGTGTTTCACTTGATACTGGATAATTAGCAAGATGTCCAGAGGAAGATCTCCATGACAGCATCCTGTTCACATTGGCCTTTCTATCAGTGAAAGGATTCTTCATTTTGTTAATGCAGAAAACAAATGTGTACTCATGGGAGAAAGTGTGTTTGCTAGCAGCCTTGGAGTGAATCGTAGGGATGAAAATAATGCCTTCCTGAGCACAGGCCTCAGGGCAGGTTCAAGAGGAGCCAGCTCTCACTTTCCTGCTGATCCTGATAGCTTCATCCTTGGGACCATGAAGAACAGGCACTGCAGTGTAACACAGCTTCCTCCTCAGAGCTGTACAGTGGGTGTTTCATATACTTGGAGCATCTTGCCTATGTTCAGTGGGGGGGGTGTGGCTTTGGACCTCTGCAGCACTGTCCCAACACAGCTGTTTCAGAATACTTTGGTGGGAAGGGAAAGGGGTAGGAAAAGGAGTCCCCTGTAGCCCAGGCTGTCCAGTAACTCAGATGTAGCTGATGATGACCTTTGAACTCCTGCCTTTGTCTTTACCTCTCAAGGCATGAATCACCATCCCTGTTATTTCCAGAATTTGAAAAAAAATCCTTTTATGCCAGACCAGTTTATGGGATTTCAAGAGAGTGATGGTGTATTGTTAACAGAATGGTGGGCAGCTTTCAGAAGGTCACTTGTCTGTGTGACTACCAATTCCTCTTTTCCTGAGAGTAGCAGAGAATCAGAAAAGGTTTTCCATGAATTATGTCTTCCTGACTAGCCTGATTCAAGCAAGGAAATAATTCTCTTCTGTTAATAATTTATAAACTTATTTGCATGTATCAGCATAAAAATACTTATTAGCCAAAAAAAAAAAGTAGTAGATTTTATTGTCTAGTAAGGTTTTATTTTATCATTTTAAACTCAAGGACCCTAAGAACAAAGACACACTTAATTTTCTATATATGTGAGCCATTTTTTAAACATTTGTTTATGAGTGTGTTTCTGTATATGTACACACATGAGCCTTGGTGTCTGTGTAGAGGCCAAAGGGTGACTTGGAGGAGTCCTTACCCACGTCAGCCATCTCCCCAGCCCTATGGTAGTAATTTCTGACACTAAAATGGTACTTGAAGATTTTTGTTTTGGGGGCCAGCTGCCCTAGAACTTGTTATGTAGACCAGACTGGCCTTTTAACTCACAAAGATCCTCCTGCCTCTGCCTTTGGAGTGCTAGGATTAAAGGTGTGTGCCACCACACCCACTATTTCAAGACTTATAATGGGCTGCCTTAAGTAATATGTCTTTAAAGACTGATTATTTTGTGTATGTATGTTTGTGCTTTTGTGAGCTTATGTGCACCAAATGTGTGCAGATGCTTGGAGAGGCCGGAAGAGGACATAAAATCCATGGAGCTGAAGTTTCGGGTGGTTGTGAACACCATATGGGTGCTGGGAACAGAACCTGGGTCCTCTGCAAGAGTAGCAAATACTCTTAACTGCCGAGCCATCTCTCCAGCCTCATGTAATACATTTTTAATGTATTAGTTTCTCAACTTAGTGGTTTTCCTTTATAGTATTTTGTTGGTAACATCAGAGCAAAAGTTATGAGATATGAAATGTAGCCATTCTCGGTGAATGTTTCAGCAATGTTCATCAACATTTACTGAGGAATGAAGGTGCATCAGCTACCTCTAACTTCAAGAGCTCTATCATTAACCAGGAAAAGGGCCTAGAGAGCTGAGGGCAGATACAGATCACTGAATGTCAGCCAGTACCCTGTTGCTGGGCTGAAAGATGAGAGACTTGCTGTGAGAATTAGGATTTTAGATAGCAGGGGCTGGAGAGAGTGCTTAGCATAAGAGCACTTGTCCTTGCGGAAGATCAGAGTTTGATGACACCCCCAAGACGGCTCACAACCACCTGTGACCCCATTTTCAGAGTACCAGACTCTGTATCTGACCTCCCTGCACGCCAGGCATGCACATGGTGCCCAGACATATATACTGGCAAAACACTCGTACACATAAAATAAATCTTTTTTAAAAAATGTATTTATTATGTATACAGTATACAGAAGAGGGCACCAGATCTCATTATAGATGGTTGTGAGCCACGATGTGGTTGCTGGGAATTGAACTCAGGACCTCAGGAAGAACAGTCAGTGCTCTTAACCTCTGAGCCATGTCTCCAGCCCCCACATAAAATAAATCTTGAACAAATAAACAAAATGCTGTATTTAATAACGGGAGCTAGCACCAGAAAGCCAGAGCCAAAGCCAAGAGTAGGCTAAATGCAGAGGAAGGGAAAGAGCTCTGCCAGGACCTCCAGTGAGCGGGTGGTCAGGGAGGATGAAGAGCTTCTAGCGGGCTGGGGTAGGAGCAACACAGACAGTGAGAAAAATCAAGGCAGAGCAGGAGGGTGTCCAAGGCCAAATTCTAGAATCTGGGTCTGAGGAGGCCATGCCAGTTGAACACAGATGCAGCTCTGCAGTTCCCAGAAGGCCAAGGCAGCCAAGCCAAGAGCGGGAGCCTGAAACGCTTGTCTGAAGAACTGTCCTGGCACAGAAACCCAGGCTGCCTTTTCTCCATCCCGTGAAAACCTAGGACGGGGCTGGGGAGAAGAAGACTTAGTTCGGAAAAGCACTCTTACTGCACAGACTTGACAATGAATTCAGATCCCTGGGTCCAGTACAGAAGCTGACACACCATGTGTGTCTCTGATCCAACCAGGTTAAGCTGAGCTAGGAGCAGGATAGAAACAGAACTTCTGGAAGCTTGCAGGCCACCTACCCCAGAGTCTACAGATCAGACACCTGAGTGGTCCTTTGACAGCTATACATTCACAGGGCATAAAGGTGCTTCACAAACTACATGTCACACATAAATACACAAAGAAAGATGGTGGTACACACCTTTAATCCCAGTATGTGGCAGACTGAGGCAGGAGGATCACGTATTCCATAAAAGCTATGTCCCTGAAAGAGCACAATGAAAGATTTACAGAGATCTGACTGGTACATTTGCTGCTCTATTTTGCCCCCTGTAGACTATGAGATGGCCTAAAGGTAGGGATAGAATGCTCAGGAAAGAAGGGATGAAAACTGCTCTTCTGCACCAGACACACCCGTTATCCTCTGTGCATTATTGTTTAGAAAATGGGTGTGAGGGCTGGAGAGATGGCTCAGCACTGACTGTTCTTCCAGAGAACCTGAGTTTGATTCCCAGCACCCACATGGCAGCTAACAACTGTCTGTAATTCCAAGATCTGACACCCTCAGAGGTCAGTGCATGCCTGGTGGCTGAGGTCAATAAAGGGCATTAGATACCTTGGGACTGGAGTTATTGACAGTTGTGAGCCACCATATGGTGCTGAGAATCAAACCCAGGTCCTCTGCAAGCGCAGCCAGTGCTCTTAACCACCAACCATCTCTCCAGCCATCTCTCTAGCACCTGGTTTGCATTTTGGCTGTTCTGAGACAAGATCCCTCTATGGAGTCCTGGCTGTGCTGGAATTCACAATAGACTGTGCTGGCCTCAGACTCACAGAGATCTATCTCTGTCTCCTGAGACTAAGATTAAAGGCCTGGGTCCCTACGTTTACAGTTTTGAGACAAGGCTTAATTCTATATGTGGCCCAGACTGCCTCAAATTGATAACCTTCCTGCCTCAGCCTTTGGGATAATGATCAGAGTGAGCTATACCTGCTTAGTTCTCTACTCAACTCTGTTATTTCCTTAACCTGCAGACTGCTGTATGGTACGGGTTTTAGGGAACTGGTTGCATGCTCACCTATTGTTTTCTAGGCAGGTCTTAGTTCTAAATGTGCACACACATGCAGAGGGGCGGTTCCATCTTCCCAGCAGTTCAGCAGCAAGTGCCATTCTCTAGCTGAGCCATCCAGCCCACCATCCATAGGCAGGTAGACAGGACGGGCTTTTTAGCATTCATAGCTAAGTAGGTGTGATGTAACAAGTTGTTCATAATGGAAAGTTAATGGAGCTATAGAGTTCAGCAGTAGAACCGTCTGACAGGCAGCTTTTGTACTCCAAAATCTGCAAGTTTTTCCTTTTAAAGTATTTCTGAGGCATATCTGTGAAATTTATGGTCCTATAAGCACCAACATTTCTTTGAGATCAGTTTACACTGAAGTTTTTCTTGGTGAGAGTATTTTTTTTTTTCAGATTTCTGAGGCTAAGTTGAGAGTTTCTGTTCCTTATTCAAGTTCCAAGAATTATGCCTTTCCTGCCCTCTGCCCAACTTGGAAGACAGAAACCGTGGGAACAAGTGTCTTTACGAACTGCTTCGTTATCTGGCGGTTTATTTGGTGTGTTCAGGACAACATCTGCATCTGCAGGATCTCATTTCTGTAATTCTCTCCAAGCTACAAATTCAGGTTTTTTGTTTTGTTTTGTTTTTCTAGGTCCTGCCTGCAAGACAAGGCTGTGAGGTAGGTATGGCCAGGCTGGAGGTGGTGAGTCCCTAACTCTGCGAGGGCAAGCTTCTCGTCCCAGGGTTTGCCTTTCCTTGAATAGGAAAAGGAGGAGAAGGAAATCAGAAATGAGGCTTGGTGGCGTTGACTTCATTGCGGTTGTAGGATAAAGCAGCATCCTCTTCTGAGCTCAAAGACAGCTTTGTTTCACTCGAGTCCATCTCTGTCCTGCCTGAGAGGACATTGGTGCTAATTTTAGACATAGACTGGGATGCACAAGAAGTGTCACCAAGCACTGAAGCCAGAAACATTTAAAGTCCTTGCCTCACTGCTGTTCTTACTGCAAACCACACAATTGTACCCGAGGGGATTGCTGTTAGAATTGGTGCTTTCAGAGACAATGACATGTAATTAGCAGACATAAGCCACACTGGGTCTTCTATGTTTAATAATTGCCAGAAGTCTGAGTGAGTCAGACTCTCCTTAGAACTTTGAGGTTGACCGTCCTGGATCTTAGGATCATCCTCCACCAAAGCCCAAAGCAGAGACCTCCCCAACTGGTATCAGCCCCAAGGCCTTTCCCTTGTAAAACTTCCAACCATCTACTTACTGATGTATGGGTATTGAACTACCCATCTAAATCACTCAGGGCTGTAGGGTTAAACATGCAGATTCCTAAGCTCCTTCCCTCCATCCAGACACTACCATAAGAGCTTTTGAGACAAGATCTCATGGAGAAGTTGTCTTCAGACTAGTAGGTCCTAACGGGAGGCACCCACAAAGACTTCCTAAACTACATTGTAAAGTGCTCCACGTAAGACTGGAACCCACATAAAGTAAATTAGCTTGCTGTCACTGGTGTTGGGCCAGCGTGGTTCTGCAGTGCAGTATTTTAGGGTCACCTTACATGCCACGCTTGCCCTCTCACCGGCCTAACAGAATACAAAGGAACCTTCCTTACAGCTACCTCCTGCTCTGAAGGGCACTGTGAGGATGCCCTGGTAGGTGATCTGTCGTCATTTCCAACCTAATGGAATCATGTTAGCCAGCTGCAGCTGTGCCTGCCACTGGGCCACTGACAGGCAGGAGGTCACACGCCTGTCATGGGGAGTGTGGATCTGGAACGGTCAGATCTGAGTCTTCAGAAAAGCAAGAAATCAGGATTTGTTAAATGTGTTGCTCTCTAGATTTTTCCCCCCTAAGATAGAGTTTCTCTCTGTAGCCCTGGCTGTCCTGGAACTTGCTCTGTAGACCAGGCTAGCCTCAAACTGAGATCTGCCTGCCTTTGCCTCTCAAGTGCTGGGACTAAGGACATACGCCACCACCAGCTGTAAAAATTAAAGATTTATTTACATATGTATGTCTGCACACCAGAAGACAGCATCAGATCCCATTATAGATGGTTGTGAGCCGCCATGTGGGTACTGGGAATTGAACCCAGAACCTCTGAAAAAACAGCCAGTTCTTTTAAACCACTGAGTCATCTTTCCAGCCCTCTAGACTTTTTAATATTCAGAACTAATCAAATTAAAGGCTGAGGAAAACAGCCTTTAATTTGATTAGTTCTGAAATGGTTCCAACTGAAATGCTTTCAATCCAGACGCTGCTGTCCAGCTGCTTCAGAAGGAAGCCTCTCCTGCAGTCTACATATTGCTGCAGTGTACACACAATTTACTCTACCCTCCTGCCATTGCTAAATGCGGGCTGTGAGGGAGATTACAGCGCTACACTGATTGTCATCAAGTCCCTGGGTTTCAAGTAATTCTACAATTGTAGGCTCCAAACTGCCTCCCAGATCTCACAAGCCCTCTTCTGAAAGGGAAGCTTTGAACCTCTTCCCTTCTCAAGATCTGATGCAGCTGTCTAGACGTGGACCCCGAGATGCTGTATTTTAAGATCTGATGCAGCTGTCTAGACGTGGACCCCGAGATGGCGTATTTTAAGCTCCAGGCTGCTCAAGTCCTGAAGCCATGACCATAGGTTCCTAAGAAGTTATTTGGAGCCCTTCCAGTGGCTGTAAGAGAAAACCCGGTGCCTCTCTTTATGCTTCTGTTGTAGGCTTTCCTCTAAGCACAGCCCTCTGTGCAAACACAGAAAGGGCTGCGCTGCTGCTGTTGTGGTTCATTCAGAGCTCCGAACAATAAAGCAACTCTGGGGAGTTTCCAGTAGCTTTTATTGGCACAGCCTTAGGAAAAGGTCTGGAAGCCATTTCTGAGCAAACACCAACCCAGCAAAGAGTCATGTATGTGTAACACACCACAAGCCAGAAGGCTGAAGTTCCTGAAACAAAGACAGCCTGGTCACAAAGTGGCCCCCAAATCAACAGGTAAGCCCTGCTGTTCAGGTAAGGCCCAGAAGGTAAGAACAGTCCTGGACACATGCCTTGCTAGGGCTGAGTAGGAAGGCAGGGAATGCTGAGGTTCTCAGGCTGTCTCCACCCCTCTGGGTCTAAGCTGGTTCCGCTTAGGACAGGCGTCATCAGAGGACATGGTCATCAGGATGGTAGAGCTCGCTCATCAGGCGGTAGATATAGGATGGTGCGTTCCCACCAATGTTGGAGATAAAGAGGGTAATGAGGTCGGGGGGCACGTAGTCAAACACAGGACAGTGAACACTGACCTTCTCCAGAATGTCCCCTGCAAGACAATCACATGCTACCAGTGAAACTGAGGCTCCAACCCTAATACATGGCACCTAAGTTAATGGTGCAGACACGCTAGAAAGCTGTGGCAAAATTCACACCCATGACTCTCATGTCTAATGCTTTGCAGTGGCCCAGTCAGACTGCAAGTGTGAGGACAGCCAGAGTTTCTGTCTCAAACCAAAACAAACTCCAACAGCAGCAAAGCAAGCTCTCTGCTGACTTTTCATAGCACCCAAAATAAATTTCAAATTGGGACTGGAGTGATGGCTCACTGGCTAAGGGCCCTAACTGCACTTCCAGAGGACCTGGGTTTGGTTTCTACCACCACATGGAAGCTCAGAACCATTTGTAACTCCAGTTCCAAGGCATCCAGTTTTTTGTTTTTTTGTTTTTTGTTTTTTGTTTTTTTCTGGCGCTAAAGACAACAGACTTCATGTGGTGCACAGATATACCTACAAAACACATAATTTTTTTTTTAAATTCAAGATTACAACCTTAAAGGCCCAGTCCTTCTCCACTAACCACACTAAATATAGTTGGAAGCACTCTCCGCATGCTTTCAACAGTCCAGCCATCTCCAACTGGCCCTCATGCCCTGTACAGTGCCTGGAAAGCTTTCTCAAGTCTCCCCTCTGTGGAGTCCATTCATTTAGGACTCCAGCAATGGCATCTCTTCATGAGTCTCAGGTACAGTCCTGTTATCTTTTCTTCCTAAAACGTCCTAGGACCCAACATTTCCTTACCCGTCATCTATAGTGGGACAGAAGTCTGTAGAAACAGGGCTCTAATAATTCATTATTTTAATTTCCTAAACCTAGATGCAGTGAATATGTAACAGACATAGTATCTCATCATGTATCTCTGGTTGGCTCTGAACTCAAGATATAGATAACTAGGATGGTCTTGAATTTGTGATGGTCCTCCTACACTCCCACTTCCCCCCAAGTGCTGGGATTTTAAGTGTCACCACATCTGGCTTTAAAGAGAGTTTAAATAAAGGATGAAATTATTCAGCTTCCAAGAAGGATCAGGACAGCATGCAGTGTTGGCTCCCACAGGGTGTGAACAACCAGCTGGCCAGATGACAAGGCTGTGGGCTCACTGAACAGAGCCCCTGCTTTTAGGAGAGGCCAGAGAAGCAGATGCCTCCCCCAACCCCAGACATGGGGCATCTATCTGGGCTACAGGTGAGTTGGCAAGGCAAATGTTTCAGATTTTGCTGCTTTGAGCAGCCAATTCATCAAAATGATTACTTACAGCAATTAAAAATGGTCCAGACATCTGTCTGTCTGTCTGTCTGTCTGTCTGTCTGTCTGTCTGTCTCTCTCTCTCTCTCTCTCTCTCTCTCACACACACACACACACACACACATCTGTACCTTCTGTGAAAGGAAGGACTTCTTCAGGAGCCACAAACTTGTGAAATGAATCTTCTTCACTGGGGAACTAGAAAAAAAATTTTTTTCAAGACAGGGTTTCTGTGTGTAATAGCTCTAGCTGTCCTGAAACTTGCTTTGTAGACTGGGCTGGCCTTGAACACACAAAGATGTGCTTGCCTCTGCCTCCCGAGTGCTGGGATTACAAGTGTATGCCATCACTGCTGGATATAAATATATTTTTTAAAAATGGATTCAGCAATTTCACTCATAGACATGTAGACAAGAAATAGAGAAATGCATGGTCCACAGAAATTTTATATAACTGCCTAAAGCAGCATTATTCACAGAAGCCAAAAAGTGGAACTAACTCAAGTACCTATCAATAAACACATGGTTAGTTAGGGTCTGCATCGGTTAAGAGCACTTAGTGTTCTTGCAGAGGACCTGGGTTTGATTCCCAGCACTCACATGGCAGCTCACAACCATCCATAACTCACATTCTGGGAAACTCAAGGTCCTCTTCTGACCTCCTTGGGCACTAGACATGCATGTGGTATGCAGATACACATGCATGCAGAAACCTTATGCAAAAAACATTTAAAAATCTAAATCTAGATAAATGGCTAAACTATGTTATGTCCATGCAGACCTCTGAGTTCTCTGTCCTTGTCAAATGACTCTTCATCTGACAACTGCTGATATTCAGGCTGCAGACGGTGGGCCCTGAATGGGCTCTGAAGTGTTTGGAGGCAACTGGACACACAGGGTCTTTCTCTGTCCCATGTTATCCTGACATTGTTGGTGATAGATTATAATTATTATGTTCTTGACTCAAAACATTTATGGCTCTTTTTAGCCTGTGGTGGATCCAATCCATTGAGCAAGGAACAGAAAGAAAGAGAATCTAGAGTAAGCTAAGGGTCAGAGTTCAAGCCTACACATGGCTTCTTCCTTTGGGTTAGCAGCTAGAGAAAGTGACGTACCTGTGGAGAGAGCTTGAACATGGGTGCACATACGATGAGAGGGGTGGAGTGGTGCTTTGCTGCCAGTGCCAGAGTGTGGGTCCCTGCCACAGCCCTCAGGGACCCATTGGCCAGGATGGTCTTTGTACCAATGATCACCTTTGGAAGGAGAGGAGACATGAACCACCCTGGGGTGGAGTCCTAACAGGCCCTTTGGCTGCACGTTCAGGCCTCTACCTTAGCATGTGGAGGGCTCACAGCCAGCATAGAGGAAGGGAGCCTCCTAGGCTCAAGACCAGACTACAGAGTTCTAGTTTTGCCAGACACAGCAGGGGACAGGAAGCTGCACCGCCTGCTGCTCTTCCCATCTTTCCTAGAAATCCATGTTCAGCATCTCTGAGGAAACAAGAGCCTGGGCATTTACCACCCACCCTCGCCACACTCTGAACGTAAGTGGGAACACATAGCGAATCCCTCCCAGATAACACTTTAGCCTAGTTCTTCTTCATCCCCTCAATGTTTTAGCCATATTTGGAGGCTATGCTGATGGAGGAGAGAACAAACCCAGCTAACAGATAAAGGCACCCAAGGGCACACTCTCCTCCTCTCACCATGAACCTCAAGACAACAAGATATCAGCATTCCAGAAGTAGAACTTCCTGAGTTCAGCCTAGTGACTCCAGAGCCACCCACCTTGTTGACTCTTGACATAACAGCAAAGATGGCAGCATCGGTCATGACAGTTGTCTCGATGTTTGCTTTGGACAAATTGATGGCCATTTCATGGCCCTAAAACCGAAGGAAAGGCTGATGTTAGGAGAGGGTAAGACAGTGAGAAGAGCCCTCAACTGTAACTGTAAGTAGGCGATTCTGTAATCTAGTGTCCAGGATAGCCGTCTATCTGTAGTGTACACAGTCTGCAAAGCCATAGGGACGCCAATAAATGTTACTCCGGGATAGCTACAAAACTGGAAATACAACTGCTTACACAATCAGGCAAGCTGTTGAGAGAGCTTCCAACCTGTTGTTTTACAACCTCTCACATCCTTATGTGCTTCTTTTTTGAGTCTATTATTTACTTAGGATTGAGTGAGATCAAATCAAAAACCAGCCATCCTCAAGGTAATATAATACTGACTCCTAAGAGACCCAGCAACATTCAGCTTTCTTAAACTTGAAAATTCTTAACAATCTTCTCTTTTGTTTTTTGATGGGGTTTGTTTGTTTAGAGACAGGGTCTCCCTATGTAGCCCTCTGCTGGCCTGGAATTCATTAATTAAACCAGACCAAGTTGACCTCACTCACAGAGATCCATCTGCCTCTGCCTCCCCAGTCCTGGGGATAAAGACCATGCCACTATGCTTGATTTACTTTTTCTTTTCTTTCTTCTATTTTTTTCCTTTTCTTTTTTCTTTTTGAGACAAGGTCTTTCTGTAGCCCTGGCGATCCTGGAACTCATAGAGAGATCCATTTGTCCCTGCCTCCTGAGGTCTGGGATTAAAGGTGCGCAACCCTCAACCTGGTATGACTTACTTTCTTAGTCAATTCAGACTCACCCCATCCCCCTTTATTCTCTCTTCACATTTCTTAGCAGCCCTAGGCGCCCCTCTTACCTGGCAGAAAGGGGCACATTCTGCAACAATGACATGGAACTTCCTCTTCCGGGCTGCCTCTTTAAGGAAGGCCTCCACTGTTCTAGAAAAGCCAATGGTCATGATCACTTCATTGGAGTGGATGTGCTCTAGAGCCTGGGCCGCAATGTTCTCCATTGTGCCTTCTGTAAGAACAGTTTTGCAAGGGAATGTGAAACTGCCACGCTTCATCCCAGATAGACTCGGCAATGGCTCAGAAAGGGAAGCCCACCCTTCTTACACACTGCCCCCTGGGCAGGCCTGACATCACCAGGGTTAAGGAGCTCAAAGTGGACCGTTCTGCCTCTTACCTAGTACTTGGGGTCCTCTATCTCCATGTCTTAGCCTGCCCTGTTTCCCAGCAGCACCCTTTATTGCCATTACACTAGCTCCTTACAACTGCTCTAGATGAGGGAAGGCCAGAGATGGCCACCTGGGAAATCCTGAAGTACCTCCTTCCCCTGACACAACTCTTCCTCCAAAAGGTGGCCACAAAGGGGAGGGGGAGGCAGAGAAGTTTGAAAGTGGTAGTTTGGGCACAGATGGTTCCTAGTTTGTTTTGTTTGTATATCCTCCCCTTTTGAAAATTTTAATCTTTATTTTTATTGTATGAATGTTTTGCCTGCATGTGCCTGGTCTTTGTGGAGGTCAGAGGACGGTATCAAGCCTCTGGAACAGGAGTTACAGGGGCCTGTTAGTCACTGTGTAGATGCTGGGAACTGAACCTGGGGACTCTACATGAGCTGTCTTTCCAGTCTTGGTACTTGGTTTTTCAATCTCTGAGGAACTGATCATAACAAGAATGTTCAAGTAAGGATGGAGATGGTGTGTGTTGGTGCATATAAATCACAAAGGGGTAAGTAAGATGGCTCAGTGGGTAAATATGCATGCTGGTCAAACCTGGAAACCTGAGTTCCATCTCTAGAACCCACATAAAGGTGGGTGAAGAGAACACAACAAAGTTGTCCTCCACACATGAGCCATGGCACACATCCCCCCAAAAAAAATCTATGTACACATACACAATAGTAATAAATATAGAATGAAGTTTAGTGAAAAAGAATTTTCCAAATGTGGCTTGGGAAATTCACCTTCTGTCTCTGAAACACTGGGAATTAAACCCATGGCCTCAAGCACAGTACTCTTCCACTGAGCTGTATCTCCAGTAAGTTCATTTGCTTTAAAAATTCTCCATCACCATGAACTTTTAAAGAGTGTGCCTGTCTTGAAAGATAGAGCTTCAGGGGCTGGAGAAATGGCTCAGAGGTTAAGAGCACTGACTGTTCTTCCTGAGGTCCTGAGTCCAATTCCCAGCAACCACATGGTGGCTCACAAACATTTATGACATCTAGTACCCCTCTTCTGTATGAAAGAAAGAAGGAAAGAAAGAAAGATGGAGTTACTATGGTCCTGGTGTTTTCCATCCATTCCTTCCAGGTGAAGACCAAACTCTGGAAACCATTGGACTGGTAATCTCACCCATCCCTGTCAGTCAGTGAGCTTGTTTCCTCATCCGCCTGCGACCTATCTTGTCCGCTTGGTGATCAGACCTCTTACCCAGCTCCACCAGCAGTTCGTTAATCGCCTCGATAATGTTGGACTTCAGCGGGGCATAATGGAAGCTGAAATCCTCGCTCAGGCCTCCGGATGTCAAGAGTTTGTGCAGGGACTCCTGCTGATCGCTCTCGTCACTGCGCCCGTGAAGTCTAAGGAGACAAGACCCCATGCGGGAGGTAGGGAAGGAGGATCAGAGGGGGAACCGGAGCAGCACAGCCACAACAGAAGCGCCAAGCACTGAGTGGGGGACATGGTGACCCCAGGCCGTGAACCTGACCTGCCATACTCCTCTCGGATGATCTTGAGGACTCTCCTCACCATGTTGCCCACGGTGGTCTCGGAGGGCTGGGCGGCTGTCATCCTCCTGCCTTCTATACGGATCAAATCCATCAGCTCCCCTGCAACCCAAGAGGGGCAGAATGAGCGAGCGGGGCAGGAGCGGGAAGGCCCGGGTGAGTCTCGGCTTCAGGAATGGACAGAGGCGGAGGGGACTGCGGCTGGGGCTGTCGCACCCGCGTTGCTCCAGTGATGATCCGTGATGAGCCGGCGCAGCAGCCCCAGGGTCTCCCGAGCCATGTCCTCCGAGCTGCGCTGCCCGCCACCTCGCTTCAGAGTCTCCACGAAGCTCTCTATCCTCGCGGACAACTCCAAGCAATTCGCCGCGGCTCCCGGCATCTTCACAACAGTCCCCCGACTTACTGAAACCTAGACTGCCAAACTACAGAGTTTCACTTCCGGGGCGAGAGAGGTTGACTTCCGCTGTTTGAGGCTTGCCTGAGTGTGGGACACTGTAAGCCCGCCCCTCCCAGAGTGCTGGGGCCAATCAGGATCGAGGCACCGCAGAGCTCACCGGGAAGTGACGGCTGCAAGTGGCCTCGTGGGAGTCTGCGCACGGATCCGGGTAGCCTTTCGAAAGGAGGCCAGTCCGGTTGCTATGGGAATAGCTAGCGGCGCTCCCGCCCTGAGACCCGGAGCAGTTGCCTTCCTCCTTCCTGGATAGGCGTCGAGGATACTTTCTGTTGCCTGGTGGACGCCGTGAGTGCGCGTCCAGGGTTTTCGGACGCCCAGAAAAGTGCTGTCACATTCATGATGTGGTGTGCATCTTTCAGATAGGTTCCATTCTCCACCGACAATATCTTTCTTCCACCCCACCTCGGTGCAAGGAATTGAATTTAGGAATTTACAGGTGCTAGGCAAGGGCCCCACCACTGAGCTATAGTATCTATTCCTAGCCCTTTTGATGTTTGCCTTTGTATATCCTCAGCCTAGGAAGCAGTCACCAGTCAAAGAGATTCAAAGTAGAAGCTAATAGGACACCAAAAAAATGGTGCCCTTATTTTCGGATGCCTGAGAGTACATACAATGTAATAAGCGTTCCCATTGACCCGAAGCTTACTAAGTATTGAGTGATACAGTTCGATAGGTAGGTTCTCTTACCCTCAGTTCTACAAATTGAGAAAGAGAATCACAGTATTTAAGCAGTTAAGGAAAGAGATAAGGCTGTGCGTATCCAGAGTCATTTTCTGAACCCAAAGTCTGTGTGTAATTAGAATCTCTTACTTTAGATAAACTTCTCAAAGGTGAATCTTTTACGCTTTTAAGACTTTCCCTACCACTGACAAATAGTTTTCCAGAGAGATTATATCAGTAGCAAAATCTTGCAAAGATTGTACAAGAAAACTATACCTGTCACTAGCCAAAAAAACCCTAACAAATTATTAGTAAATACATTAAAAAAGAATGAATACTTATAATCTCTAAATCGCATATTGTCTAATTTGCTTGTTTTTAATGTATATGAAAACAGACTCAAAAACTTGTATTAGGATGTGTAAAAGCAATGTAAATTTTTCACAACTTGCCTTTTTCATTTAGATAACGTTACTAAAATTAACCCTTTTTGCACTGCTGCATAGAATTCTACAGTGTGATTATACAAAATTTTATATATCCCTTTTTCTTGAGACATTGTTTCCAGCCTTTGGGAAAGGAATAAATAAATTCAAACTCTAAATACTTGTGTGCATATTTTCACATACTACAATTAGAACATCACAAGCTCTATGAACTTCACCTTCTGAAACAGATCAAGTCTTCACACTGGTCAAATGAGTGTGCTACTCTTAGCAATGTTTTACTTGCTTGTCAACACATGGTATAGCTAAACATCTCTGTAGAAAGTAGATTTAAAAGATAGATAGTTCAGGATCATTTAAATTTGCATTTTCCTGCTTGTTGGTGATGCTTGTGTTTTCACACATTATTACCCACATTCATTTTGCTCATTGTGATAGCTTGCATATGGTTGGAGTGTGTTGCTCATAAGTTTATTTGTTGAAGGCTCAGTATTTAGTGTGATAATATTGGGAGGTGGTGAGCCTTTGGGCCCAATGAAAGAATGCCCTCTGAAGAATGACCCCTGTGGCTTCCACATGCATGTGAACAAATCCCCAGGTATCCACTCAGAGAGAGCCATGACTGAAAATGAATGTTGACCACATTCCCTTTTTAAAAAATATTTTATGTGTATAGATACTTGGTCTGCATATATGTTTGTAGAGCATAATAAGTCATTGTGACAGATGTGTAGCATTTCTTAGTCTAAGAAGAGGAATAAATATGGGTCCTGATGCCCACGATGGCTGTGAACTGCTATGTGGGTGCTGGGAATCAAACCCCAGTCCTCTGAAAGAGCAACCAGTGTTTTTTTGTTTGTTTGTTTGTTTTTAACTGAGACACAGCTACACATCTGTCCCAGTGACTTACCATGTTATTCATGGGACTAAAGACATATACCACAACTCCAGGCTCCATGTCTGATTTTGGATGTAGTTTTCTGCCATTTTCAGTCCAAAGTTTCTGATAGTACATATTTATCCTTTTCTTGTGGATTTGTGGGGTATGTTTATATGTTAAAGACATGAACTGCTTCACCAACACATGTGTCATGATACTGTGTAGAGATATTGCCTCTACTTCTATGTGCTGTTCAGAGTATTAGACATTCCTTTCAATAGGATAATTTTGAAAGACATTAAAGAAGTTTCTAATGTTTATTCCTTCCTCCTGACCCTCCTGGTCATATTTACAAATTGTTCCTTACCTATATGTGTGTATCTGTGTTTTGTGTTTGTGATTGTGGGTAGGGGGTGCCCATGTACAAATGTGTGTGTACACATGGAATCCAGAGGCTAACAATGGGTATCTTTCTCAGTCACTCACCACCATATTTTTGAGGACGGACCATTCATTAATTTGGTTGCTAGTTGGCCAATAAGCTCCAGGGATTCACCTGATCCTCCTTACTACCCAATCCCCTCCTCAGCACTGGGATTACATGAGTGTGCCATGATACCTGGCATTCTTTTTAAAAAACTTTATTATGTATATAGTATACAGAAGACGGTACCAGATGTCATCATAGATGGTTGTGAGCCACCATGTGGTTGCTGGGAATTGAACTCAGGACCTTTGGAAGAACAGTCGGTGCTCTTAACCTCTGAGTTATCTCTCCAGCCTGATACCTTGACGTTCTTATGAGTGCTGGAGATCCAAACTCAGGTCCTCATGCTTACAAGACAAATGAAGTATTTCCTCAGCCCTAGAAATTTATCTTAAACAAATAACCAGAAATATCACAATTAATAATTCACAATAACATTTCCACTGTCATTTATAAAAAAGAAACAAAGTTGATTGGCAAACTGTTCCGGTGGATAAAGGCACTTGCCACCTCATCCTGATGGCCTGAGTGTGGTCCAGGAGCACATAAAACTGGGAGGGGAGAATTGATTCCATAAAGTTGCCATCTGATATCCACATGTATGAAATGCATTTCATACACAAACACAAAGAGTAACAACATAAGAAATACTTAATAAGAATGCTTGACAATATATTGTTTTAAATGCAGGTTGCATATAAGCACTCTTTTGATTTGTTTTGTTATTGAGATGGTATCTCATGTATTACACACTGACCTCAAACTCACTAGGTAGCTGATGCTGGCCTTGAACTCCTTGTCCTCTGGCTTCCTTTTATGTGTGTTGAGATTACAAGCATGCACTATAATGCCTATCACTGCACCTACGCACTCTTGAAAATAGTTTGGAAGTCTCTTAAAAAACTAAAATGGATTTAGTTGATTCAATTTTGAGTTTTGGTCCTTTAATCTAGAGAAAGAATGCCACATTGGAACTTGTACATCAATATTTATGAAGCTTTATTCATAATTACCCAAACCTAGAAAATATCCAACTATCTCACAGTTGTCAGATATTAAGGTGAACTGTGCTATCTCCCTGTTCTAGAATAGTCCTTGGCAAACTGGACACTGAAACAGCAACAGCTCAGTTGAGCCTGTACCCTGTGGGTAGCAAAGATGACTCAATCAATAAAATTGGAAATGTGAGGGCCTGAGTTTGATCCCAGGACCAATGTAATTGCAACATGTGCCTGTAATCCTGGTACCTAGGAGGAAGAGACAGAGGACCTCTGGGGCTTGCTGCCAGCCCCTTGTGTAGCTATCTGGTGAGCTCTAGGCCAGTTTTAAACCATGTCTCAAAGGAAGTGGATTGCATTCCTGAGGATGACACTCAAGGTTGTCTTTTGATCTTCACATGTACCTGCTCACACACATGCACCCATATGTGCATGATTATGCACATACAGATTCACATAAAGTTATCAGAAATGTGCATACTGTACAACTCCATTTGTGTCATTAATTTGAAATAATATAATTCTAGAGATAAAGAACTGATTGTGGTTTCCAAGAATTGGAGGTGTGTGTGTGTGTGTGTGTGTGTGTGTGTGTGTGTGTGTGTGTGTGTGTGAGAGAGAGAGA
>PVIH01000077.1:242224-273167 GCA_004025045.1 Sigmodon hispidus | reverse complement strand
ATGTGTGACGCATAGGATCTGAGTAAACTCCATGGGTTGAGCCAGTGTTTCTTGGCTTCAACATTGTGTCCCACTGCATAAGATGTCACAGTCAGAGGAGGCTGAGCGGAGACACAGAGAAGGGGTGTCCATAGGGACCTCCTGAAAATCTACAATTAATAGGATTTTGGGAAGGGGCTTGAGACAAGGTTTCTCTGTGTAGGCCTCACTGTTCTGGAACTCTCTCTGTAGATGATGCTGGCCTCAAAATGGCCTCAAACTCAGAGATCCTCCTGCCTCTACCTCCTGAGTGCTAGAATTAATGATGTCTTCATCACTGCCCCATGACAATAAATAGTTATTGTTATTATTATCATCATCATCATCATCATCATCATCATCATCATCATCGCAGTGGTAAAAATCATCCAGAGCCTTACTGGTCAATGATGGCCAGTTTGCTGGCACAGTAGTTAGGTTTTGTTTTATTTTAATTTACCTATAATTGTCCAATGATACTGAGTTAATATGATCTTTGGGTGTATATATGTTCATGTCTGTGCATGTACCTGTGCACATGCATGTAAAGGCCAGAGATCAATATTAGATGCCCTGCCAATCATTATGGATGAACTCAAGCTTGCTAATTTGAGTAGGATGACTGGCCAACAAGCCTCAGAGAGTCCCCTGTCTCCACCTTCCCAGTGCTGGGGTTACAGGTATGTGCCACTTCTCAGTGGATGCTAGGGACTGAACAAGAGTTTTCTGTTTTAAAAAGCAGGGTACAATGTTACGGTACTTCACCCCACCAATGACCTTGGAGCACCTGGCCCAGTAGATGTGGGGCTTCTTGGCTGAATATATGACCACTTAAAACTGAAAAGGGTTCCCAAATTTACTCTCTCCCCAGGCAGAACGGAGGACAATTGCGGCTGTTTACTTGGTTCTATATTATGAGTGTATTTTTCCCCTTTTTATAGCTCAATAAACTCTTATACCTACCCCTTAAACAAACTCTCGCAGATGTGGATTTTGCATAACAAGTGATACCACACATTGGGCGCCAATTGCAGTTGGAAATTTTCCTGTGTTCCATAGTTGTTCCCCACAAGGAAGCTTATATTAATTACAAATGCCTTTTTGTCAGCTGGTGGCAAGTCCACAGATCTGTCCCCTGACCTCCACATATGTATTAAGGCATGTTCCTGACTCCCATAACATACACATACATACAATAATAATAAATAAAAAAATAAGTTCCCAATGGGCTGTGGTGGTGTAAGTCTTTGGGAGCATCTCAGCACTTGGGAGGCAGAGGGAGGTGAATCTCTGAGTTTGAGGCCAGCCTGTTCTGTATACAGAAGGCATTCTGGGACACCTGTTTCAGGAAAAATAATACAGAGAGAGAGAGGGAGAAAGAGAGATAGAGAAGGAGGGAGGGAGGGAGAGAGAGAATGTTTTTGTAAAATAAGGCAGTAAAGCCTGTAGAACATTTTCTTAATTAGTGGTTGATGGTGGAGAGCCAGCCTACTGTGGGTAGTTCTCAGTTCTATAAGAAACCAGGCTGAGCCAGCCATGGGGAGCAAGCCAATAAGCATCCCTCCATGGCCTCTGCATCAGCTCCTGCCTCCATGTACCTGCCCAGTTTGAGTTCCTGTCCTAACTTCCTCCAGTGATAGACGATAATGAGGAAGTGTGATCCAAATAAGCCCTATCTCCCCAAGTTGCTCAAACCCTAAGTAAGACAATGGGCATGATGTATCTATATATGTAGATGTTAAGTGATGGTCTGGCAAGTATGATTACAAGCTTATCAGACCCTTATCTGCCCCCTAACCACTTCCCCCTTTCTTTAAAATATTCTAACAGAATTTTATCTGGGCGAGATGATCCTCTGGAATAAAGACTGCATTTCCTGGTCTGTAACAGGTAGATGTGGCCGTGTGACTTTGTTCTTGTTAATGGGAAAGGCAATGTGTTACTGCTTCTGGAACCTTCTCTAGGGGAGTACTAGGATGTGTTGCTCTCTCTTTCTTGCTCCATTTCCGCTGTCCCAGCTGAGAAGATACAGGTGCAGACATATGGTAGGGAGCTGAAGATGAGTGATGAGCTGTCAGCCCCATGGGCACCCTGGGGCTCCTGAGGAGCAGAGTTCACACGTGAATTTTGTTCAAGATACTGTTCTTTTGATTTTATGATTTGAAGTTACACCCAATCTGAATACATGCAAGAGTGGCTTTTTTTAAGTTTGTGAATTGTTCTGCCATTTCCCCAAACAAACAATAAACATAGCCCAGTTACAACCAAAAGTAGACATTATTTGTAAGAAAAAAGAAAGTGAGAAATTCCTCCTGGGCTCCTTCTCTCAGCTGGGAGTACGATGATTTTGATAGAACCTTCCAGCTCTTCCTCAAGTGTTCCCATCTCAGATGTTCTGACAGCTCTCTCTATCAGGTGTGTCTCCTGACCTTAATCTGGAGATTGGACAATTGTATAACTTTCAGCTGGAGGCTGATCCAAACATTTGCGTCTCTCTCCTCCGGAGCTAAAGATTCACTTTTAAGCCACAGCTCACTTCCTTTTCCTGAAAGGCTTTGACTCAACACTTGGGCATGTGAATGCATCACTGTTTTGATCCTTCTTGGTTGTTTTGCTGCGTAAGTCATGTCTCCACGCAACCTGAGAACAAGTGCTATTGTCGTGGACACCTGTTGTTTTTGTCTGTCCCGCATCCCCTTTTCCGCTGGGAATTGCCCCTCCAGATCCCATGTGACTCGGGTGGAGCTGTCTACCCAGCACCTCCTGGTGCCTGCTGTGGTCCCTCACCAGAGGCACAGCACATTGCCCATGTGCTTCATCACCCAACTTTCACACTGATAGGTGGGTGAAGTCCCTGACTTCTTCCCTGGGATTTTCCACACAGACCCCAGGAAAAAGGCGGTTTCTTTCCTTCGTGTTATCTTCTGGAAAGATAGGGGCCACATTTCTGGCCTCAAGGAGAGAGTTTTCTCTGCCTGCTTTAGGAGAAAGTCAGGTAACTGGCCACAAGAAAACCTGGTATTGGCTTCAGGAGAGCTATGCAGAGCCAAGTCCCAGAGTGATGAATTGCAAATGAGCTGATGATTTGAAACAGGCTGATTTGGGCTTTTAGATCCAGCCAGGCTGAAGGTAGAGACCCCATAGACTTTACAACAACCCCCTGGTCTTCACTGGGCCTCTGGAGTCTGGGCTAAGCTTTCCTTTTGTTGCTAGGAGCCCAACACTATGGCCAGCCAAGGTGGGGGTCCAGTCTTCCACAGCTTTTGCTGAGCTAAATGCTCCTCTTGGTCTAAATGTAGATTTATATTTTGTAGAATCTGGCACTGTCACCTTGGACACAGTTAAATGATAGGAATTTGGAGAGAAATTCAAATGACTGACTTGGGGCTTGTGGTTAGAAAAATGGACTCCCCTGTTCAATTCCCAGTTGCATGTTAGGCAGCCTCCTTCACATATCAACACACTCACTATGCGACGCATGCTCCGTGAAGTCCTTCACTCCAGGCTTCACAGAGAATTTGGGAAGCACCATCCTCCTTGCTTCTTTCCGTCCTCTTTCCTTTGGTAACTATGGCAGCTTTATTAAATGAGCTGGTTGGGACCAGACCAGTTGTCTGTCCCAAATGACACGTTCGTTCTGCTCTGTGAAGAAGCACCTACGTAAACAAACACAAAAAACATCTGTGATTCTGAAGAGGAAAAAAAGAGCAAAGACCAAGGTCTGCTGACCAGCGATCCTTTCAGCTGTGGTGGCAGTGACATTGAACAGTTAGCATGTAAAAGCTTGAGTTTAGAAGGCACACAGCCTCAAGCTCACCCCTTATCAACTACTCATTTTTGGTAGAGATTGATACACAGTAATAGTGATTCCTAGGTAGTAGTGACATTGGTAGATGACAATGGTGCTTTTGAAACATGGTTTGCTGTAGAAGTATTGAACATTACATGATGGCTTAGCATCAATAGGTCTAGGTCCCATAGCCTAGATGAATCTTTAAAAATCTCTATTCTAGGGGCTGGAGAGGTGGCTCAGAGATTAAGAGCACTGTCTGTTCTTCCAGAGGTCCTGAGTTCAATTCCCAGCAACCACATGGTGGCTCACAACCATCTATGATGACATCTAGTACCCTCTTCTGTACACTGTATATATAATAAATAAATATTTTAAAAAATCTCTATTCTAGTGTGTTTAATGAGGACTCAGTTATTAGTTCAAAGACCAAATAAGCAAGACAAAAATAACACACCTATTCTTCTTTCAAGGGCTCATCACTGCACCTACCTAAGAACACAGTAGCACAGCAGCTTACACACCCATGCCCTCCTGCCAGGATCCTGTGCCCTGGGTCTGGAAGCTCCTTGGCACTCTGCATATATGACACTCAATGGCTGGCTTGTAGATATAGCCTCCTGGCTGTTCTCAGAGGCCCAAGGCTCACCCACTCCCATCTGTGCTCCACTATGACTGACCATCACCACCAGGAATGGTTTCCGTCTTTGGCTGATGCTGTGGCCAAAAACATCCCAACAGGCAGTCATTATCTGACTTCAGAGTGGAGTCTCACTGACTAGCTCTTGCCCTGAGCAAGAAGGGGAGGGGGATTCTCAAGCTGCTCTCAGTATTGAACAGAATGAAGGAGTGGACATAACTAAGCCGAGAGTGGAGATCCAAAACTTCTGTACAATTTTGGCCGACTTCATTTTGAGGGGGCTTTTTTTTATATATTTTTATTTTATGTCAATTGGTGTTTTGCCTGCATGTATAACTGTGTAAGGGTGTCAGATCTTGGAATCACAGACAGTTGTTAGCTGTCATGTAGTTGCTGGGAATTGAACTCAGGTCCTTCGGAAGAGCAGACGGTGCTCTTAACCACTGAGCCATCTCTGCAGCCCTTGAGGGGGTTTTCATGGAAGAGACACTAAATCCTACATCCGTGGGCATCCGTTTTTACTACTTCTCTGCTCACAAGGAAGCAATCATTCTAGATGCTCATCAATACTTGTGCGGTCAATAAAAATGAAATTACAAAACTTGTAGGAAAATATTATATTAAGTCAGGTAATCCAGGCGCAGAAAAACACACATGCATGTTCTTGTACTGACTCTTATATATGTGCATTTATTCATGAATGTTCATGGAGGGCAGGAAGCCAGGAAACTGGACAGAGCCTATGGTAGATAGCTTAAAGGGAGGGGGGGAGGGGACCAGAACACGGATGTGAAATGAAAAGGGGAGGGATGCGGATGGAGAATTTAAGAGCAGCAGATGCTCCTGCGGATGAGATAACTGGAGTTGGATTCAGTTGGCCCATGTTAGACTCTAGTTTAGCTCCAGGAGATTCATTCTCTCTCTCTCTCTCTCTCTCTCTCTCTCTCTCTCTCTCTCTCTCTCACACACACACACACACACACACACACACACACACACAGAGAGAGAGATAAAACTAAATCTCTTTTTTAAAAATGTAGAATGGGCAGTGAAGTAAGGAAGGAAGTGGCTAGGAGACCAAGCAAGGCTAAGCACGGAAGTGCCATGTGGAAATCTGCTACTTTTACTTACTTACTTATTTATTTGTTTGTTTGTTTGTTTGTTATGTATACAGTATACAGAAGAAGATACCAGATGTCATCATGGATGGTTGTGAGCCACCATGTGGATGCTGGGAACTGAACTCAGGACCTCAGGAAGGACAGTCAGTGGTCTTAACCTCTGAGCCATCTCTCCAGCCTGGAAACCTGCTACTTTGTAAGTTAATTTTTAAAAATGAATAAAAGTCACATTGAAGCGCTCATGTGTAAAGACCTGTGTTGTACCAGACACTGAATCATATATGACCTTGTAGATCCCTAGAAGGCTGAGAGGTTAAGAACACTGACTGTCCTTCCAAAGGTCCTGAGGTCTTCTTCTCTCTGCCTCCCAAGTGCCAGGGTGACCGTCATGTATCACCATATCTGGCATAACATCTGTTCATAGTAGAGGAATCTGAGACTCGGAGCTAATGAGGGACCGGGTATACATAGCTTTTAATCAAGGTTTATCTCTCCTGAGACTTCCCTGGTTCTTCCTGGAAGAACATACTCGAGTGTTAAGAGCCTCCTTTCACCATCTAACAGGGGACAGGGTTTTACCTGGACCTAGTCCTGAGAGTTGGAAGGACCCAGGTGTGTCTCTACCTGTCACATGACTAGGGGAGTCAGTGGGTGAGACCAGCTGAAGCTAAGAACCGAAGACATACTGCACCAGCCTTATTGGGATGCCCACAGACAGCTGAGATGTAAGGGTTCTGGAGAAGCCCTGGCTGCGAGCTTCTGCCCTTCAAGAGGGGAAGCAGAGACATCTCTCCCGGCTCATGAGACCTGCCTGGGGTGTATGCTCTACTGGGTCCAGTGGCCGGTTGCACCCCGTGGGAAAGCGTTGCCCCTGGCCAGCCCAGGAGCCACGATGGTGCCGCCTCCTACCCACTGCTTGGCTCAGCGGGTTCCCAAGTGGCTTGACTTCCTTCTCCACTCCCACCTCCTTTTGTCCCTGGGGAGTTAGGGAGGACACTGGCAAAGCTGTCCTTAAATCCTTAAGTCCTACAGGATCCCCAAATACCTTCCCCACACACCTCAGAGCCAGGCTTCCCAGGGGCCAGCAAGAACAAAACCTCCAGCTGCTCAAGACACTCCTGTCCCTGGGTCTCTCCAGACCCCAGCTCGACTCTCTGAACTGCACACCAGGCCTCACTCTCCCTGCAATAACAGGGTTTGGGGTAGGGATGTTGTTTTTGCAGCTGGGCTGGGGTGGAGCAGCATGGGAAGGCGTCTTGGGTACTGGCTGTCTGAGAAAGCCCCGAGCCCACATTCCCACTAGAGCAGGGGCAGCGCCTTTGGGCTAGTGACTGGGATTTCCTGGGAAGAGAGGATCCTGGGCAAAGCACAGACACAGAGTGTCAAGGGCCGGCAGAGAAGGGCAGCCAGCAGGTCAGGGTGCTGGGGGGTTAGGGCGGGCTAGAAGTCTCAAGGCCTCTATGAGCCACCTTCTCCGCCAAGATGCTGTGGTTCCCTGTTACTAACTGCATCTGGAACCTTCATCAACCTCTCCACATCTGGGTACCTCTGGGAACAAGCTTTCTTTAAACAACAACAAATAAAGCATCTCATTTATGGGGAGTTGGTTGTTAAAAACTAAAAATAAGAGAAATGTCACTCATAACTCAATGCACAGAAATATTCTTTATGAGCATTTTGACATATTTCCCCATAACCTACACTTTTTTTTAGATTTATTTATTATGTATACAGAAGAGGGTACTAAATGTCATTATAGATGGTTGTGAGCAACCAAGTGGTTGCTGGGAATCGAACTCAGGACCCCTAGAAGAACAGTCAGTGCTCTTAACCTCTGAGCCATCTCTCCAGCTCCATAACCTACACTTTTAAATTGTTTCAAAAATATACATCACATAAAGCTAGCTTACCATTTTTTTTAATGGATGTTTAAGCACATAGTTAAGCACATCCCTATTGTTGTGTGCTATGGTTTAAATACAAAGTGTTCCCTGCAGGCACACATGTTGAATGCTTGGTTTCCAGGTGGTGGTGCTATATGGGGACATTTTGGAAACTGGGAGGCGGGACCTAGCTGGAGGACATGGCATACTTTTCAAGGTTCTACCTGGCCTCTTGGCCCTTCCTCTTCCTCTGCTTCCTGTCGTCCTCCTTCCTCTGCCATACACCCCTATCTCCAGGATGCTCTGCCCAAATGAATGGGGCCAGGTGCCCAGAGATGTAACCCCCCTCACAACAGCCAAGCCAAACTCAACCTTTTCCTCCTTCCAGGGTCTCTCTCAGGCATTTTGGTCGCTGCCACCACCACACTAATGAACACACTGTGCAAACCTTCACCACCCTCTATCTCCAGAACATTCTGTCATCTCCAACAGCAACTGTGCACCCATACTTTATGCATGAAATCATATCTGTCTGGCTTACTTCACTGAGTATAGCTCCAAAGTTCATCTTTGTTTCAGCATGTGTCAGAATTTCCTTCCTTTTTAAGGTCAAATAATATTCCGTGCTGTGTCATATTTTGTTTACTCACTCATATTCTATTTTTAACACAATAAAGATTACACATAATGAATAGACCCCTGAATCTTTTTTAAAAAAATAATTGACTTTTTACATGCTTTGGTGTGAAGGTGTCAGATCCCCCAGAACTGGAGCTATAGACAGCTGTGAGCTGCCATGTGGGTACTTAGAATTGAACCTGGGTCCTCTGGAAGAGCAGCCAGTGTTCTTAACTGATGAACCATTTCTCTAGCCCTGGCCCCTGACTCTTTTACTCAGGTGTATCCATGTCATTGAGTGTTTTCCCAAACACACATTTTAGAATATGCTTTTTAATTCCTTGCACATCTGGAAGTAGAGAAATACATTGAACTAAACTTCTACTGTTACATGACAACGTATGTCTTTTGTCTGTTGTGTTTATTTATTCATATAAATGACACTGAGAAGTTCATCTTTCTAGGTGTCTTTTATGGTCCCTCCTGACATCTTGAATTTCAGAGTATTTCTCAAGGAACAATACTACCTGAAATGGTCATTTCAGTGACCAATATTCTTGATGTGTTGAAAAATACCACTCAAACTTTGCAGAAAACAACACACAGTTCTGCATTTTGCTTCTCCTACGTGCAGGGAATCTGCAGCCTCTTCTCCCTCCCACCCATGCTCAGCAGACTCACAGCACGAGCCATGCCTCACTTTTATTCCATAGGAGCAAGGTAGGAATCACTACACACAGAGGAGACCCAGCCACCATCTTCCAGAAACTCCTGGCACTTCTCTGCCAGAGCAGGTGGCCCAGGCTAGCGGAGGAGCCACATTTTGATGATCACAGGGCAGAATGAATTAGAAGGAGTTAGTCTCCAGCCTAGAGCCCACTTGGAGATGGCAGGATAGAACCAACTTCAGGGTAAATAAACAGCTAGTAAGGTGAGAATGTGGGTCTCTTCTAGATATGGTCCAGGACCACTCTGGAGACACATTAGGGATTGCCCAGCCAACCCCTATCTGGAGGCAGATGTATAAACAATGGCATGTTTTTTATAAAAATAATTTTATTGTTTTACATGTTTTATATACACATGTTTGTGCACCATGTGCATGCAGAGTGCTCAGAGGCCAGACGAGGGCATCAGATCCCCTGGGACTGGAGTTACAGACTGTTGTGAACTGCCATGTGGGTGCTGGGGATTGATCCAGCCCTGAAGGGGCCATTTTTAGAGGGTTATTCTATTGAATACTGTACAGACTCTATATCATATTTGCTTCCATTGTACCCATTTTGCTGACACCACTACTGAGTTTCATAGCCACTTGATGTCATGTTGAAAAATAATGTTGGAGTGTAGCAGAGCTGATTTCCTAGCATATCTAAGACTCTCAGGCTCCTGCTTTTCCTAGGGGCTCTGATAACACCTCATGTCTAGCAAGGGAGGAGAGGAGAGCTGTGTTAACTAGTACAATCTCTGGGATGAGATTTGGCTCTGCCTTCTCTGCCCAGTCCTGTGCCATCCTAGGCCAGAGACCTCCAATGATGGGGAATGAAGAGTGCTTTATGGCCCAAGGGACCTGGCGGGACCCAACTGGAGAGGGGGTGGCCCGGGACTGCACTAAGCACAAAGGGCCTGATTGTGTTACAGATTTTGCTCTTTGGGAAAATAAGGATCATGAAGTAGTCTTATTTTGGACAATCTTGTGTCCCAGTGACCCTGTGCCAAAGAAAACATGGATTGAGGAAGTAGCCAGCAGGGCTGAGGCCGGCAGGTGAAGGCAGCCCCTCTGGACTGGGTGGGGTAGAGGCTTCTGCTGGGTCTCAAACTAGAGCCCAGATGCCAAGGGCTCTCCAGATGCAGTCTGACATTGGACCTTAGGAAATCATTCTACATACCCATGGAAGTCTCCAGTCCAAGTCTTGTGGTATTAGCCTTGAGCATGCACAGGGACAAGCCTGTGAAAGTCTTGGAGGTCTGTAGAGACCACTGCTTCCATTCTTGAGCTTGAAGGGTGGGGCTCTGGGACACACTAGCTGGGGACTGGCCAGGCCTGAGTTGTTGTGGTACCCTACAAGGAAGAGGCTAGCTGCTCAGTATGAACCATGGCAGGAAAAGATGACCTTTTTTTTTTTTTTTTCTTTCTGGAACATGATTCCCTGTGGGCACAGGGCAGAAGTCAGTGGGCTCAAGACTCTGGGACGTGCCTGTTTGGCTCGGCTTAGGTCAAGAGGGCAGCCCACTGGTCTGGTCCCATCAGCCAAAGCCAACACAGGAAATGCCAACAAACCTCAACATCCGGGCACCTAATTTGCTCTGGCTGGCAGAGAGTACCCGCCTTCCTGAGCTCAGCAGTTGGCAGTGCTGGCCTCAGGGAACAATGACATTAGTGCGCGGAGGATGCCCAGTGCCTGTCCTCAGCCCTGTGGCCAGAGGAACTGGGCAAACATGCAAAAAGACCAGCAGGCAGCGAGGGAGCCAGGCGTTGCCCTGGATGGCGGCCACCGCGCTGTTGTTGGGATACAATTTCATGCTCCTTCGAGGAGAACTGTGAGGGGTCATCCCCTCCTCTACGCCCCAGGAAGGAGACTGGTGGGTAGACAGTTGTGATGATTAAGGGTGCAGTAATTGGTCTCCCAGCCAGGCAGAGGCCTGACAGCCGGGGTCTGCAGGGCAGGGGAGGGGGCCTGCGAAGGAACAGCCTGTGCTGGGCCTGTGTGCATAGAGCGGATTAGTTCAGGAATTGACACTCAATCCTTCTTAGTGATTTCCTTCCTGGAGCCTTGGGCAGGACCAGCAATGTGAGGGTGGGAGTGGGGGATGTGGATAGAGAGGAGACCTCACCCCCGTCAGGCTTCTTTTAAGTGGGTGGTAGCTGGGTTTGGATGTAGGGGGTCTCTGTTTTCAGTATGGCTAAGCTGGGCCACCACCACTCTGCAGATCCTTCAGTGACTTCCAACCAGCTCACGTGACTGAATAAGGCCTCCCAGGGATGCTCCCTGCCTGCTGGTGTTAGCTGAACCTCACAAGTGGACTCCATATGCCCCCCCCCCCCGACCAGCCCGACCTGGCAGCTAGCTGGCTCAGGGTAGTTTTGTCAAAGATACTAAGAAAATGGATGAATAGGGTCTTCTTCCTTGACTAGCCCAAGTGCTCTGTGGGAAGATCTCTGTGATGCCCTCCTCCAAGGCATGGGTAGTACCTTCGGCAGCATTTTTCCAGATGATCTCATCCTGGAGTTCTTCAAAGACCACCCATCTGTGCCCTTGTCCCCAGGGAATTATCCCCCTGCGTTCCTGTGGACTTCTCTCTTCTGAGTCAGTGAGGTGCCCTCAAGTGTGTGTGTGTGTGTGTGTGTGTGTGTGTGTGTGTGTGTGTGTGTGTGTGCTGTCGTTTCCTTCCTGTGCTTTCTGTTTCTCTCTTCATCTGCTTCCTGGGATCCATGCCTAGGAGGTCCTAGGCAGGGAGCAAGGCTGGTAGTCTGGAGTGGAGGTCTGGGTCACAGCCTTTCCAGAGCTTGCCTTGTACTGTTTCAATCCAAAGCCCAGGTTCATTCTGAGCTATCCATGGGGAGATCCTTTCCTTCTCTTCCAGAAAGCATACTTACTCCAAGCCCTGTGTGTATAGGAGTTGATTCCTGGCTGCTCCGGGCCTTGGTTGGAATGAGAGCTGTCTTGCACTGCTCCTAGACAAGTGGAACAGAGCAGCTAGAGGAAGCAGAAGGGTGAAGCATGATAGTCCCAGGCATATCTGTTAGCATTCTAGCAGGGGCACTGGCCAGCACCTACCAACGGCCATTAGGCATGAAATGCTGGAGGGGGCGGCCTGATTGAAGACGTGTGTCTGCATCACTCAGACACTGGAAAGCAAGCCTCCCTGTTCTCTTGCCAGGCATGGCTTGAAAACCCCTCTCCAGCCAACTGCTCATCCCTGCTCTGCTCAGGCCTTTGGGGGCCCCAGGCTGCATGGCTGAGGACAGGATGCGTTCCAGGAGCCACTGGAGAGGAGCATCAATGTCTTCCAAGCAGGGCTTGTCATCCTTCCCTGCTCACTGCTAGAAACTTACTGTTTCCTGTCCCTGTCTTCCATATGAGGTTCTGGAGCCCCTGCCTCACAAGCCAGTCCTCCCCAGGGAAGGGGCTGAAAGCAGGGAGGAATCGAGTAGCCACCTTTAAGAACCTCAGTGTCGCCTGGTGGGGGAGTGGAGGGAAGGGGTGGGGATGGCAAGTGCCTTTATTCTCAGCCCTCAGGATGCAGAAGAAGGCAGATCCTTGTGAGTTCAAGGCCAACCTAGTCTACAAAGAGAGTTCTAGGACAGCCAGAGCAGTTCCAGGACAGACAGAGAAACCCTGTCTTACAAAGCCAATATATAAATAAATAAATCATAGGCAGAGGTTACCCCAGAGGATAGTTGTGGTGGGGAAGGGACAGGGTGATGAGTTATGTTGAGGAATACTTTCACTTTTTTTCCTTATTATGTCTTGATATCAGTAGTCTTTGAATATTCAGCAGCTACATATCTTGTAATTAAAGAAGGGGCTGGAGAGATGGTTCAGTGATTAAAGACATTTGTCATTCTTGCAGAGGACTTGGGTTTGATTCTCTGCACCCACATGGTGGCCCACAGACATCTGTAAGTGCCCTTGCAGGGAATCTGACTTCCTATTCTGGCTTTTGTAGGCACAAGGCATGCATGTGGTATGAATGCTTACATGCAGACAAAACCCTCATACATGAAACACAAGGTAAAGAAATCTAATTTAAAAACCAGGATTTCGCTTAATAGAGCTGTTGTAACTTTAAATGTTACTGTGTATTTATTAGATGGATAAGTGGATGGATGGATAAGTGGCTGGGCTGGCTGGGCTGATGGAATGGGAATGTAGAATAGATGAATGTATGGATGAGTGGGTGATGGATGGATAGATGGGTGGGCTTGAGCCCTGACGCTCATTTCTCTGGCAGGCTGACTGATTCAGATCCACTCTGCCATGTGGCCTCCCTTTTACCTTGAATGGGGTAAAACAGCATCACCCCTACAGCAAAGACAAGGTGAATCCACAGCCATGCCGTGGGTGGGTGGCATATAGGTGACCTCCCTGGCCCGCCTCAGTCCCCACTCATCTCCTGGATGGAATGGCTGCCAGCAGGCCAGTAGGGCCGCCCACTCTGCTCAGCTCAGGACCTGCTTCCAATTATCCATGAAATTTGAGCTGGAAGAGACCTATTAAAGTCCCATTTAGTTTGCTTCCCCTGGGGTCCAGGGATCTTTTCTGGCGACATCCTCCTCCTTGTCTGACTGGGACTTTAAGCTCTTTGGATGTTATCTACTCCTGGGTCAATATTGTGACAAGTCCAGCTGTGACCCAGGCCACCCTGGAGCCACAGCTACTCTAAGTTTGGTGTGGAGCAGCAAGGATCTCAAACTCAGCTTTTTTCCACCCAGGGCTCCCAAACATGGTGACGTACAATCACACTGGCCACTGTTCTTTTCCAGCCACACAGCCAGCCTGAACTCTATTCTCCATACCGGTCTGGTGGCCCACCTGCTTGCCCACAGGTAGTTCTTACCATTATAGACCTCTTTTCTATATTCCCAGTAGTGCCTGGTACAGGTTTCATATTTCATAACACCGTTACGTAAGAAATAATAAATAACGACCTCCTCCCTTTGTTCCTGGACTCGCCTGGGTCAGACCTCCCAGGGAGGGCATGGGAGCTGGAGAGGAGCTGGAGGGAGTACAAGGAGTGGGGTGCCCCCTTCCATCTCCCTTCCAAGCGCCTCCACGTGGCCTCACCCGCAGACCACTCTCTAGGGAATAAAAAGGCAGCTACCGTGAAAAGCAAGATGGGGCCCCTAAAGTCCTGATGGAAAGAGGGACCTCAGTGAGAAGTGGGGATCCCCATGTTCTCATCTTACCAGAATCACCAGCGGAGAAAGATGGTGCCCACTGAGCGACCTGCCCCCGCTGAGGCCTCTTCAGTACAAGTGGGTGGAAGGCTACACTCCAGAGACCAGGCTGGGTGCAGCCAGGCCTTTCGAGTGGTCTGCTGGGAAGATTTGTGACGTCTTTACTGAACCCTGGATCAGCAGAGAAGAGGAGAGAGGAAGAACTTTGGAGGCATGGCTGGGGCAACCACCAGGTGGGGAGCCGAGGAGCACAGAAAATGAGCGCAGGAAAGATCCTGAGGGGAATATAAGATGTTGTCAGGACAGCGCACGGAAGTGTACCTGTCAATCATCCCCCTTCTAGGCTCCTCCCCGGACCCTGAAGAGCTGCAAGGCCAAGAGACAGAGCCAGGGATGGGAATCAAGGGAGAAGCACTTCAAAAAATCATCAGGGCTAGTCTCCTGCCGCTCTGGGTAGATACAGATCTGGTCTTGGACAAGTTTCGGACCTTGTGACCTCGGTCAGTGGAGAATCTTTTCCTTAGATCGAAGTTACTATAATTAACCAATCAGATCCAGGCTCTTACTGTGCAGTCCCCACCGGCCTTGAACTCATGATCTCTCCTCAACCTCCCAAGTGCTGACTTTACAGACATGTGTCACCAAGTCCTGACTCCTTAACCTCCTTTTAAAGTGCATTTTCTGTTTTGTCTAAGGTAATTTAGCACAAGTCTCTCCCCAGCATTAACTCATTGCTGTATTCTGAAGTTCACTCCCCAGAGTGGACATCATAAATCTACGTCCTCACACTCTGTTAGTATCCTCTGACAACTCAACCTTATAACTCCTACAGGCTATGAGAGGGATCCTGTTGCCCTGGAGACCAGGGCAGCACTGTCATCTGATAGACCCATCCTATGTGCACCTAAGCCTTGGTTGCAAACATGGTTAGGGAAAAGATGCTAAAGGCTCAAGACCAGGGACCGGGACACTTTGGGGCCACACCTCTGCCATTCCCAAGCTGGTCAGTATTGCAGTCTTGAAACCTAAAAGGAATGTTGTGTTTCTCTCTGTGAAAGGGCAGGACATATTGCACATGCCTTCTCCCTGTTCTGGAGGTAGGAATGTAGAGAGCAGACTAGCTGGCCTCTTCTTTTCTTGGGATGGGCTGAAAGAAGTACATAGGTATGCATACCCCATAGGCATGCAGGGCCTCCTCTCCACATACAGGTCTGTTCCCTCAACACATATAAACACATGCACAGTCTATGACATGTGTTCCCAGTTCATGCTTACCTATACGCACATGTTTACATACACATATACATACCCACTGCCACACAGGCTTTTTATTGTCACACATTTCCAAGCAGCACACATGTAGGACATGTCTCCATCACATGCTTCATGTTCATCTCAACACAGTGGCACACTATACACACACACACACACACACAGAGAGACACACACACGCACACACACACACACACTCTCACACAGAGGAGAGAGATAAATGAGAGAGAAACATTAATGATAGGCCATTAGCTACTGCTGTACTCAAAATTTTGAAAAATGCAATAGGAGTTGTACAAAATCCGTTGGCCTTCAGAAGCCATCAGCTTCCTTGGACCAGGAGACCCCAGGTGTTGCAGCAGAGAGAGTTTTAATAGGTGAGGCATGGAATAGCTGTTCCAAGAGCAGCGGCAGCGGCATGCACCAGGGAGGCCAAAGTCAGTGCAGACTTGATTAGAATGGTAGATTCTGCAGGGTGACCTAGCTGAAGAGCATAAAAGAGCTTTTTGCAATGGGAGCCTGGGACATTCTGGAGTAACAGTGTCAGGATCCAAATGGCTCTCTGGGAGGCTTCAGTCACACAGTGCCTGCCCTGTGCTTTGGGCCAAGGGATCCCAGATTGAGAAGCAGGGCGGAGTGAAGCAGGAGAAGTGAGGGGGGGAGGAAGAGGCTGAGCCTGGTGTAATGCAGAAGGAAAGACAACTTTCCACTTGACATTGGCCTCAGGGATGTGTCCAGGCAAGAAGGGACAAGAAAGCTGACCCAAACTGAACCTGGCAGCTGCATGGCTGAATGTGTGTGTGTGTGTGTGTGTGTATGACAATGTTACTCATTTGTGCATGCCCCATAGAGCCAAGCACAGGTTGTCCTGAGAAGCTGAACACAGTGTCTATGCCAGAATCGTGGAGTCCAGGCAGCTATGACAAAGTCCCCGGGGACAAATGAGAAAGAGGTTACAAACAGTGCTGGATACTACCCCAGGCCCTACTAGCCTGACCACAGGGAGAAGAGATGCTGTGTTCCTGAGTGAGAACATAGCACTGAAGAGGCTTCCAAGGCCTGTTGGCTGACCATGAAACCCACTTAGGTCTCAGAGGCAGCAGCCATTTGCTTCCCTATCCAGTCAGAAAACACCTAAAGGTGCCTGAGCCAACCTGGCTCTGACCCTTTGACATCTCCTGCCTGGGAAACTTCCACCAAAGCCAGTTTAAGCATCCCTGACCCATCATAGGGCTGAGAGGGAGCAGCCCTGCTGTGGCCCCATGTGTAGCTTCCATCTCTTTGGAGCGGGAAACACCACATCCCAGCTGTCTGTCCCGAATCCACCTGGAGACAAGCCAGTTTGGCTAGACTCCAACTTAGTTAGGCCAGACCCAGGAGACTGTGCCGGGAAGAGGCAAGAACTGGAAGGAAGCACCGAGCCAAACAGGGCCCCTTTTCTGAGACCTGGTCTGTGAGATTGGTCCTGGCACACCCATAGACTTACCCATCACTACATGATTCTGGGCTCCTGGCACTTTGGGCTATGTCTCCCTGCTTTTCTGAGATATGCTGGAGAGATGTATGTTGCCATGACAGCTGGTGGCTGATTCCATCCTGATTGCAAAAGGCCTTGAAGGCCTGGCTTGGAGCCCCACTAGGGACAGAAGGCAATCTGGTTGGGAACCCAGAGAATGAATGGTCATTCAGGCTAGAGTGCAGAGCGCTCCCACCCTGAGAGCTATCCTTCCCTCCTCCTGCTTGCTTGGAAGCGGACAGCTTGCCTCATCAGCAGCTGCTGTTACAGCCCTGGGGGCAGCGTGGGGCCACCAAGGGTGGAGAAAGGCAAGGAAGGACCCAGGGCTGCCTCATTCTCTGTAGGCCTATACCCTGCAACCAGCCCTAAGAAAGTACATGCTTCCTCTACAAACAGCATCTCCTTTGCCCCTCAGCTCACAGCCAGGAGATGTTATCCTGCTTTCTATGGTAAGAAGCACCTCCAGAAACACGACTTCCACTTCATACACATGTCTCCTCGGTCCCTAAGGGAACCTGAAACACACTCCAAATAAAATGAGAGTTGCAGTTGTAAAGAGCCAGGTGGAGACATTCATCTTAGGAATTGTCCCTGAGGATGGTTACTCGGCCACACAGGAACGGATGTGGGACAGAGGTCCATGGTCAGGGACTCCTGCTGGACAGCATACAGGCAGCTGAGGGTCTGACGTGGAAGAAGGTAGCTAGAGCTGAGGGAGGGTACTGGGCCCTTCCTCTTGCCCACTGAGCTTTGAGAGTGGTGGAGGCAGAAAATATCAAGAATGTGAGCATTGGCACCAGCCACTGAGGTTGCCCCTCACTGATGGTATGACTTAGACCAAGTACTTTCTTCCACCTTTCTGGGTCTTGTGTTCTCATTTAGCAAATGGGCCACTATTCTATCAGCTAGTCTCCCTGAAATTCTGTGTGTGTGTGTACACAAGTGGGTGCACTTGAGCAGGTGGGGTACACATAGCACATGTGGTATGGCTGTGTGAGTGAACGCCCTGCATTGTGTGTGTGCCCAAGGAGGCCAGGAGAGGGCAGTAGATCCCTTGGAACTAGAGTTAGAGGCCATTGTGAACTTCCCAGTGTGGGTGCTGGGATCTGAACTCAGGTTCTCTGGAAAAGCAGCAAATGCTCCTAACTTCGAAGACATCTCTTCCACCATTGCATCTTATTTTTTGAGAAGAGGTCGTACGCTGAATCTGGAACTCACCAGGACAGCCGGACTAGCCAGCAAACCCCAGGGACCCTCCTACCTCTCTACTGCCCAGAGCTGGGGTAATAAGCAGGCACTACCATGTCCTGTTTTCTGTTGGTTTGGGTTTTGGTTTTTCCTAAGATGAGTTCAGAGGATTCAACTCAGGTCTTAATGCTTGTATGGTGAGGACAAGTGCTTCACTGACTGAACTATCCATCACCCAGCCCTCTAGCCAACTTTGTAAAGGGCTCTGGCAGAGTCTCCTCTAGGTTGCAGTCTTCAGGCTGGTCGATATTACTAATATTCTCACAGCTATTATTTCCTTCTTTGCCAAAGAGAGAAAACAATACATGGAGTTCTAGTGGTCAGGGATTGGAGACCAATGAGGGGGGACACCCTGTCAGGCTTACCCACCTCTCCTGACTCTGCTACCCCGGAGCCGGGGACCTGGCTCCTACTCGCTGGGCAGCAGGTGGCAGGGTCGGCGGGGCACAGGTGCAGCTTTGCAGGGGATGTGGGGTGTGACCCCTCCTGTTTCCTCCGCACACTGCTTCCCTCAGCTGTGCGGCTGGTGCGAGGGGGCAGGGGTGAGGTGCTGCAAACACGGTCACGTGCAGTTGGAAGGCTGAGTAAGCGCCTCACTTCCTTCTCCCCTTGCCCCCCCACCCCAGCAACTGTGGCCAGTGGGTGATTCACAATGCTTGTTGGGTCAGGCACTCTGAAATGAAGAGGGGCCACTTCCCTCAATTGTCCTGGCTGCCTGCTCCCCCAGCACACCTGGTTGGCCTGCTTACTGTGCTAAGGAACCATAGGGTGCTCTGCCTGGGTGGCAGCAGGCACCCAGGCCTTGCCAAAACAGGAGGTGTGGTTTTGGCTAGGCACTTGCGCTGGACCCTGGACTCTGCACGAGGCTCAATCTGAGTTTTGGCTTAAGCTTCAGCCAGACAGCCACATGAATGTCCTCTGACTGCCAGATTCTGTACCAAGGCTGGGCGTGGCTCCCCTCCCTGACAGCACATCTCGCTCTCTTGGTGGGCTTGCAATGCACACACAGCCCGGAGAAATAAAGCAGCTAGTGCTCACTTGGAGAAATGTCAGCCTGATGAGTTGAGAGACCAGAAGGACCAGCTCTGAGGTATGGCTTCTCTACATCTGCTGGGTAAAGTCCAGGGCCCAGCATAGTGTGGAAAACTTCGAGAAAAGTGAACTGAGGCTTTCCCCCAGCAGCATTGGGGATTCCTCAGGACCCCTGTGTCTCAGCTTGGTAAGCATGCTACCACCTGAATCACATCCATATTTAGCAAAACTTTTGCAGGGCAATATCAAGACTCTTTTACTCAAAAAAATAAAATATCTACTTTTAAGAATTTAAGGGGCGACCCAGGTGGTGGTGATGGTGGTAATATGCCTAGTCCTAGCACTTGGGAGACAGAGGCAGGTGAATCTCAGTTAATTTGAGGACAGCCTGGTCTATAAAGCGAGTTCTAAGACAGCTAGGGTTGTTAAATAGAGAAACTCTGTCTCTCAAAACCAAAAACTAAACCAAACTAAACCAAAAAACTGAATTTACGTGGCAGAGGTGGGGTCAGAGGATAGGGGGTGGGCAGAGGCAGGAATGTTTGCCTAACAAGCACAAGGTGTAAAACTGAGTATGGTGCTGCATGCTTGTAATTACAGCATTTGGGATGCAGAAGCAGCAGAGTCAGGAATTCAGAGCTAGCCTGGACTACATGAGACCCTGTTTTGAAAAGAAAAACAAACAAAAACAGAATTTAAGGGACACAGGCTACAAAATTGCATAAGGACATTCAACACAGCACTGGCAAGAAAAGAGAGAACATGGGGCTGGAGAGATGGCTCAGCGGTTAAGAGCACCGTCTGCTCTTCCAGAGGACCCGGGTTCGATTCCCAGCACCCACATGGCAGCTAACAACTGTCTGTAGTTCCAGTTCCAGGCAAACACCAAGACAAATAAATAAATAAATAATAAATAAATAAAGTAAAAAAAAAAGAAAGAAAAAAAAAAAAAGAAAAGAGAGAACATTAGACAATCCTGGAATGCCCCAATGTGGGAAAGACCTGAAAAGATACATTTAAATCATGTAGTATACATCATCCCTGGGTATGTAACTATGGAAACGACCTCAAATAGTGACGCTCTTCAATGGTAATGTGCATAATAAATGCCCAAGAACCTTATTAAAATGCAGATTCTGGGGCTGGAGCGATGGCTCAGCAGCTAAGAGCACTGATTGTTCTTCCAGAGGACCTGAGTTCGATTCCCAGCATCCACAAGGCAGCTAACAACTGTCTGCAATTCCAAGATCTGACACCCTTACACACTTATACATGGAGGCAAAACACCAATTCACATGAAAAATTAAAAAAATAAATATTTTTTAAAATGCAGATTCTGATCCAATGGGCCTGTGGGGTGTGTGTGTGTGTGTGTGTGTTAGTGTTAGTGTCTGTGAGCATGCATGATTAAAGACCACTCCTTGGAATAGGGCTTTTCGCAAACCTGGAGTTAGGCTGGCACCTGGGAGGCCTCAGTGATCCTCTGATTTCTATTCTTCACAGTGGACCAGCTACAGGCCCATGTGTGGCCATACCTGATTTTCAAAAAATAATTTAAGAATTTATTTATTTTTGCTTGGCTGTGGTAGTGCATGCTTAATCCCAGCACTTGGGAGGGAGAGGCAGGTGGATTTCTGAGTTCAAGGCCAGCCAGCCTGGTTTACAGAGTGAGTTCCAGGACAGCCAGAGCCACGCACAGAGAAACCCTGCCTTGAAAAACCAAAATAAGTAAATAAAATAAAATAAAATAAAATTTACTTTTATTATGGTGTCTGAGCATTTGCCTGCATGCATGTTTGTGCACTGTATGCAATGTCTGGCCAGAAGAAGGAGTCAGATCCACTGGAACTGGAGTTCAAAGAGTTGTGAGCTGCCTTGGGGATGCTGGGAACTGAACCTGGAACCTCTGTAAGATCGGAAAGTGCCCCTCCCCTGACCACTAAGCCATCTCTCTGGCGCTTCACCCTCCTCCCATCCCGACTCCCCAACTGTCCTTTGATACAAAGCTATACCACCTTAAAAACACTGCTACCAAGAGGAGACATTCCAAAACTCGATTGGTTTGCTTTGATTTATTTTTCAGATTCATTTATTTTATATCTGTGTTTTGCCTACATATGTGTATGTGCAGCACATGTGTGCTTGGTATGCACAGAGGCCAGAAGCGGATGTCAGGTCCTCTGGAACTGGAGTTACAAACAGTTGTGAGGCACCATGTGGGTGCCGGGAGCCAAACCTGGGTCCTTTGCAAGAGCCAGTGCTCCTGCCTGCTGGATCATCTCTTCTTTTTTTTTTTTTTTTTAAACTTTATTTATTTACTTATTTATTTGCCTTGGTGTTTGCCTGGAACTGGAACTACAGACAGTTGTTAGCTGCCATGTGGGTGCTGGGAATCGAACCCGGGTCCTCTGGAAGAGCAGACGGTGCTCTTAACCGCTGAGCCATCTCTCCAGCCCCGGATCATCTCTTCTTAACATGACTTAGAACTGGTCACTCGCCTCTGTCTCCCTTGCCTGAGTTTGAGCTCAACACACTCAAGCTTCAGCCAGTCTTCTTGGCAGTTTTAGCTTTTTTGCAGGAAATAGACTTAGGCTGCCACGGTAGCCACCCCACTTCCTATCAGAAGGTCACTTTCCCTGGGCAGATGGCGACTCCTTGCTTTCCTATTGTGTCTCTTTGTGTGGCTAATGTCTACTACATCTTTTTCTTCTTCTCTTTCCTTTCTTCCTTCTTTCTTTTACTCTCTCTCTCTTCTTTTCTTCCCTTTTTGCTTGGTTTTATGAGACAGGGCTTTCCTGTGTAGCCCTGGCTGTCCTGAAGCCCACTCTTCATAGCAAGCTGGCCTCAGGCTTAGAGATCCACCTGCCTCTGCCTTATGAGTGCTGGGATAAAAGCCATTCACCACCACTGCCCGACACTTACCACATTTCCTGCAGAAAGTCTGGCAGGTTTCAGGAACATTCACCACATTTTCAAGATTTTTAAAAAGATTGTGTATGAGTGTTTTGCCTATAGTGTGCTCTGTGTGTGTGTGTGTGTGTGTGTGTGTGTGTGTGTGTGTGTGTAAGCCAGAAGAGGGCACTGGATCACTTTCTATGGATGGTTGTGAGCTACCATATGCGTGTCGGGAACTGAATCTAGACCCTCTGCTAGATCAACAAGTGCTCACTCCTGGGCCAGCTCTCCAGATACTATAAAATAATAGTAGGGTTTTGCTGGGTGATAAAATTGTGGTTTTAAAACTTTTATTTTTTATGCTAACTTGTATTATTATCTGTAATAAATATCTATTAATTATGGGTTTGATTTTGTGTTTGTCTAATTGGTTGGTCTTTTGACACAGGATTTCTCTGGGTAGCTCTGGCTGTCCTGGAACTGACTCTGTAGAACAGGCTGGCCTCTAACTCACAGATATCCATCTGCCTCAGCTTCCCAAGTGCTGGGATTAAAGGTGTAAGCCACTACTGTTCAGCTATATTAATTGTTTAATTAAGACAAAGTTTACATTGATACTGCTGGGCCACACACCCAAACAGATGTTTATTCCATGTTCCTGGTCTTCAGAACTATGAGTCAAAATATACTTCTTTCCTTTGTGAATCATCCGGTTTGGGGCATTCTGGGATACCAGTCAGAATAAATGAGACGGGAAGCACACAGGGGATCATTTTAGCTGAGCTCATAGATTTCCCTAACATGAAATGATGAAAGCTGCTCCCTTTCCAACCCTCTTCCCAACCTTCTAATGGGTTAGCCTCTAACAGCTCAGCAGACCTTCTAGTGGGTTAGCCTCTGCCACCTCACTATGAGTAAGATGTTACTCTTAGTGAAATGAAAAGTTTCCTTTTCACAAAAAGAGAATGAGCATTCACAAAAAGAGAAAGGGAGTGTTCACTGGAGACAGTCATAATGTAATTTATTTGTACATGTGACCTTCTATTAAGGTAAAGATACAATATGTTAGAGTTGAAAGACAACAAAAGACAAATTAAGCCTTCATGGTGGTGTCTACCTACAACCTCAGCACTCAAGAGGACTGTGAGTTCAAGACCAGCCTGGGTGACAGATCAAGTTCCAGGACATCCCAGACAAAGAAGAAGAAAGAGGAGGAAAAAGAAGAGAACGAGGACATTGCTCAGTGGTAAGAGTGTTTGCTGCACAAGCAAGGGGAACGGAGTTCAAATCCCCAACACTTACATAAAAGTGAGCATGGCTGTGAATGCTTATAACTCCCCCACCGGGCTGGAGACACGTGGATCCCGGGAGCTCACTGGCCAACTAACGTAGTAAAAAATGGTGAGCTGAGGTCCATTGAGAGACCCTGTCTCAAAAAACAAGATGAGATGGTTCAGCACCAGGATGTCATGCAATCCTGGTGATCTGAGTTAGATCCTCAGATCCAGAGACTGAAACCCATAACAGAAGGACAGAACTGACACTCAGAAGTTGTCCTCTGCCATCCACAAGTGTGCCGTGGCATGTTGTTCATACACACACACACACACACACACACACACACACACACTTATACAAAAAGCCAGCCATGCAGGATCCTCAGGTTCGTGGAGATATGAGGAAGTGACTGGAATGTGAGATGTCATCTACGACACCTCACATTTGAGTCATCATTTGAGGGAAATTGCACTCTCTAAGACATTCTTTACGTGAGCCCAAGGCTAGACCGTAGAGTAGTATCGCAGATGTCAGCTTCCAACCCAACTTGACCTCCTAGCCACACCTCATTACATCAAAGTTGGTTCCAGAACTGTCCTTAGGGGCCTCCTGGACTTCAGATTTGAAGCCTCAGACCAGAGGCCTCACTCTTTGAGATGAGGGCAGCTGAAGGCAGAGAGGATCTTGGAAGCAGCAGCCAAGTGTTTCTTGACATAAAAGAGACAGGGGCCTGAGGAGCCAGCTGGAGGTTCACTGTCTGTCTGCTGAAGCCTTTGCTAGACTTTCTGGCTCCTCTACCCCTGGGAATCCAAGCATAAGGGAACTAATCTGGCTCCCCTTTGCACCTATTGCTCCCATTGGTCTCCTCCATGTGCTCTCTGGGAGAAGATGAGGGCTGGGAAGAGAGTGAGAGTCTGGGAGAGCTGGTCTAGTTCAACTGGGCTCCCATATCTGTATCCTTAACAGTGGCCTCTCGGTTCCTGCTTCCAGCTGGGAGGGGATGGGACAGCCCCGATTCCTCCCAGGAGACAGTGATATGACTCACTTCCCAGGATAAGCCAAGGGCAGCCTTCTTCCTGTAAAACTCATATAGAACAAAGAAGTGCATCATCCCACCTTGGGGAAGCAAATGTGAAACAGAACGTTTTAATAGAAAACTCCAACACAACACTGGCTCTAACAACATAGAAGTTTATTGACTTTTAATATAAATTAATTCTGGTTGGAAATAGAATAAGAGGGTGGGAAAACTTCGTGATGCTCTGGGGGAATTCTGCTTGTCTGCAATTCATGGTCCAAGATGAGGGCAATAGCTCCTGAGAGGTTGCTCAAGCTCCAGGAAAAACTTTAAGGGTCGAAGTTTCTAAGGGGTGCTTTCGAGAGGTTAAATCCACACTTCCAGATCCAGCTGAAGAAGACCTAATGAGAGGGATCAGCTAGGACCGGGCTACAGCTGGCTCAGAAGACAGCTGAGACATGAAATCCTTTATCCAAGAGCCATTGGGACTAAACCTACTTTTAGGTTCCGCTCTCTCTATTTGCTCTCAGAAGCTTCTCCAAATGGTACGTGCAGGCATGCCACTCCTTTGCTCAAGAACCCGTGAATTCTCAACATAATCTTCAAGTTCCTCAAAATAAGTCCCAACTTTCCCTTCCAGGGTCACGTCCAGGCACAGTTTGCTCTCCACCCCACTTCCTTCCATACTGTCTAGCTCCCACACAGGCATCCATGTCCCTTAATCAGCCCATGCCTTGTCAACCCACCCTCCCTGACAGCGCCAACCTTTGCTTGGTTCATCTTGTAGAATGCTAAGAACACATCTTCACTGTAGTAAAACCTTTCTCTACTCGATTTTGTCTGCTCTTGTGGATTTTCTCAGTCTTCTGGAAGTTTCCTCTTTCTCCCCCTGACTTCTTCCATTCTTTCTTATTTTTAGATGGGGGCTCTATAACCCAAACTGGACTCAAATTTGCTCTGTAGCTAAGGATGACCGTTAGCCTCCACCTTCTGACTGCTAGGATTACAGACATGCACCGCACCTGGTTTAGGTCATGCTGACATGTACTCTACCAAGCAAGCTACACTTCAACCCTAAAACATTCTTTTACATCACCTAGTTGCTTGAGAGTCAGACATTTGGAAGGTTGGGATTATCCACTGACAAACCTCGGGGTCTGTGTCAGAGCCTGGAGATATGGTATCACTGACATTGTCTCCCCGCTCTGAGCCCCTTGGCCACCATCATTAAGTTGGCATCACTACTTGTCATCAGCTGATTGAGGATGCTAACTCCTAGGAGACCCACCCCACCCACTTGACATCTCTGATCTCCCAGAGCACTGGGTACCGTCTCAGAGTAGGTCCAAGGGTTCTTCTCATCTCCCTTTCTCCGAAGGACAGACACTGAGCGACATCCCAGTCAATCACTGAGGCTGTGCCAGGGACCTTGCCCAGATTTGCCTGACTTCCCCTCTTCTTGAAGGCTTAGGGCTCCTGTGTTTTCTGCCACAAGGAGTCAACTCTGCCAGCTAGCTTAGGGACAGTCCCTCACAAACTGGCCTTTGGGCTAGTATTCCTCAGACAAGAACCTGCTCTCACTACCCTGTTGATAAACTGCTAATGAGGACTCCAGTTTCAGCCTGCAGAAGTGTGTTGCAACCTTAAGACATGTCTGGGCTGTCTAGACCTCCTTCCTGAAGGAAACTTACAGTTCTGGTCCTTGATTTTCTACCCTCTCACAGACTCTTACAGTGTTAGGCATCTTCCCTGAGGGAAAGGTAGTCAAAAGTAATATCCCCAGGCTGAGGAGACTTAGGATCGGTTTTATCCCCCACGTCTGTGTATATATGCAGAGGTTCAAGGACAGCCTGTAGGAGTTGACTTTTCTCCTTCCAACACGTGAGTCCTGAGGACCAAATTCAGGTGGGCAGACTCAACAGCAAGACCCCCCACCACCTGAGCCATTTGAAACACAGCATCTTCCAATTTGGCCATTTTGTTTGAGATCAATTTAAAAAAAAAAAAAAATACTTTATATGTATGGGTGCTTGCATGTATGTTTGTGTGCAATACCTGTCTAGGCCAGCAGAGGGTGTAAGACCCCTTGGGATTGCAGTTAGACGGGTGCTAGGAATTCAACCCAGTTCCTCTGGGAGATCAGCTAGTGCACTAACTTGTCTTTCCAGCCCCCTTGAGATAAATTTTTTAAATTATATTTTATTTATTTATCACATACGAGTGTGCGTGCCTCACAAGCTTGAGAAAGCATGTGTGTGGAGATCAGAGGATAATTTTTGAGAGTCAACTCTCTCTTGCTGTAGTGTGAGTCCTGTCAATTAAACTCAGGCCATCCAGTTTATCAGCAAGAGCCTTTACCCAGAGAGCTGAGCTCTTTCTTGCCAGCACTCAATTTTTTGTCTGTTTGGTTTTTTGTTTTTTGTTTTTTGTTTTTGAGATAAGGTTTCTCTGTGTAGCCCTGGTTGTCCTGGACTTGACTCTGCATGTAGATCAGGCTGGCCTCAAACTCAGAGATCTGCCTGTCTCTCCCTTCCAAGTGCTTGGATTAAGACTACGCTACCACTGCCTGGGCTAAAAGGTTGCGTCAGTTACCTTGTTTTTGTTTGCTTGTTTGTTATTTTGGTCTTTTTTGTTATTTTGTTGCCCCCCTCAGCTGAAGAGCAAACCAAGGGCCTTGCTCTTTCAATACCACTGAGCTAAAACCCCAGCCCTCTCCTTTTGGGGGGTGAGGGTGGGGCAGAATCTCACTCTGTAGTTTAGAATGGCCTCAAACTAACCATTCTGCTTCAGTCTCTCTAGTCCTGGGATTCCAGGTATGTGCCACTCTATCTGTCCAAGATAGAATCATTAATTGACTCTGACTGTCTATGAACCAGGGCGGTGTCTGTCTTCTTACTCGCTCTGCAGGCGTAGTGGAGGTATCCCCTTTCACTTCGCTCTTTCCCAGTTCCTTGCTCTATGGCAAGAGGTACCTTCAACCCTTGAAAGTAAAGGAATAGCACAGGAGCCCACATTCTGGACAGCCCTGCCAGCCTAGCACCCACTAGGATGCTGCTAGACCTTGGCGGGAAGAAGGGAGCCGGGCTCCACCCTCCTACAGTAGCAGCCAGGACAGATGAAGTTGCTAAGATATGCCAGACCATGCCGCTCTGTGATCAGCTTCTGCTTTCTTAGTTAAGCCCACACTGCCAGTGTGTGTGTGTGTGTGTGTGTGTGTGTGTGTGTGTGTGAGAGAGAGAGAGAGAGAGAGAGAGAGAGAGAGAGAGAGAAGAGAAGAAAAAGACAGAAAAGACGGAGAAGAGACAAGGCTGGAGAGATGGCTCAATGGTTATAAGCACTGACTGTTCTTCCAGAGGACCTGAGTTCGATTCCCAGCATCCACATGGCAGCTAACAACTGTCCATAATTCTAAGATCTGACACCCTTACACAGTTATACATGCAGACAAAACACCAATTCATATAAAATAAAATTAGATATTAAAAAAGAAAAAGAGACAGAATGAGAGAGTAAGAGAGAGAGAGGTAAAAAGACTTATACACGGGCTGAAGAGATGGCTCAGCGGTTAAGAGCACCGTCTGTTCTTCCAGAGGACCCGGGTTCAATTCCCAGCACCCACATGGCAGCTAACAACTGTCTGTAGTTCCAGTTCCAGGCAAACACCAAGGCAAATAAATAAATAAAGTATTAAAAAAAAAAAAAGACTTGTACAAGTCTATGCATCTTGCAAAGTATAGGCTCTTGATCTTTGCCTAAAACTGCCGCCTTGCCCCTCGGCTGGACCTTGCCCTTCCTTCTTTCCGCTGATGCTGGCTGTGGTGCTCGGCGTAAGTTACTTCACTTCTCTAAACCTCCATTTTCTTTTCTGAAATGTACAGACAATAATTCTTCCCTGGAAGGTGGAGGAGGTTTCTGCGGAGAGCCATCATCGGCCAGCATCCTTCGGGCCTCCCAGCAGGGTGGGGGATGGGGGAAGGGGTGACCCGCTGTCCCCATCCGAAGACTGAGTTACAGAGCCGTCCAGCTGTCATCCAAACGCAGGACAGCAAACTCTCCTGGCTCTCTGGTTCTCCTCAGGCTTCGTTCCACATCACAGCTGATTAGTTACAGATACCGTCCGTCCCTTCCTCATGTATCACTGACAACACAGAGAAAGGGTGATTGTTCCTTAGGGGGAGGGTCTCTGGGCCCCTCTCTCCCGAGTAGCTGAAAGCCAATACGGGAATCAGCGAGCGGAAGAGGAAGGGAAGGAGGGCAGACACAGGAAATGAGCTTGCGGTGAGTCCCAGGCAGGTGGACAGACCAGCTGAGGGGCTACACCCGCGTACAGCAGCAGACAGACGGGTCCCAGGCTCAGAAAAACCCAGAACAGGGTTAGCAGGGAAGGAGGGTTGCCCTGAGTGCCAGATCCAGAGCCTGTTTCCTAGACAGTAGCTTCCAGCTGTGGAGGCCCTTCCCTCTCCCCGCCCCACTGCTGGATAGATAGGACTCAGCAGGTGCCTGGCCTCTGGGCCTCACCAGTGCTTCCCACATCTCTGGCTGGGATCCAAATGCCTTCCTTCAAAGCAACCAGGGTGGGCCAGCCTGCCAGATCCCAAGCTTTCTGTAAAGCTGACTGTCAGGGCCAGAGCCTAGAAGAGTCTAGAAGGAATCTGCATCCAAAGGCTATCTGGCCACACGGTTCTGGCAGTCACCTTATACTCCTGCTGGTCCTTGACTCTGCTAGGACCTCCACTATAGCACAGGGCCGAGCATGTACACAGGCCCCCTTTGCCACCCCTCTTAACACAGCTGAGACCAGTTGACATTTCCACAAAGGGCTGTAAGGGCTGTGCTAAACACCAAGGAAGAACAAAAGGAAAATAATTACAGAAAACACGAAAAACCCAGCCCCAGCTGCCAAGTTTGCAAAATACAGGGTACCATTCCTTTGGTGACAGCACATCGCCCAAGAGGCCTGGGACAAGGCCTTAGGCACTTTGCCTGGTTCTCCTTGTTCCCAGCCCTGTGGTGGGTGCCATCTTGCTTCCCATCCTGGGAACCCTTTGATCACCCACGGACTCATCTTTGGCCCTTCTCCCACTCGCCCCACCCAAGTCCTCCCATCGGGTGCTTGTAGGAGTTTTGTCCCCTAGAAGCTAGCAAGTTTGTGGTGACCAACGGACATAAGACATGATTGTACAGTAATGAGAGATGGCTCTCTCACACTTGCCTCTGCTCCAGAATCATCTACCCGCAGTGGAACGTCTTGAGTGCAGTGTAGGAGCAGAACCCTTGGCAGACTGGGGTTGTCTTTCCTCTGGGAAGAGGAGGAGCCTTGGGGGCTTTGACTGGTTCACACTGATCAAGCTCCTACTGTGTGCTCTGTAGTAAGCAAGGGCTAGAGGGACATATAGAAGAGACACTATTTGCTCTTATAAATCTCATGGTCTTTGAAGCAAGCAGATATATAACAGGATACTGACATCACTGGTGTTGGGTGCCACTATGAAGGGTCTGTTGAGGTGCTGTGCTAATCTGAATGAGAAGCTAATAGGCCTCAGAAAAAGGTTAGGGGTGGGCGGCCCAAGAACAGGAGGACAAGATGCCTTTCCAGGAAAGTCATGACAGTTTTGGGAGAAGTGTCATCTAGGAAGGAAGTTATAGATTGATGTTTGGAATGGGCCTCAGGAAAAGCTCTGGACCAGGCGTGGGTGGCCCAAGAACAGGAGGACAAGGGGCCTTTCCAGGACCATCGTGACTCTTTCAAAGACATGTCATCTAGGAAGGAAGTTATAGAATGGTGTTTGGAATGGGCCTCAGGAAAAGGGCTCTGAGTTAGAGGTGAGTGACCCAGGAGCAGAAGGACAAGATTCTTTTCTTCATGACGCCTCTCTAGAGGCAGGAGCTGAACTTCACTGCAGGGGAGGGGGTCATAGAAAGAGAAAGGTTCACACAGCCATGACACCCAAAAAAGCTAGAATCACATGAGAAAATAAGTCAGAGATGTTTGCTTGAGACAGTGCCTGACTGTGTAACTCAGGTGGTTTCGGCCATCGCTCTGCCTCAGTCTACCTAGGACGGAATGAAAAGCCAGCACTGCAAAGTCTAACTGAATCAGGAAGGTTTATGTCAAAAGTAGAGATGGGCTAGAACAGCCATTTCAGAGGACTAGGGAAGACCATGCCCGAGAACTACCACAGCAGCACACCACACTCACACTCAAGCACACACACTCACACACACTCTCTCACATACACACAGGCACACATACATACACATAGGCTGTCTCTCATACACACATACAGAGGTGCACACTCTCTCATACACATACAAACACAGGTACACACACAGAAGCTCTCTCTCTCTCTCTCTCACACACACACACACAGAGGCACACTCTCTCACACACACAGGCACACACACTCTTTCTCTCACATAGGCAGACACACACACAGGCACACACAACACAGGCACACACATTCTATCTCTCACACACACAGGCAGACACACACACAGTCACAACACAACATAGGCACACACACACACACAGGCAGACACACACACAGTCACAACACAACACAGGCACACACACACAGGCAGACACACACACAGTCACAACACAACACAGGCACACACACACAGGCAGACACACACAGGCACACACACAGGCACACATACACACACATAGGCTGTCTCTCATACACACATACAGAGGTGCACACTCTCTCAT
>PVIH01000077.1:116652-242124 GCA_004025045.1 Sigmodon hispidus | reverse complement strand
GTGGAAGGAGTGAAATCAGGCACTGAGAGCCAAGGTTTGAAGTTAGGTAAATGGCTGTCTGGAAGATACCACCTCTCCCTAACAGAAATAAGGATCTTCATGCTGTGGAGATTTTGGAGTCTTCCTGGTTTCTCCCACCTTACCCATTTTAGCAAATTTGTCTCACAAATCAGAAAGCTGGATTTAGAAGAGTCTGAGGTTTAGAGACAAGACCTTTAGGGGCACTTGTGGGGAAAGCAGACATTACCTTGGGGGTTAAATTCATGCAGAATGAAGAGGAGTACTTCAGCATTGACAGCCAACCGTCTGTGGAGATGAAAATGGGGAGGGGTCCTCTTATGGAATTCCCAGCACTTAGGCAGAGCCTATGGCATAATAGGGCTAAAGAAATACACCTCAGGACTAGAGAGATGGCTCAGAGGTTAAGAGCACTGGCTGTTCTTCCAGAGGTCCTGAGTTCAGTTTCCAGCAACCATGTGGTTGCTCACAACCATCTGTAATGAGATCTGGTGCCCTCTTCTGGCCTGCAAGCAGAACACTATTATACATAATAAATCTTAAAAAAGAGAAATACATCTCACATGACATAATTCGTGAACACACATACAATGCACACACATACAATGCACACATCCCTATTCAAGTACAATTACAGGCAAATATATTCAATCTGTGAGTGCTCAAGTTATTTAGTACAGACAACAATATATGACACAGATAATAAAGAATACACACCTGGGGCTGGAGAGATGGCTCAGAGGTTAAGAGCACTGGCAGCTCTTCCAGAGGTCCTGAGTTCAATTCCCAGCAACCACATGGTGGCCCACAACCATCTGTGATGAGATCCTGGTGCCCTCTTCTGGCCTGTAAGCATCCATGCGGGCAGAAGACTGTATACATAATAAACAAACAAATAAATCTTAAAAAAAAAAAAAAGAATATACATTTGAGCCAGTGACATGCATCAACATATAAGAGCACTTGCCACCAAACCTGACAACCTGAGTTTAATCTTAGGAACCTTCATGATGGAAGGAAAAAGCCAACATCAGAAGGTTGTTCTCTGGCCACTCCCACACATATGTGCACCATAGAAACACATACACACAGACAAAATAAAATAAATATTAAAAATATGTTTAAAGGGCACACACTTGTGCACAATACACACTTGTGTCCACTTACACAGATCCATCTGGGAATAGATGCACTTAAATGTCCATGGGAACACAAGACACTGTGAGCGAGTATTATCATAACTGTCCACAGCATCCTTACCCCCATCCACATGTACAGTGACCCTGCACCATGCTCTGGAGCCAGGAAGACAATCTGTCTGCTGTACAATACCCCAGCATGTTGGAGCTCGTCAGAATGTTCTTTGCAGCCCCCGCTTAGCTGGCCAGTGACTGGCCCCTAGCTCCTGGGCTCAGAGCCTGCCAGACAGAGAGGCAGCATCTCTGGCAGCCCCTTGTGGGTGGGCAGCAAGCCACAGACGCAGAGGTCACTGGGGGTGAGATCCAGGACTGCCCTGGCCTCCCTGCCTCTGAATGGAATGTGATCCCAAAGCCACCTCCCAGGCCCATCTCCTCCCCCACAGCCACCCACCAACTTCTGACACTGAATCCTGCCCGGGTTTTTTTGCAAACTACAAGCTAGTAACAGAGGTTTGTTAGGGTGGTAGTGATGAGTGATGGAAAAGCAAAAGAGCTTACTACAAAAACACAGACATGCATGATCACACCTTGATGCTCAGGTGTGATTCACACACACACACACACACACACACACACACACACACACACACACACGTACACAGAGATACCCAAAGTCCCAGATCTGTGATGACAGACACACAGAGTACTATTCGTATATGTTCAGTGGGTAACATATACACGCAGTTTCATAGTTACGCACAAACACCCATGAAGACACCACCTCCCTTTAGCACATCCCTGCTGCTCTAGAACATTTGCTCCTCTGCTTGGGCTCCAGAAGAGATACCAGGCTAATTCATTTCCTACCTCTCTAAGAGGCTGGCCTGGCCCTGACAGGAGGAAGTGGTGCTGGACCTAGGTCTAGCCAGGTGCCCTGGGGTGTTTCCTGTGTGCTGCCCACAGCTGGGCTGCCCTGTGCCTGCCCAGCTGTGGGCAGGTAATAGATGGAATAGAGAGGGACGGTTCTGGAGGCACGTAGCTTGCTTACTTTCTCTGCCAGATCCCTGTCCGTGCAGGCAGATGCCGGCGGGCACACACACACTTTCCTAGTGTGAATATGAACATTGTTCAGCATCTGCAGGTGGAGTGCTCTCATAGGATCAAGTTCTTACTCTATAAAATGGGATTACCCTCCTCCCCCTGGGGGTGTAGGCATGACATGTACTGGCCACGGTAAGATGCTGCCTTCTTAAGGCTGTGATCCTTGTAGAGGTCACTAAAGTACCCAGCCACCTCCATGGCAAATGTTGGACGTCAGTATCTGAAGGTTCCCACCGAAGGTGGCACCAGAAGAGCCAGGTACAACCCTAGCCGTCGCGGCGGGCTGATGATGCCAGAGCAAGTTAGCGCCAGGCTCGGAGGGGCCTGGCTATCTGCCGGCAGCGCCCCTTCCGCGCCCTGCGGGGTCACGCGCATTCAGGTCTCCCCCGCCAACCCGCTCTCAGCGCTCCTGGGGCCTCGGGGCTCAGTGGGCGGGGCAGACTTCAGCCACGCCCCATGCACAGCCTTGAAAATCAGCGGCCGACTAGCTTCAGTTCATAGGGGAGCTGCAGTCTGAGCAGGAAACTGCATCTTCGGGCTTCTGCTCAGCCACGAGAGGAGCTAGGGTCACTGGACGCCCAGGACTCTTTCACAGCGATCCGACTCGCCGGCTCAACTCCCCACCAGTTTCTTCAGCCACAGCCTTACCTGTGAGCTCCGGACTTCCCTGGCTTCCGGTGGATGCTCAAACTGACCGCAGAAACCTAGGATTGCAGTGAGTGGGACATCCTGCCCCTTACTCAGCTCTCCTCCGGTATCAGCGTCTCCCCCAAGGGGACGAGCATGGTGATTGTGCTTTGAGAATTCTGACTTTAGACGTCTGAGAAGATACTGGCCATGAAGCTGTTCACTTGCTTCTTGCAAGTTCTGGCTGGGTTGGCTGTGCATTCCCAGGTAAGGACCTGGCCTGGCTTCTCTTGACCTTCTCATCCCAGCCGTAGCAACGGGGGCTACAGTCTGAAATTACAGGCCCACTTCAGAAGGGAGCTCCTGCTGGGATGCCCACATATTTCCCAGGGGTTGGTCTGGATCTCAGGGAGGAGACCTCTGCCTGGGCAGTCCCCAACTCCTGGGGGCTGTCTTGGTGGGGGCAGGGAAGCCACAGGGAACGAGGGAGGTTTCCTGTCTGGCCCCTGGAGCCCAAGTGGCTTTGCTAAAAGCATCCGTCCACTAATCCCAGTCAGTTCCCTGGCCTTGTGGTCAGGGTTGAGGCCCCATGACCAACCAGACGCCCCCAAGGACCTCTGACCTGGCCTAGTGGAGAAGAAGCCGGCTGAAGAAGCTTGTGGTGGGGAGATGAGGCCCTTCCCCGCGACAGTGCTCCAGTTATGCAGGGGGATCTTGGGTGGGCTTCAGATATGACAAGGGATCCTGCCATGCCCTTTCCTCCTGGTGGGTGGCAGAAGGTCCTGAGTGCAGGGCCTGGGTAAGTGAGCAGGGCCCTTTTCCCAGGAGCTGGGTGAGTCTGGCTGGGAGCCAGATTGGGCAGCAAAATCCTGACAAAGCCAATGTATTCCCCTTCTTGCTGCACTGCCCACTACCCTGGGAGCCGTCAGCCCCAGCCCAGCGGCGAATGGCTTGTGCAGTCCCCTTGCTGAGCAGACAGGCCATCACCCTGCTTGCTGCAGTGTTAGCCAGAGGTGTAACGTTACTGGCAGGCAGCAGCGGCTCATGGCGCCAACCGCTCCAGCCCCTGAGTTCCCACCAGCTGATCACCTCCCCCTGGGCTCTGGCACCCAGCCAAGGCGGGCTGTAGAAGGCCCAGCAGGGCTGGCCTGGGGGCTGGGTAGAAGAGAGACCCCACAAGATTATAATCAAGAGAAACCTCCCAAAACCTCTAGCCTCCAGATCCTTTTCCAAATGGGGAAACTAAGGCCAGAGAGTCAGGTGGGTTTTAGAAGCACAAAACGAGAGGCAGCTGTGAGACAGAGCGGAGTGTGCTCAGAGGATGGGGTGTTCAGGGTAGACTCAGAGAGCAGAGCCCCAAGAGATGCTCCTTCCTTATAGCTGCACTTTTGTGTCCATTGCAGGGAGCCCCGTCTGCTGGGAACAGCTCAACGGAAGTGAAAGGTAAGCCAGCCAGGCCAGCTATGCAAGCTGAGCCCCTGTCTCCTTTCCTAATGAGCCCAGACAGAGAAAGGATTGATCTGAAGGGTGGGAGAGACCAGTAGTAAGCTGGGGAGCATCTGTAAGCTAGACATGTTGGCTGAAACCCAAGGGTCCACCTCTCATGACCCGGCAACCTAGAGAGGTGCGGTCATGAGTTAGGGTCACCGAGCACACAGAAAGCAGGACATGATAGCCACGGTTCATCCAGCTGGCTCAGAGCCCCTGCCCAGCATGCTGTAAGGGTGCAGATGGAGTCTTAGTGGATGAGATTGGTGTTGAGTGCCAGAGGCCAGACTGGAGTTTGGGAGCCGGGTGTAGTAGGCAAGCAGTCAAGGGGCCTGGTCAGGACTAAGAGTCCTCCCCAGGATCCTAACTCTGCTGGAGCTATAACAGCTCTGACTGGGCCTTTCCATTGATTACAAACAGGCGGGCTGTGTCACACCCTCCCTGGCCCTTTCCCTCTCTGCCCTGGGTTGTGTCAAGACATAATCTTCAAAGGGCAGTAGGACCTTTGCCAAAGAGACGTAGATGCCAGGTCCTTCCTCCTTCTCCCTCCCTGCCTCTCTGAGATGTGGAGGGTGGCTGCATTCAGTTACTAAGGCTCCTAACAGCACCATGGGAGAAGGGATGTACTTGTAGGGATTTCCTCACTTAAACAGATAATAGCTGAATTTCTGTCTTGGGCTGGGAACACCCTCTGCTGGCCAGCCCATTTGACTATTCACCAGCCTCTTGGGGGCATCTTGTCCTCTGCCTGTCCATGCTGTCATACCTGAAGCCTAGGCCACTGAATGGTTGGGAGAAGCAGATGCCTCGACTCCATGGTCTTGCCCATTTTCTGAGCTCTCTGGACTTGGCACAGTATCATGCTGTCTGGGGTTTGAGGAGGTTTGTACCTCTCACCTCAAGACTCTATCCTTATTGATGATTTTAGTATGTAGATCAGCCACCACTTTCCAAAGATGTCTCAGCCTCTTTTTTTCTCATATGTGGAATGAGAGAGTTAAATAAGTACGTGACATCATAAACTCTTTTCCCAGGCTGTAAAATTCTGAGTCCTTGGGAGAGGTGTGAGTATATACTTCCTAGGATTGTGATAAGAAGGGTTGGAGGTATAGATTCAGAGTGTAGGCCAGCTCACCTGTAACCCTAACAAGCAAGAGAGCCTACATTGTGGCCGAGGGAACACCAGCTGTTAAAATCTGACATTACGATCCCCTCCTGCAAACCCCAGAGTTGGAGGCAGGACCCAGTACTGATTTTCTCCCGTGTTCTTGTGGGTCCCAGGGATGGGCGTGCCCTGTTACTTGGCTTGACCATAGGCTGAGAAGCAGGAAGGTACTAGTGTTTCACAGATGAAGAATCTGGTGATTTAGAGAGGCCCCAGGGATCAGCTAAAGCTCTTCAGTGCGGTGGACAGAGCCAGCACACTCAGCCCCAAGCCTCCCAGCTGCTAAACAGACATGAGTAGAATGTCTCTTGTGGCAAGCTGGCTGGGTGCCTTGCCAATGAGGAGGACACCAGCTAGGCTCCGGCTGGTGGCCAGTGGCTACTGCAAGGACCTTTCCAGATGCTTGCCATCCAGATGAAACAGCGTTCTTCTTGGAGTTCCTCCATTCTGGGTGGTATGTCGCTGGGAACAGATGGCTGCTCACTCACAGGGTTGGACAGGTAGCTGAGGAGCCCATTTTATCCCCAAAAGAGGCTCCCAGAGGAGGGCCCAGTCCTGGTAGGAGCAGCCTCTCGGTCCTCTCTCTACCCACTTCCTATTTAGAATAAGTTCAGGGTTCTCTTCAGAGCAGAGGGGCATAACTCTTTCCTGAGGGACACATGACACATCTGGGAACAACTGATGTCTGTGTTCCTCTTCCTCTACCAGCCTCCCACCAGACCTTTGCTTTTTCTGCACACCCAGACAGGGGACCACCAGGGATGAACTAATCTATTTCTTGGAGCTTGTAGGTAAACCAGGAATCAGCTAGCTCTCTCTTGGCCTTTCTAGGCCACTAAGGAACAGGTCTCGGGATTTGGGGGTCTTGGAGCCCACAGTGTTTACATGCTAGGATATGGGATAGGCATTTGTGTGAGTGGTGGTAGGGGGCGAGGTCCCTCTGCTGCTCTTCCTCCCTAGTGGCTAAGCTTTTTGTGCAGCCAACTGCTTCAACTTATTTACGTTTCCACGGCAGAGATTAAATGTTCGTAATGGTGTAGCGCTCAAGAGGGCTTTAGAGACTAAACACGCAGCTCACGATGCTGGAGAAAGCGGGGGTGGCTTCCGACCCATGTTGCAAAGACAGGCTTTCCCTGGACTCAGGGCCTGCCTGTGAGGAGAGAGGCCTTGTTTCCCTTTGGGTCCAGGAAGAGTGTCCAGCAGCCTGGAAAAGTAGAGTCAGGAGGTCCCTAAATCCCCCTCCAGCCCCTGGTGTAACCCAAGTGCCTTCAAAGCGGAGCAGTGTAGTGTGGAACACCAGACACTTAGATAAGTACGGTTTATTGCCTCGGTGGCCGCCCCGCCAGCTCCACGTGGACGAACCGCCTCTTGGGTATTTTCCACCAGCTTGCAGCCTTTCCCAAGGGCCTCTGGTATGTCTGAAGTTTATTTTTCTTCTGAGATTGCCTGGAGCCACATACCCTCACAGGATCTGTGGGATGGACTCTGGCCCCTTTTGCCTCTTAGGAAGGACCATGGAAGTGAGGGTCTTCTGGGAAAATCTTGGTTAAGGCCAACTTGTAGGTGACCCAGGTCCCAAGTCTCTCATGAGCTGAGGATAGTCTTCATATATGGAGTAGGCTGATTTAGGACTGCTCTCAAGACTGAACAGTGTTGCGCTCCAGGGCACTGGATCCTGACAGTCTGTCAAGGCATACGTGACCTTAGCAACCATCTATTCCCAGGATGCTTCTCTCTCCCAAGCGCAGGAAACCGATATATCTGGAATGGCTAAGCAACCTCCCCAAGGTCATACAGCCAGTATAGAGACTGAAGCCAGATGGCCTGGCTTTGGTTGCTTCCTGAGAGCCTGCATTGGAGCCTGGGTACCAGGCTACCTCTTGGAGGAGCAGCATCTTTGGAAGGATTCCAGATCAGTCCGCTGGAGATAGCACTGCCACCACCAGGATATCACAGGGGTCGGGAATGTTCCTGGTAATCCTTTGTGAACTGTCACCTCATCAGTCAGGAGCCACTTAGCCTGTGTTTACCGGGGTTCAGCTCCTGCCCTCCCAGAGCCTCATTTTGGCCCCAGTGGAGATAAGAACCACCGGTAATGGTGGAGAGGATGTGGGAACCCAGGCTGTGCTCCAGAGGGGGACACTGCTCCTGGTAGAATGACTGGAGACGGCTTCAGAGAGGAGGGGGTGTGGGTAGAGACACATGGCTTCCCGTGAACCACTCAGAGAAACCAAAGCTGGAGGTCAATCCTGATATGTCCTAGCTCCTGTAAAAGTGTGAGGGGACCACATAGACAAGAGGCTGGACCACGTGGCTAGGCATGCTCTTGTCTGCAGAGGAATAATATCAAGAGGAAGCTATAGAGGGGTTGGCACAGAGGGTAAGGGAAAGCTAGCCCTGTTTTCAGCAAATTCCTCAAGGCCCAGGAAGCACTAGATCAGGCTGGAGAAAGATCCAGAGGCTTGAAGAGTGGTCCAGGACATAGTCCTCATAGCTCCAAGGAAGCCTTGGAACCAGACACAAAAGCAGAATGAGAACTTGGGACTGTGAGAGATTCTGCTCCATTGCAATTTGAGCCACGAAGAGCTAAGAGGCCAGCAGGCATCCCAGAGTGACGCTGGCAATAGTTCAGAGCAGAGGGACCCCACACAGGGCTGAGGCTTCATGGAAGAGGTGAAGTCCATGTAGACTACACCCAGAAGGCAAGTCTGGGACATCAAGGTCCATGCTGATCTGACCTGGCCTTCTGTTTCCCCACAGTGGTGCCTTTCAATGAAGTGTGGGGCCGCAGCTACTGCCGGCCAATAGAGAAGCTGGTGGACATTATTGATGAGTACCCCGATGAGGTGTCACACCTGTTCAGTCCACCCTGTGTCCCCCTGTCTCGCTGTGGTGGCTGCTGTGGTGATGAGAGTCTGCACTGTGTGTCAATAAAGACAGCCAACGTCACCATGCAGGTAGGGAGGCACTACCTGTCACCACCTTCCATACCCCACACCATAGCCAGAGCCCTGAGCATCTCTAGAAATTACCCAGAGAGGGACAGAGGCAGGCCAAGGTCCTACCATGGGAATCAGGCTCCCAAGCCAGTGTCCCTTACTCCCAGTCCAGGGTCTGTCCTCTTGAGCCCCACCCCCCATCTAGACTCCAAGCTCCTTACGGGCTCCTTACTGGTTATCAACATTTTACTCCCACAGATCTTGAAGATTTCTCCCGTTGAGGACAAGCATTCCTATGTGGACATGACTTTTTCTCAGGATGTGCTCTGTGAATGCAGGTAGGTCCTGGGTGGGTGACAGACTATGTACATAGCAAATCCTAAGCCTCAGCAAATCTTTACAAGGCCCCCCCTTCACAAGCTGCATTTGTTTCCCTAAGCAAGTAGTCCTGGGGCGATGCTATTCTGTCTTCTATGCACTGCTGGCCAGCTTGTCGTGAGGAGCCTGGCCTCAGCAGCTGGAGTACAGCTGCTAAGACATCACATTAGGAAGGGAAGGCTGAGTATCTCCTAGACTTGCAGGGCCCCTGTGCATGTCACATCTCTGTTCTCTGAGATGAGCAGCACCTACCGCAGGCTTCAGGAACTGGTGCATAGAGGCAAAGGCATCACAAGTCTGTACTTGATTCTGGTCCAGGCTGCCTGTCCTCGGGAGGGAGCAAACTGCAGAGAACAGGGAAGAATGAAACCCTTGGAGAAGGGAAGGGACTAGCCAAGGGAGGTATGGCGGTGGTGTCTTTAGCATTGCAGCAAACCTGATAACTGTCCCCTCTGGCCAATGCCCAGCCTTGCTGTGTGTACCCCAGGTTCTTGGAACACTTGTTCCTAGGAACAGCAGCCTGCTGTTGTATCTAGGTTCAAGAGGAATGAGATGGTTTGACGCTGCTCTTTGCCATGGACAAGGGCACCAGAATAGGGATTTGGAGCCCGATCTGGAGCTAAAAAAAAAAAGTGGGGGGGAGAACAGCCACCTTTCACATGTGTTTATTCAGTGCCCACTGTGTGCCACACACTGGCCTAGGTGCTTGGGATATGGTGGTGAGCATTGATAGACGAGGTTCATGCCTTGGTGGCCGGCCACCTGGAGGCAAGCCAAGCTCTGCGCAGTTCTGTGACTTGCTCGGCTACTGAGCATAGAAGAGCAATCTAGGTTTGGACTTGGCCCATCTCACTTCTGCAGCTACATTTTCCCTGCTGGAAGTCACCATATTCTCCATAGCTCCAGTGCTAACCTAGCACCCACGCCCAGTGGCCAGGCACTAGAGCCCTGTTTAGTGCCCAGGACTCTAGCTGCCGTTTTTGAACCTGAGCCCTGGCTCCAGGCCCTCTCCACTATGCCAGTTTTGGGAGCAACCTGTTCATTGCCATCGAGGTAACAATAGCTCAGTCATGATCCACCCCCCCTTCACACACACACACACACACACACACACACACACACACACACACACTCCACCTCAGTGGATGAATGGAGACCTCCACCTTCTCTATCACATTCACCCTCCAGGGCAAAGTGAGACTGGAAAAAGTGGGCTAGCCTAGAACAGCACACTCCTCTCAGGGCCCTTTCTGCCCCTCCTATTCCTGGGAAATACTGAAGCTATCCCCTTCTGTCAGGCCAGGCAACAGGGACACCTTTCTTCTCACTTCTGGGCCAACAGCCACAGCCCCAGAAGGCAGAGCTGGGACATGCCTGGTGACTGTGAAGCAGGCTCTCTGCTGTTGCCACGGTGGGGCGGGGTTGTGCCAGGGCGGGCAGCTTTAGTTGGTGGCCACCATTGCCCTGTCGTCCACAGTCTTGTCCATCATTTACTTTCCTTGAGGGAACTCTCAGAATGTACCCTTGAAGGGAGGGGGGAACAGTGAACAGAGAAAGTAAAATTGCAGTGAACAGATCCCAGATTTGATGCCAAGAGGCTAGGGCGAGCAGAAACATGTGATGAAGAGCCCCCAGGGGGAACTCCAACCTCTCTGGAGGTTGCCATACCTAGGTAGGGCAGGAACCCAAGTACAGGGCTCTGCCACAACTTCTTCACCAGCTCCGTGCTGCCCCCTAGTGGTGCTGGTACAACTGAGTTACCAGGACTTAGGAACTCTGTGGGAAGCGGGGAGGTCGCAGAAGCACCCACTTACCCTTCTAACCCTCTTTCTGCTTCCCTAGGCCCGTCTTGGAGAAGACTAGGCCGGAAAGGTAAGCGTACTGCCTGGGGCTCGGGGAAATTGGTGGGGGCTGGGGGGGGGGTCTTCCAGCCCCTGTCCTAGCTGAGTTAGTTCCTCTACATTGTGCTGAATTTCATTTGTTGCAGGAGGAAAATTAGGGGGAGGAGGAAGAAAGAGAAGAAACCCACAGACTGAGGAACCCCGCCTGTGAGTGTGCTGGGGACCCGGGGCTGGCAAAAGGCTGGGCCTAAGGGATGGGGGCTGCAAGGGTCAGTGGTCAGGGAGGGGTGAGGTGAAGCTCAGATGAGATCTCGGGGTAAGAACAGGGAATGTGTGTCTTTTAAGGTCCAAGGTGTACCAAGGGACCTTAGTTCTCGTCTCTAATCTATGTGTGCCTTAAATCACTTTCCTTGTAAAATGATGGGTCTGGCATCACAGCAAGCATCTGCAGACATCTGTCAAGCACTGCTGCATGCCAGGCACATGGGTGACAGCCACATTTCCTGATCTTTCGGTGTATGCCTTCTGCTACACAGCTGGCCACTTCTGGGCAGCTCTGGGCAAAGTGCTCTCCCCTCCTCTCGGGTTCCCTGGCCAGTGGCTCTGTCTTTGGGTCCCTTCTTCTCTCCTCTCTGCTCCTTGTCCATCCTTGCTTCACGCCTGGGTACAGCCGGCTGGAGTCCCAGGCTATAGTGTAGCTGGAAGATGAGGATCAAGGGAAGGACACCCCCACCTGCTAGTCAAGCCAGGGAAGTTGAATGTTACACACACAGTGATATCAAGCCCTTCCATGCCGTTTCTCAGATAGGAGTTTTTGGGTGTCTCATTCAGCTATTTCCCCAAAAGAATGTCAAAAGCTCATGTGCCTCTTGTTTAATTTTAGGATGGCCATGAACATTTTCAGGGAGAAGGGCTGTTTTAGGTAGGATGCTATGTAGCCCATGTTGATTTTAAACAATCCTCCTGCCTCAGCCTCCCAAGTGCTAGGATTATAGATATGTGCCACTGTGAATTTTCTCTCTTTCTCTCTCTCTCTCTCTCTCTCTCTCTCTCTCTCTCTCTCTCTCTCTCCTTTCTTACTTTTAAAATCATATTAACAAACACTTGGGTTTGAGGGACCTGACCTTCTCTAAGAACTGTGACTGACAGCAGGACTCAGGCAAAGTTAAATCAGAATGTTCAAGAAGCTGAAAGCTGATTTCTTAAAAACACAAAACAAACAAACAAAAACCCCACTTGTTTTGGGAATGGGGATGGAGCACAGTGGTAGGGAGCGTGCCTATCATGTGTAAGACCCTGAGCTCAGGTCCAGTGCCACAAAACATGTAATAAAATGCAATGCAAACAATGACACCATTGGTAACCAGAGACACTGTTACATGATGCCAGATTGGCTTCAAATGCCTCTGTCACTGAACCGTTGTGTGATCTTAGGCAAGTTTTTTAAACTCTCAGAACCTCAGTTCCTTATTTGTGAGCGAGTAACAGCCTTGCAGGGTATTGTGAGGGTGAATGAGTACTCGACACAAAGCCGGGCACCAGAGAAATAGCTGCTTGCTGGCCTGGGTATGAGTGGGGTTCCCAGGGTGCTGCTTCATCCTGCTGGCCCTTGACCTCTGCATCCACCCTTTTCTACAGGCAGGGACCTCGCTCTCCACAGTGTCCTCATCTCCCTGACTTGGCTGTGTTTGGTCTCTGGCAGGTACGGTGATGCTGTTCCCTGAAGGAGACCAGCCCCTCAGAGGAAAGACCCCACACCCAGTTCATATATTTATTACCGTCACCCTCTCCGAGTCCTCCCTGCTGGTCCCTACCCTCTATTTATTAGCCAACTCATCCCTGCTGACTACTTGCTCCCTCCAAGATAAGGGGCATGGAAAGACAGGACCCTCAGGAATTCAGTGCCTTAAACAGAACGTGAGAGAAAGAAAGAAGCCAGCCACAGTTCTGTGGGAGCTTTGGCTTGGGAAGAAGCAAGACATGGACGTGGTCTTTCAAGGGACAAGCCAGCCCCTTTAAGCTCTGGTTCTCCAAGGAAACAGAAGGCGCATTACCTACCCTGGTTCTTGGCTCCATCCAGACAGCAGCTTTGGCTCTGGCTGCAGTGAAAATATGTAGAGGTGACCTAGCCATGTCATCATGCTGCTGAAATCAACTGTTTACCCTGGAGACCAGGACAAGACACTCGACTCTGGAGAACAGAGCTTGCCTGTGGACTTTTCCTCTCAGCCTAGAACACTCTTTGTAAAGCACCACGACCCCGCCCCCTATCTGGGACACAGGCAGAGTGGCAGAGAGGGCAGGTGGGGTGAGGGATAATAGCCCAATAGGTTGGTGGACTTTCACAGCTTCAAGCCGGGGCACGTGTCCTATTGTTATGGCCAAGGAAAGCAAGCAGATCCCTGGAGGTCCCTTGCAGCCCACCCATTGTCTCTGCTGGGATTATCTAACTGCCAAGCCAGATTCTCTTGAATAAAGCATTCTAGTCTGGAACCAACCTGTCTAGGATGTGTGTCTTCCAGAGCAGGGCAAATAAGGGAGGGTGTGGTAGAGGCAAAGTATGAAGGTTGCTACTTCATAACTGTAATTTGGCTCCTGAGCAGTATCTCAGTTCCTAAGATCATGGGAAATGTGTGGTTTTTTTGATGGTCACGACCCACAGGTTGAGAACCGCTGCTATAGGCTTCGTTTGAAGACCTTGATGGTGAGCAGGGTAAAGAGAGCTCTGTTCACAGAAGCCTGGAGCCCTGGAGGATAGTCCAGCAGTCCAATCAGCATGTGTTCCTGGCTAAGGATCAGAGAGGGTGTGGGCTGGCCCCAGGGGACTCAGCTAAAGAAATGTCTTTCTTGCCTCTCTTCATGTGCAGCTGTTGGAAGACTCTGTGGCTGGCTATGTGCTCTAAAGAAAGCACCCCTCCCTCACTCAGGCCTCTGGCAGAGCCCTAAGGACCCCAACTCCACCCTGTAAACTCCCACTCAGGCCAGCGACCTCTGCAGTAACCTAGACAAAGACCAGGGCACTTCCTGGGTTAGAAGAAGAAATCCTTGTCCTTGGCCACAGTGTTCACTGCAGGAACAGTTAGGAAAGGAACATAATGGTGGGTGCAATTGACCAAAACCACGGGTCCTTTCAGTTCATTTGGGTCCTCAGGGACCTGTGTAATGAGCTTGTCACTCATTGGTGGAATATCACTCATAGGTTCTGAGGGAACAGAGTCACATGACTTCAACCTGGGCTCTCATGGCACAGAGGTGTGTGTGTGTGTGTGTGTGTTAGAGCCTGAAGGTTGTCATTTTAGTTGCTCAAACTGATGACTGGACTCAAATCTAAGGAAGGGGAGCTCCTGAGTACCCCAAATTCTAAAACAAGAAATAGTTTGGGGTGTAACCAGGAACACTTGCATAGTAAATTTATTAAGAGATAACTTGAGGGGAGGTGTGTGTTGATTAGGTGATTAAGAGTACAGGTTGCTCTCCTAAAGGACCAGGTTTGATTCCCAGCACCACATGAGACAACTCACAACCATCTGTTTTGCAGTTTCAGGGACCTTTTTTAATATTTATTTTTATTTTATGTGAATTGGTGTTTTGCCTGCATATAAGGGTGTCAGATCTTGGAATTACAGACAGTTGTGAGCTGCCATGTGGATGCTGGGAATCGAACTCAGGTCCTCTGGAAGAACAGTCAGTGCTCTTAACCTCTGAGCCATCTCTCCAGCCCTCCAGGGACTCTTAACACTCTCTTTCTGGTGTTTTCAGGGACCAGGTACACAGACACATACTACACAGGCAACACTCAAACACATTAGATAGATAGATAGATAGATAGATAGACGAGTAGACAGAGGTGAGGAACAGAGACAGGGATGAACTTTAAGAGAGGCTGGCAAGATAACCCATCAGATAAAAGTGTTTATCTTGAAAACTTTGTGACCTGAGTTCAATCCTTGGACCCCACAAAAGGATAGAAAGAGAGAATTACTAACTCAGCAAAATTGGCCTTGTGACCTCTACACGTGTGTGCTGTGGTACATGTGCCCTACACACACATACACACACATACACACAAATAACAATAGTTTAAATATGTATGGTTGAAGGTGGGCTGGTGGTGCATACCTGCAATTCTAGTACTCTGGAAACTGAGGCAGGAAGCCCGAGAGTTCAAGGTCAACCTGATTCTGTCAAAATTAACCAGGAAGGAGGCAGAGAGCGGGGTTCCTCTCCAAGCAGCTGCAGAACATCAGAGATGACCTTGACCCTGCTCCGCTGGAGGTGACCCTTTCCAGCTCCCTCCCTTCGGCTGAGTTAGGCTGATCTGCCTTGGCCCACAGCCAACGGTTCTTATGCCAGCTTTCAAGAGCACTGGTGCTTCTCCTTGGTCACTTGGAATGCTGAGCTGTTATGGTGTTAGCCATCTTGAGGTCACCACACACGAAGGAAGCTCAGACGACTCTGAAGAGATGCTCAGCCATGCCCAAGCTCCTCTGGCTCCTGACATCATAGTCATCTATCTCATCTGGCACCTCAGGAGGCTGGATGGAGGGCACAGTGGTTAAGAGCACATGGTGCTCTTGTACAGGACCTGTCAATTCCTAAAATCCACCTTGTGTGACTCACAAACAGCCTGTAATTCCAGGTCACAAGGATGCAAGGCCTCCGGCCTCCATGGCATGGGCACTCAAGTGCACAGGCCCACACATAGACACATAATTAAAAATAAAGATGGCGGGGCTGGAGAGATGGCTCAGCGGTTAAGAGCACCGTCTGCTCTTCCAAAGGACCCGGGTTCGATTCCCAGTACCCACATGGCAGTCTCACAACTGTCTGTAGTTCCAGGCAAACACCATGGCAAATAAATAAATAATAAATAAAGATGGCAGGGCTGCCTGGAGGGCTCAACAGAAAAGGGCACATGTTACTCTTGCGGAGGACCCAGATTCTGTTCCATTTTCTCATCTCTTCAGGCACTAGGCACACAGATATATACACAGGCAGAACATCCATACATGTAAAATAAAATAAATCTTTTTTAAAAGTTTAATGATTTATTTTTATTTTATGTGCATTGGTGTTTTGCCTGCATGTATGTCTGTGTGAGGGCATCAGATCCTCTGGAACTGTTGTTACAGACACTTGTGAGCTGCCATGTGGGTGCTGGGAATTGAACCCCAGTCCTTTGCAAGAGAAGCCAGTGCTCTTGACTGCTGAGTCATCTCTCCAGCCCTTAAATAAATCTCTTAAAAATAAAATAAAAGTTAGAAAGGAGTTTATAGGACTCAGCTGAGGGCTCAGACCTCACAGAGAAAGACAAACTGTTCCTAGCAGGCCCTGCTTCCTTTAGGAGCGTCCACCATAGCAGATTGTGTCAGAGAGGTTTGTTCTGCATCAATGAGTAACCAGAAAGGCGAAGAGGCGGTGTTCCAGGGGAATACTGTAGACCAGGAGGCCACAGGAAGCCTCATCATGGAGAGGACATTCACAGCATTTATGACATTATAGTCATTGAGAGACAAGGGCGCTCCAAACTGAAGACATTGATGACGGGCTAGGAAGCGACCCAGTATAACTGGAGCATGTTGGGCAAGAGAGGAAGTCAGGAGCCAGAGCTAATGGCTTTACGCTCAAGGCAGGTAGAGAATCAAAGTTTGGTGGAACACAACCAGAAACCTCCAAAAGTGATAAGCTACACAAGAAGGTAACATGAGCTTTTTTTTTTTTTTTTTTTTTTTTTTTGAGTCAAAGTCTCTTTACATAGCCCTGGTTATTCTCAAACTTGATCCACAGAGCAGCCTAGCATCAAATTTACAGATACCCACCTGCCTGTGCCTTCCAAGTTCAGAGATCAAAGGTGTGTGCCGGGCTGGAGGGATGGCTCAACCGTTAAAGGCTTGGCTCACAACCATAAATATAAAGGTGTGTGCCACCTCTGCACCAGGCATGCATATGGCACACATACATACTTGCAGGTCAAACATTCATACACAAAAAATTAAATTGAAATATTATTTATTAAATTAATTTATATAAATATTTATTAAAAGACTAGAGCTATACCTCAGGGGTAGGGCACTTGCCTCGCACACAGAAGGTTCTAGGTCCCATTCTCAGTACTAGGAAAAAAAGTCAAGGGATTCAGATTATAACTAGGAAGGAAAGTGAGTGGCGTTTGAGCGGTTACTTTTATATATATATATATATATATATTTTTTTTTTTAAAGATTTATTTATTTACTATGCATACAGTTTTACAGAAGAGGGCACCAGACCTCATCATAGACAGTTGTGAGCCACCATGTGGTTCTGCTGGGAATTGAACTCAGGTCCTCTGGAAGAACAGTCAGTGCTCTTAACCTCTGAGCCATCTCTCCAGCCCCTTGAGCAGTTACTTAAAGAACAGGTACATCGTGGATGAGATTGTCACTCAGGAGGAAGAGGCAGAGACAAGAGGATTGGGAGTTCAAGGCCAGCCTGGGTAACAGCCAGATTATATTCAACAAATAAATGAGAGAGAGAGAGAGAGAGAGAGAGAGAGAGAGAGAGAGGACTGTTGACTGAACTGGGAATTTTGTGGTTGAACAGCATTTATACCCAAGCAGTTCTAGAGCTGTCAAGCTGGGAGCAACTGATTTTTTTTTTAAACCAATAAACACTATGCAGAACGGAAAAAAAATTACAAATTTTCCTTTCCTTATGCAGATGAAGACATCAAGGTCCAGGCTGTCAAAAGTCATAAGTGAGCAAGAATTTTCAAACTCACCAGGAAGGACTGACGTGGATGGAATCCAGACCTGAAGTGGATACTTCCTGCCCCTCCCACAGCATGGAGAGTAGCGTGGGGGGGGGAGGAGAGAACTGTACACCCCACTGGAGAAGCTGGCCAGACCATCTGTGAGGTGTGTCTGGGTGGGTCGGCAGAAAAGCCCTTTCCACAAACTCGTGTGGGAAATCAAGACTCCAGACAGGGCGGTGACAGAGTGGAGTCTTGGTGTGGAAAGATGGCTGTCTGTCAGCAACAAAGCTTAACAGCTGTTTTTCTAGAAAAGCCCAGCCCCTCCCTTTCCTGAGGGAAGCCTGAGAGGCCCTCCCATGACATTGGCTATGACTGAGGAAGATGAGGCCCCACCTCAAAAACTCCAGGCCAAAAAGATAGTGTTTCTGATCCCTGTAGCCATGGAAAGCGTCAGATGGGCAGCAGGCAGGAAGAGCATTGAGGCATTCTCATAGCTGGACTATGGATGTCACCTTGGATGGCACACGAGACCTTATTAGCCCCTCTGCCTACTTTGCCTTCCTATCTCTCCCCTGTGGCCCTGCCCTGACATGCCTCAGCCTAGGCCACTCAACACCATAAGACCATTGTAGTAAAAAGGAGCCTCAGGCCTCCCAACCCACGGTGACAATGCTGAGAAGCAAGGTGGCCCAGGGCTTAGTCTGAGGTTTAGGCTGAGGTTGGTCAGTCCCTATAAAAGTACCCCCTCCCTTTCTGTGCCCTCAGTGGACCCAGGAAGCTTGTGGAGTCTTCTCACTTGCTAAACAAGTCCCCTAGAGGTTAGTTCAGCCCAAGGAATTCCTTTCTCAGCTTCTTGGAGGGTCAGAAAGTGACAGCTGGCTATGGCTGCCTGTCACCCAGACACAGAAGCCATGGTCTGAAGGAGCAGAGCCAGGCCCAGCAGGCTAGGATCATATGTAGTGTCTTTTCTTCAGGGGATTCAGCTAGAACTGCATAAATCCTTGACCAGTGCTCCCCAGGAAACTCGGAATACATCCTCTTACTCCACAGAAAGCTGAGAGGCCATGAGGACCCCTCTTGTGTCAGAATCTACAGGAGGCCCTTAGATTTATTTATTTTGTGAATGTGAGTGTTCTATCTATATGCTAGAAGAGAGCATCAGATTCCATTTATAGATGGTTTCGAGCCACCATGTGGTTACTGGGAATTGAACTCAGGTCCTCTGGAAGAGCAGTCAGGGCTCTTAACCCCCAAGCCATCTCCCGAGCCCCCCACGGCCAGTGGAGATTAGTTCCACCAAAGACACACACTGGTTGTGTGTGGCCCTTGTCTGTAATCTCAGTCCCAGAGAGGCAGAGGTAGGAGGATCTCTGTGAGTTTAAAGCCAGCTTGACCTGCAAAACGAGTTTGCTGTGGGATTATGCCATTGTACACTGTAGATATTTGTTACTGTAAATATCACTTTAATCTTGAGTCATAAACTGAACAGTTTGTAATTAATATAAGCCTTTGTGTTATTATTTGGGATTAAATGGCTGCAGGATTGGCCAGGCAGGACAGAGAAACTTCTGACTACACCAGTTCCAAGCTAGCCAGGACTACATAGGGTGATTCTGTCTCAAAAAAAAAAGTAAAGAAAAGAAAAGAAAAGACCCACAGGGCCTCATTGAGACTCACTCTTTGTGTGTATGGAGATATTTCTGGCCCTCACCTTCTTTCCCCACTAGATATCATATCTAATACTCTTTCTTAAGAGAGTCTAATCACTATGTAGCTATGGTAACAAGTAACTCTTAGGACAGATTATAAACGTGATTTACATGGCCACTTGGTTTGGTAACCAGGTTCCTGATACCCACACGCAGTCATTAACAGCCCCATGCCTCTGAAATTAGCCATCAGCAGCAGCCCTACCCCACTGGCGATGCTCCTAGAGTGAAAGAACAGCCAGTAAAAGTTGGCTCATTCCTGGACACTCTCTTTTCCCCAAAACCCTACACAATCTTTCTATAGTTTCACTTTCCAAAGTTTCAGTTACTTAGAATTGCAAAACATAAAGTGGAAAATTTCAGAAATAAACAATCTGTAATTCTAAAATTGAATGCTGTTCTTGGTCGTGTGATAAAATCTCTCACCATTGTGTGCTATCCCACCAGGGATGCACATCATCCCTGTCTTTGGTGTATCCACACTGTATGTGCTACCCTCCTATTAGTCACTTGCTAGCTGTCTATTGTTGATTTCCAGTTCAGCTTTGGTGGTGTCATAATGTTTGTATATGGGGTTTGGTACTAGGCAAATTTTCAAGCATCAGCTGGGAGTCTTGGAACACATCCACTACCCCCAAGGAAAATGGGGACTACTGGATAGCAGGAATCTTCTGTTTGTCAGTACAGCTCTGTCTTGCTTAAGCAAGCAGTAACTGCTTCTTGTTCTACATAATAGGTGGGCATATCTTCTTTCAACCTTCTCCTCCAAAAATCTTCCTTACAATCTACCACAAATTCTCCCTAAATCCAAAGAACAAGCAATAAATTTGTTTTAAAACTTTGGTACAAAACTGGCCTAGGCTGCAGGCAGAAATTATTTATCTCCACCTCTTACACTTCTCTGCCCTCTCCACTAGAACCCGGCTCAGTCTTGACTGACAGAATGTCTGTGGCCCATGCTCGTTGGACAAAGCAGATCATACCTCTTGCCATAGTTTTTATGAGGTTGTTTTATGTCAAAAGACACCCCACACACACTATTACACCATCATTGTCAGGATAAAGACAGAGGAGAAGGAAGAAACGCAGAGCCACTGTAAATCTACTTAAAACCTAAATGAGACTAAGATCCATCATTTATTTCATAGCCTGCTTTTAAAACTTAGTCTGGGCAGGGGCTAGAGAGATGGCTCAGTGGTTAAGAGTACCTGGGAATTCCCAGCATGCACATGGCAATTCACAACTGTTCTCTGGTTCTAGGGGACACAGACATACATGCAGTCAAAATACCAATGCATGTAAAACAAAAATAAATTAATTAATTAAAAAGAAACTAGTCTGGGGACTGGAAAAATGGTTCAGAGGTTAATCACTGGCTTCTCAGAACCCACATGGCAGTTCACAACCATTTGCAACTTCAGATCCAGGGAATCTGGTGCCTCTTCTGATCTCTGTGGGTCCCAGGCATGTATGTGGTACTCTTACATTCATGCAGGCAAAACACTCATACACATAAAATAAAAATAGATAAACTCTTTTTAAAAATCATCTGGTGTGGACTGTTTCTAATGGCATTAACTATTTTCCTATGAGAGGATTTTAAGTTCTGAATTATTTTCCATCATCTGGAATCTCCATTATTGAGCATTTAGCTTTTAGTGATGGTTATTATTTGGGAAACTGTGATGAGCAGCCTTGTAGATAGCTCTTTGTGTGCAGAAGTTTCTTGTTTCAAGAAACAGCAACAGCCTTGGACATCAAAGGCGTCCCTCTACTGCCCAGTTCCCAGTGCAATAAAACCTTCTCTGTCACTCACGATTCATACACAACTTACGTCATAGTTGGAGGAGAGGGGCCTTATTACTATTTCCCAGGGATTTAGGCTCTCTGCTTCCATGATCACTCTGGTGGGAGGAAGAAGAAGATGAATTACCCACTGGCTTTTGAAGCTCCCACCCTAAAATACCACATGCTTCATCCCTGAGCACTTCAAAGCAAGTCCTATGACTCAGGCTAACTTGCAAAGGGTTGGAGAAGCATTATCCTGAGTTATGCCAGAATAACTGACTGTGGGAACGTGTCTAAGCTACATATGGGGTTTGTTCTGTTTCTGGAAGATAACCCATTATCAAGTTAAGAAGAAAATCTGTGAGCTTTGCTTAGGGTTTGTGAAGAAGTGTTTGTCTTCATCAGGAAATGCTACTGATGCCTGTCTATGACTTCATGCCTTCTGTTTGATTGGCAGATGAGATTCCCCCACCCCCACCCTCACCTTATCAGGGCATCCATATAGATCTTATCTCTGCCCAGAGCCTTCTCCACAACCCTCCTCAGGTGCATTCCCTGGCTAATTTTGTCTTATGCTTTAGAGCGTACTCATCCACTCAGCAAATATTTCTTGAGCAATACTGCATGACATACGCCGTCTTGGCATTTGGGGTACAGCAGTGATCAAAACAGACAAAACCCCACGTGGATCTCACACCGGAGGTAGGAAAGAAACATAATCACAGAGAAAGAAATGAGTAGATGAGAGACCAGGCTATTCATCTAGAGGAGAGAAAGGAAGCAGATGGGGGTAGAGGGGCCACACTGGGGAGAAAATTACTTGAGGGCGCCGACTCAAACTAGGGGAAAGGGAACTAGGCAGATTTCGGGTGAAGACTATTCTAGAAGCAGGCAGCGCCAGGGTAAAGGCCTTAGAGTAAGTGATGCTTGGTGTGTTGTAGATCTGAAGCTGGTTGGGTGAGGTCAGTAAGGAAAAAGAATTAGAAAAGACAGTGAAGAGGATGTTTGGGGGACCACAGGAGGTATTGAATTCGTCTTGGAGCAAGATGGGAACCCTCACCGGTTTGAGCAAGGAGGGGCAAAATGTTATGCTCTGAGGGGTTCCCTAGGGTGACAGCATCAGCTACATTTAGGGCAAAATTAGAAAGAGGAGGATGAAGTAAAGAGTGCATAACCTGATTCCTGAACGCTACTGTGCATGAACTGTACGATGTGCAATTTTGAGGGGTTTTTGTTTTGTTATGTTTTGTTTTTGGTGAGGGGGTTGTTCAAGACAGGGTTTCTCTGTTGCAGCTCTGGGTGTCCTGGAACACGCTCTGTAGACCAGGCTGGCTTTGAACTCATGGAGATCTATGTGCCTCTGCCTCCTCAGTGCTGGGATCAAAGGTGTGTGTCACCATCTCCCAGCTACAATGTGCAGTTTTTATGGGAACTTATTTATTTCATGTGCTGGGGTGTTTTCTTTGTATCTATGTCTGTGTCTCATGTGTGCCTGGTGTCTTCAGAGGCCAGAGAGTGTTAGATCCTGGGACTGGAATTAAAGGCCATTGTGAGCTGCCTTGCAGGGGCTGGGAATTGAGAATCGACCCTGCTTCTCCGGAAGAGCAGCAAGTGCCCTTGACCACTGAGCCATCTCTCCACTATCCAATTTATTGGTTTTTGAAAAATAAATTAATGAGACTGGTCAAGGTAACTTATGCTTGTGACCTCAACGTTCAGAAGTAAGGGGACTTAATGAATTTAGGACAACACAGGGAACTCCTGTCCTAAAAGCAAGAACAGGGACAGTGGGATGGTTCAGGGTGGGACTGTCCCCTGTTGCCAAAGCTTGCAGCCTGAGTGATGTGGTCTCTAGACCTGTGTGGTAGAGAGAACAAACTCCTATACATTGTCCTCTGAGCTCCATACGTACCATGGTGTGTGTGTGTGTGTGTGTGTGTGTGTGTGTGTGTGTGTGTGTGCATATACACACAATAAAAATGTATAAAAAACTCAAACAGAAACAAAATTAGTTGAAAATGCTCTCACAATAAATGAAGTAGAAAATAAGGATGTTCATATGAGAGTTATTACAGCAAATGGAAAAGAAATGTTTGGATTTGGGAAGGAAAAAACCACTGTGATGCTCAAATGCATTAAAGGTAGCATGAGAGAAGAAAATGGGGAAATTCTGAATGACTGTAACAGTGAGGGTATAACAGAATATATATATATATATATATATATATATATACATTCCTCTAAAATGTACAGTTCACAGAAGAAGTAAAAAGCAGCTAAGCAAGGTGGGGCATGCCTTTTATCCCAGCACTCAAGAGGCAAAGACAAGCAGATCTCTGTGAGTTTGAGGCCAACTTGGTCTATAGAGAGTTCTAATACAGCTAGCGTTGTTACCAGGAGAAAACATTGTTGTAAAATATTATTTTAAGCTGTGTTACACTTATTTATGCTGTATTTGTTTAGCTCTGTGAAGCTGTATTATTTTGCCTGCCTAAAACACCTGATTGGTCTAGTTAAGAACTGAACAGCCAATAGCAAGACAGGAGAGAGGACAGGCAGGGCAGGCAGGCAGAGAGAATGAATAGGAGAAATCTGGAAGAAGGAAAAAAAAGAGGCAGAGAAGGAGGAGGACTCCTGGGGCCAGTTACCCAGCTATACAGCAAGCCATGGACTAAGAAAGGTATATAGGAATAGAATGGAAAAAGCTCAGAGGCAAAAGATAAAAGGGATAAGTATAAGCTAATAAAAGCTGTCAAGAAACAAGCCAAGCTAAGGCTGGACATTTATAAGTAAGAATAACTCTTTGTATGTGATTTATTTGGGAGCTGGGTGGTGAGCCTCCCAAAAAGCAAAATTAAAAACAACATTTTGGCATTCCAACATGGGGCTGGAATAAAAAAAAAAAAAAAACTCTAACAACAAAACATTTCCCAAAAAAACTATAAATAAATAAATAAATAAAATTTGTAGTCCACAGGAAAAACCATAATGATTTTAAAAAACAACATTTACAATTCATTGAGTATTATACTTAATTGTGTAACAATTGCCACTGTCTACCTTACAATGTGGACGGCCTCCTCTCACAGTCTACCTTACAGTGTGGACAGCCTCCTCCCACAGTCTGTCTACCTTACAGTGTGGACAGCCTCCTCCCACAGTCTGTCTACCTTACAGTGTGGACAGCCTCCTCCTCTACTTTCTGTTTCTATGGATTTGCCTGTACCAGGAACTTCATATAAATGCCACATAGCTTTTTGTGTCTGACTTTTTTTACTTAGTAACTATTTTCAAGGGCCATCCATGTTGTGGTATCGGTACTTACTCAAATACTGGTTCATTTTATGTAAATTTTTAATAAATTAATAGACTTTTTATAATTCATTAAAAAAATTTTTTTAAAAAAAATCAGACATGGTGTAAAGCCCCTGCCATCCCAGCCCTCTGGAGGCAGAGGCAGAAGGATCAGATGTTCACTGTCATCTTTATCTACATAATGAGTTTGAGCTAGCCTGGGCTACATGGGGTTGAGTTGGGATCTCCTGTAGCTCAAGTTAGCCTCAAACTCACAATGTAGCTGAAGGTAACCTCCAACCCCTGATCTTGCTGACTCTACTTTCCAAGTGTTGGGATGGCAGGCATTTTAGTATGCATGGCTTTCTTTAATAAAAAAAAATAATTTTTTGGTTTTGTTGTATAGCCCCAAACACAAACTCAAGATTCTACTGCTTCTGCCTGAGTGCTGGGATTGCAGTTGTGTCCCAGCATTCTGCTTTGGTCTTTCCTGTTTGACTTTTGTGTAGGGACTTTCACATCCACATGTGTTTGAGTCCCACATAGATACCCTAGAGTGAAACGCTGGCTCGTTTGTAACTGTACATTTAACTTTGGGAACATCTGCTAACTCACTGCAGAGATATACCACTCACATCCTCAACAGCAGTGTATGGTCCCAGTTTCTCCAGAACTTTGCCAAGCCTTGCTATGGTAATCATTCTCATTATGGACATCCAGTGGGTGTCAGTGGTGTGTTGTTTTAATTTGCCATCCTTTAGGGACCAGTGATGCTGAACATCTTCTCATCTATTTGTTAGCTGTTTTCATATCTTCTTTGAAGAAATTATTAAAATCCTTTGCTCAGTTTTTGACTTTTTGTCTTTGAACTTTATCAAAAATGAGAATTTTTTTTAACATGTATAGTGGTTTGAATAAAAAATGGTCCCCATGGACTTGTATATTTGAATGCTTAGGGAGTGGTACTTTTTGATAGGAACAGAAAGAATAGAGGGGTGGTCATGCTGGGGGAAGTGTGTTTTGAGAACCCAGGCTCCCTCTCTCCACCTATGGTTCAGGATTTAGCACTCAGCTACTGCTAGTGTGCAGCCATGCTTCCTGCCATGGCGATAATGGTCTGGGGTTGTAAGCCAGTCCCCAGTTAAATGCTTTCTTTCACAAGAGTTGTCCAGGACATGGTGTCTCTTCAGAGCAATAGAACGGTGACTAAGACAAAATGTAAGAAGTCTTTAAATGTTCTGGATACCAGACCCTTATCAAATGCATGATTTCCAGACATTCCCTCCTCTTCTACGGGTTATGCTTTAGTTTTGTTATAGCTCATTGGGTTTCAGGTGTTTTTATTATTTCAATAAAGAGATAAATCTGAGCCTGGCGAGGTGGTCCAGTGGATAAAGTGTTTGCCATTTGAGCCTGGCGACCTGAGTTAGATCTCCAGAGAAAGCAATATCTCTGGGTGTGAGGTGTTGTAGAGGAGGAAGAGCCAGAGGTAAGCTATCAGAGACAAGGCTATAGCGCAGTGCAGTGTAGGTAAGGGGCTCGGGTCCCATGTGGCTTTCTTGGGAATGCCTTTCTGACTCCAGGTTAGGCTGTAGCTTTCTGTGCTGCTCGCCCTGACCTTAATGCCCAGGAAGACCAGGACACACTTGTGGAGGCCATCGAGGCATCCCTACACCTAGGCCCTGGGGCAGATGACACACCCAGCAAAGGAACACTGACCAACTCAAGCAGTGAATAAGAAAAGTCTCAGAGGAGCAGTGGTGCGTTTCATCTAGCCTAGAGATCTGTGGCAGCCCCTCCCATATCCCTGAGTGACAGCAGACCTCTCCACCCTCCACTTCCTCATCATCCCCATCCATCCCCACCTCGCCCCACCTCAGTCTCAATTTCAGGCCTTGCAAACTCTAGGGCTTTAAGAGCTAAGAAGCCGAGGAGGACGATGATTGGAGGTTTATTCTAACGGGTTGACGATGAGCTCATCTGTAGCCAATGGCCAGCAGGCACTCGGCTAGACGCCCCGCCCCCTCCCTCCCCCAGGCACCTGCGGAAGGCTGGTAGGCAGGAATCCTTGAAGAGGTGAAGGGGCAGCGTTAGCTGGGAAGCCCGGTGCTGGCACGCGGTCAGGTACAGTGCTTGCTCGGCTCTTCAGCCATCCTCCCAGGTGAGGAGGAGCCTTCCTCTTCTGCCCTAACCAGACCTTCTTGGACGTTCCCTGGAGTGATGCACCTTGTGAGCCTGGGACGTGCAAGCGCGGCTTGCTTGGTGTGTGTGTGTGCGCGCGCGCGTGTGCGTGTGTGCGTGTGTCTAGCCTTAGGCATGTTACTCAATTTGAAACCCTGAAGCCGCAGTCTTGCGCAGCAGGCGTTGTCCTGCTGGGCCTGACGGAGCAGGAAGGCTGCCTTTCTCCATGCCCCGGTCTCATCCTGGCCAAGGCTCAGCTCCTGACTGCTTGGGGCTGTGCGTTTCCTCCCCACCTCTCCATTTATCCTTTTTATCCCTTTTCCAGGGGACCTGAGACAGCAAAGTTGGATGCTATGAGGGACCCACGCTGCTGGCTGCTTTCTCTCTCTGCCCCTTCCTCTCTGGCAGCTGCACCTCTTAGCCCTTGACTGATGTCGCGCATTACTTAGGGAGGGGTAGTGTCTATCCTTGGGAGGATGCTCTGGCCCCCTGGTCTCCCGAGAGTCAGGATGCAGAGCATTTACTCATCCTGGTATCACTGAACTCCATGTGAACTGTCATTCAGTTCTCTCCTCTGCCTAGGGCTTTGATGAGCTAACTCTGCACTACCCACTTGGTGTCCGGGGGGGAAGAGGGGCTTCCTCACTCACTGACCCCTAATCTCAGGGGCAAAGCTAACAATAAGCCTAGACGTGTTTTGTCTAGGGGAGAGGTACCACTGAGCTGAAGCCCAAGGCTGAATGAAATTCCACAAGGGAAGCAGGAAGGGAGGAAGAGGTGAGGTGGGGGACCAGTGGGAGGGAAGCTTTGAGCCAGTGTGGGACAGGTATGCTTACTGTGTGCTAGACACTGAGTTTGCTCAGTAGACAACCCTTGAGGGTGGCTGTGGATCACAGGCATCCCCAGCTCTCTTAGTACCACACACACACAGAGGAAGTACTCTTGGAACTGAATTTGGATAGAAAAGAAAGGCCTTTGCATGTGGATATCAGTCTTTATGCTGTTTAGTGCAGGAAACTGGAGGACCCGAAGGGGTGTGGCTTCCAGCAAGTCCCTCCCTAACGCATTTTGCTTCTCGTGGGTCACAGATGCAGGGCCACTATGAGCCTGGTAGCCTGTGAATGTCCACCTGGCCCAGGCCTGGAGCCAGAGCCCTGTTCACGAGCACGGCCCCAGGCTTGCATGTACCTGGAACAGATTCGGAACCGGGTAGCTGCTGGGACACCTGACATGACCAAGCGTGACTACCTGGTAGATGCGGCTACACAGATCCACCTGGCGCTGGAGCGAGATGTCAGTGAAGACTATGAGGCAGCCTTTAACCACTACCAGAATGGTGTGGATGTGCTGCTCCGCGGTGTCCATGGTGAGGGCGGGATGCTTGGGATAAGACAGGGGTAGTGAAGGGCCAGTGAAGGGTTCTTTGTCCATGCTAGGGGTGTGGAGCACTGAACTAACCCTGCCTGGCCTCCATGAAAGATAATAATAAGGACTTAAATGTATTAAGGCATTCCAACATGGCAGACCCCACTAGGCTTTACCTATATTAGCTCAGTTGAGTCTCGCATTAATGGACATTTTTATTGCTTGTAGTTTACACATATACAGGAATTATTATTACCGTCATTATATGAGATGAGTCTTTCCCTGTTGCCCAGGCTGGTCTTCCTATCTCAGACTACAAGTGTGTGTGTGTGGTTCTGGGCAAGAACTACTTTTCATACCAATTTTCCAGATGAAGAAACTGAGACATGGAGGAGTTAAAGAGCTTGCTCAGTGGCTCCACAGCTACCAAGGGGTACATCAGGAGTGGGAAGTACTTCAGCTCCTGTGGCTATGTACATGGCCTGCTGCACTCTGCTGGTTGTGGAGCTGTGCTGGGCAGTGGCCTCTGGAAGCTTGCACTCCAGCTGAGGGAAAGGACTGACTGACAGATGTGTAATTATAGTCCTGGGTTGGGAGCAAGGAGGAAAACTGAGGTCAGATGGGCCTGGCACAGGGTATTTTCTAGAAATGAAAACTAATGGCACTGCTGAAGGACAGCATGTGTGTTGTCCGAGGCCTGGCAAGTGTTCTAGAGAGGGGGAGGGACCCAGGGTTATGGGGGAAAGGGAAAGGCTGATCAGGGTAGATTGAAGCATTTCCATGCTGAGGCCGGTTTGAGATTCGAGAACCTTGTGGTCAGGCTATGGTGACCCCAGTCACGCTGTTGAAGAGACTCTGCCGTGCCTGGGCTTCAGGAGTCCCGATGCCCTTTTTTTTCCCTAATCTGGTCTTCCTCACCCTGGCCTTTTCCATAGCTGGCAGAGATAGAGGAAACCCTGTATTCTGGAAGCTTCTCTCTCCTCTTCTATCTACCTTGTTCCTTCCCAGGATGTGGTGGGTACCAGCTGTAAAGTTGGCTGAGGGGAGACTGTGGTTCCCAAATCTTTCTTCTCAGCCCCAGCAAGAGCTCAAACACAGAGCTGGGGGTGAACCAGTTAAAACTGTCTGGGAAATAGGAGCCAGTTCTGTGATAGGCAGAGGAAGTTAACAGGGAGGGCCATCTCAGCCTACCCGTAAAGCCCAGACTATGGGTAGGGGTGTGGTCCTGATGACCACAGATGGTGACTCCGCCCCCCACAGTTGACCCCAACAAGGAGAGATGTGAAGCTGTAAAGTTGAAAATTACCAAGTACCTACAGAGGGCCGAGGAGATCTTCAATTGTCACCTGCAGCGGACACTGGGCAGTGGAGCCAGTCCTAACACGGTGAGAAGATGGCCCTGGGGAGAGAGCCACCACCCACCCCACTGTCTTCCTGCTTCAGGGAAGAGTGGGTAGTGGAGGCTGTGAGTCCAAGTGTGAGCCAGGGATGCCCTCCCAGCCGTCCTCTCTCTCCCACACCCTCACACCTCATTCAGCCTCACAGAGCACTTGGCATGCATGACACAGACACCCACCCCAGTTTCCACGGGACTCCATGCCATTCTCAGATGTACCCACAGTGCCTCTGGATTCTGTTCCTGGTGAGTGGGCATACTACAAGTATTCGGAATGCACGAGCGCACACACAAATAACTGTGCATTCAAGGCCCCTCCTGTTACTTTCCTGACCATCGACAAACGCACCTCCATGCCACAGGACTGCACACTTCTAGCTCACTGGGTCTTGTAACTTTTCTTTCACAAAAGTAGGCTGTCTAAATATTGAGGCGGAGCCCTATGTCCGTCCACCCCCCCTAAATCCTGAGAGCATCTGCCTTTTGTAGACAAGGTTTTTTGAGAAGGAGCTTCTAAGACCCCAAGAAACTCTCCTAGCATGACCGGGTAGGGGCTAAGCAAAAAGTCAGCCTAGATGCTTTGAGCTAGTGTGCCCCCCAAACTCTGAGCCAAGAACAGGTCCTCTGTTCAGTCTGTCCCAGTGAGGCAGGCTCTTCCTGGACGCCAAGTCCTACCCCAGGACTCTCCGGCCATCCAGAAGCATCTGCCTCACAATGAAAACGGAGGCATCCATGGCTGAACCCTTGTCTCTTTTCTCCACAGGGCTTCAGCAGCCTGAGGCTCCGGCCTATCCGCACACTGAGCTCTGCTCTGGAGCAGCTGAGGGGATGCAGGGTGGTTGGAATCATCGGGAAGGTGAGCCAGATCTGGGTGTGGGAAGGGAAGAGCATGTGTAAAATCGGGGAGCGGGGCTGTGGGTGAGGGAGCAGCAGGATTGGATGGAAAGTGTAACAAGCTTTCCTGTCAGACTACCTTTGGCTCGCCAACCCCCAAATAACAACACAGAGGCTTCTTACTATGAAAGCTTGGCCTTAGCTTAGACTCATTCCGGAAGAGCTCTCCATAACCTCTGCGTTCTGCCACGTACATGCTTTTTTGCCTCTTCTATTGTGAATGTCCAACTTGTTCTGCATCTTGCTGGTGTCTCATACACAACTAGACTCATCTCCTGAATTCCTCTCTGCCTGGAAGTCCTGCTTATTATCTCCTGCCTAGCTATTGGCCATTGAGCTCTTGATTAAACCAATCACAGTGATACATCTTTACCCAGTGTAAACAAATATTCTGCAACAGGAAGGCATCTGCAGTGGCTGCCTGCATCCAGAGGGTGGGGTGCGGGCTCAGAAGGGATAGCAGCTGAGTCCAGGGGATCCTCTTCTCTTCCCAAAACACCAGTCAGTTTCTAGGGAGGAAAATGACAATGAGAAGAGGCAGTCTGTTTCCTTCTGCCATCCAGCTCTGAAGTAGAAAACCCTCAGAGACCATGGGTGGAGCTGTGCCCCGGGAACCTCTTCAGCGCTCACCACCCTGCTCACCCCCATTTCCCACAATCCTCCACCACCTTACATTCACTCTGCACACCAGGACTTCACACACACACACACACACACACACACACACACACACACACACACAGAGCTGAGCACTTCCTGTGCTGAAAGGTCCCTTTCCCAGACTGTCCAGTGGACGTATGCACTTCTGCGTGGTGGCTTGTATTGTCCAGGGCCTTGGCAGCTCCCACCCTTTCTCTTCTGGACCTCCTACCCACATCCGACCCCATCTTGCACTTTTTTCTTTCCCTTAAATCAGGGTGGACAAAAAGACAGGATCTGAAGGCCCAGCCCCTACTACAGTAGAGAAATCGCAGGGACAAGAGGTCATTTAAGAGTTGAGCCTGGATCAGATTGACCTCTGCCTCTAACCCAGGGTTCTCTAAACAGTTCTTTCCCAAACAGGACATTTATGAAAATAATCTGGCCAGGTTCTCAAAATATATAGATATCCTGACTCCATGCCAAACCTATGGGATCAGAATTTCTAGGGTTGAGCCCAAGAATGTGTAGTTTAAAACATTAGGCAATTTTAGTGCATCTGGGAATCCATAGAGAAAAAGGACAGTGATGTGTGATTCTCTGCCATACAGAAGGGCGGCTTGCTGCTTTCGGGGAGGGCCTGGGTTTGGCCAATGAACCATAGACAAGTCCTCACAGCTCTGAGAATTGGTCTCCTCATTGGTAAAGTAGGGTGGGAGTTCTACCCCAGAGGGGTGATCTGGGAAGGAAAGGCTTGGCGCATCCTAAGACACTTAGTGCACGGTTGATGGCTCTGAGTGCAAGTGGCAAGAGGAGGAGGCGGCTAGACCCGTCTATCTGTAGGCCTTGCTCCAGCTGCTTCTTCCCGGTCCCTGGAAAAGCCCCAGGCTCAGTGAAGGTCCAGCCAGCTTCCCATCTGCCCAAGTCTCCCCTCCCAGTGAACTGCCCAGTGGCCACAGCCTGATCTTGGCTAAGCACAGCTGCTCCACAGACAGACGGACACCATTTCTCTGAGTGAGATACCAGTTATGAAGGGAGGGATTCCCGGCTTAGTAAGTTTGGGAAACAGTGAATTGAACTTATACCACCTGAGCTTTAAGTTCGGACATTCTCCAAGCGTTCAGCATGTGCAAGTATAGGAGTCTCCAAGGGAATCTGACTCAGAATGTTCCAGTTTGTTCAATCCTGGGACATGCACATGTGCAAAGCATTTTAAACATCATTGCTGAGGCTTGTGTGGAGGGAAAATATGCATTAAGATAGTTAGGTTGCTTCCTTCCATTTTCACCCTCACTCAGACACTCAAGTGGTGAATGCTACCTCCCTCCTGGGGTCTTCTTTCCTCCCCTGGGTTTATGTCCAAGCCAGGGACAGGAATTTCCCCAAATTAGGAAAGGTGTTAGGGCCATCGGTCCCATTCCACAGCTCTGCCCAGGCAGATCCTGGTGGCAGAACTATGCCAGCATCTGTCAGTGGCAGCCTGGAGGCCCAGGATGGGAGCCAAGGGCTTGCTTAGGACAATCCTGTGTCCCTTAAAGGTGTTGGCTGTGGGGCTGACAGGGAGGGATGGAGATGATGAGGTAGCGGTGAAGTGAGCGTTTCTGGGACTAGGTAGGCAGCCAGGATGCTCAGGGGCTGTTTTTGGGATTGTTCCCACCTTCTGTACCTCTTCAGAGAGTCATGCTCTGAGATAGGCATGGGGAAGAAAGGTCTCCTGGGTTGGTTCTTGTTTTCGTTGGCTCAAATATGTGTGTTTTTTGTTTGTTTGGTTGGGTTGTTTGGTTGGTTGGTTTTGGTTTCTTTGGGACAGGGTTTCTCTATGTAACAGCTCTGACTGTGCTGGAACTCAATTTGTAGAGCAGGCTGGGCTTGAACTCACAGAGATCCACCTGCCTCTGCCTCCGGAGTGCAGGGATTAAAGTCATGCATCACCATGCTCAGCTTGGTTTTTTCTTTTTTAATTGTTATCAACATTTTCAAAAGTGAAGATTTCATATAAAAGTCCATATTTCAAGCTTCTGAAGAGAGAGAGAAAAAAAAATCAGATCTGGAAATGTGGGGCTCACATTCCCGTGTGGCACTAGGGAGTTAGGGGGGGACCTGCCCACTTCAAACGAGGCCCTGGTCTTGTCCACCCTCTACTCTAACTTTGCTGGACCTTTTTTCCCCTCCAAAGCCTTTTAAAGAGGCAGAGGCAAGCAGGTCTCTAAGTTCAAGGCCAGCCTGGTCTACAGAGTGAGTTCTAGATCAGTTGGGGCTTATAACAGAGAGACCTCATCTCAAACCAAACAAGAATACCTCTGAAGCTTTGGGGCTTGTTAGCTTCATGAGGGTTCCACTGAAGATCTGAATTCCTTGTGTGTGTTTACAGAAAGGCCTTATTGTGTTTCAACACCACTGTGTCTCCGTGGCCCTTCAGGGCTTCCTGCCTTCCTTCTTCGTTTTTTCCTTCATGCGGTGTATATGGATGTGTCCATGAACACACACAGGATGCTGGCTGTCCTCTCTGACCCCTTAGGGCCTCTCACTGAACTGGCTGGTGGCCAGCATAACCCAGTGACCCTTTGTCTCTGCTTTTTACAAGGCTGCTGAAGATCTGAACCCAGGTTTCATACACTCACAGTAAATTTTACCCACTTGTCTATTTACCTCGCCCCTTGGGAGAAAGAGAGAGAGAATAAGAAAGAGAGAGAGAGAGAGAGAGAGTGTGTGTAAGTGGCCACAATTGTCTTCCAGCTTCCTAATTATAAGGCTGACATCTCGTTTGTGGGTTAATTAAAATCCAGTGTTCTGTGTCTTCATCACACAGAAAGCTGTGTGTGGCAGCACTATATTTTAATAATTGTCCCTACTATTGAGACAGGGAGGCCTCAGACTTGCTATGTAGCCAAGGATTACCTTGAATTCCTGAATTTCCTGCCTACACATCCTGAGTCCTGGGACAACAGGTGTATGCCACTATTCCCAATTTAAACAACACTGAGGATCCAACCCAAGGTTTCAAGTGTGTGGGGCAAGCAGTACCAACTGAGGCAACACCCCCAGACCCTTTAAGACTGTCTTAAAGGCAACAAACCTAAGACTCCAGGAAGTCAGGAGCTGGGTATTCTGTCCCCCAAGCCACGGAGCAGAAAAGAGGATTCTTACATTTGTTTGGTTAGTTATATCAATGGGAAGGAAAATGCCCGCTCTGCTAAAAATACACTGAAAAAGGAAGAAAAAAATAGAGGAAGAAAAAGAAGTTAATTCACCACTGTACCTAACTTCAAGATAATTGTGGTTAACATTTTAACAAGTCTAATTTCTTCTGTAAAATGGGTTTCAGTGTGTTTTAAATACAGAGGTTTTTGATCAGTGGGTCCGCTTTAATTTCTGGCTCCCATCCTTGGCTTAGTTTCAGATTGTAAATCAGAGTTCTTGACCAAGAAGGAGGTGGTGGGGAATCCCACACCAAGAAGGGTGCTGTGGGTCATCTGAGGTGTCAATACTTGTGGGAAACTTTTCTTAAATAACCCCAGCGTTTTCTGCCTCTTCAAATATTGCACAAGTTTGTTCTGTCAGGGAGCCAACCCCTGCCTGGATTAGGGCACTAGCCATTAGAGGGAGACCTCTTGTGGTCAAAAGGGATACTGCAGTCAGTTGTGATACAGGAGGGTGGTGGGGCTCAAGTAGCCTCTGCTTTCGCTTTGTTAATGATGGAGACAGGGAGGCCCAGCCTGGCAGTCACTTACCTTCTCTAGGATCAGCCTGTCTGTATTTGGATTGTGATGCTACCACTTCTTAGCAGTAGGGTTGAAAGTAGGTAATTTCACTTCTCAGAACCTCAATTTCATCCATAAAGTGGCTCACTATTAACTCCTATAATTAAAAAAGCTAAGCAAAGTCCTTAGCACAGAGTAAGCTCTTTATAGCTAATATTTCTTTCTTCTCCAATGACGTGGTTGATTCCTGAGGATTAGGGGGACTTAGACTTGGATTCTCTGCTTTTATCAACAAGCACAATGGCCCTATGAAGTATAAACTGCTGTGGTCCCATTTTTAGGAGGCTTAGGAAAATGGCTCAATGGGTGAAGACTTCCTGTACAAACATGGGGACCTGAGTTTAATTCCCAGCAATTACATAAAAAAGCTGGGCATGGCGGGGTACATGCATGTCTGCAACCCCAATATGGAGGAAGTAGACAGACAGATCCCTGGGGCTTGCTACACGGATAACTTAGGTGACTAGATGAGCCCCATGCTCAGTGAGTGCCTCCGTCACATAAGATGGAGGGGCTGGAGAGGTGGCTCAGCGGTTAAGAGCACTGACTGTTCTTTCAGAGGACCTGAGTTCGATTCCCAGCATCCACACAGTGGCTCACAACCATCTGTGATGAGATGTGGTGCCCTATTCTGGCCTGCAGGCACACATGCAGATAGAACACTGTAGACATAATACTACTAATAATAATCAAGATGAAGAACAATTAAGAAACAGCCAGCATGGCCAACTCTGGCCTACATACACACACACACACACACGCACGCGCGCGCGCACACACACACACACACACACACACACACACACACACACACAAATAACAACAAAAATCCACAAAGGTTCAGAGAAGCTGTGTGGCAAGTGTATGATATTCTCATATCTTTCATTAAGGGCTTTCCTATTATATGGCCTAATAATCCAGTGATATAGCAAAGGTGGATGTTTGTAATTTCTTTGGTCAGTTTATTTGAAAGTTAGTTTATTTGCCCAAGCTCTAAAACTGGGGCCTTGAGCTAGGGGATCTCAGTAACAGAGCTCTTAACTAGCTTAAAGTATGAGGTCCTAGGTTCAATCTCTAGTACTAGGGCTCTTTTCTCTACTCTACCCCTAGACTACAGCCTTCATCACTGTCTGGTTGTGTGGGCCCGCTTCCCACGCTGGCCAGCCTGTCTGGTCAAGTAGTCACATCCGAGTGCTGTCTGGCCTTTGCCCTTATTCTGACAGAATCCTGTCTTCCTGCTCTGGCACAGCCATAGGCCACTCTTTCCTTCTCCTACAGCTGGGTCCACCCTTGCCTGCCCAGATGATTCAAGGGCCCAACTCCAAAAAAGGCTCAGAGGTGGGATAAACAAGACCTCTCACCAAAGCCACCTTGAGAGGGAGATACCAGATGGCAGCCTCACGTGGCTGGTGTGCACATTCACAATTTCTTTAAAAGAAAATATAGCAAGGCTGTTGTATGAGGCTTCTGGCCCAGACTTTCTGGTCTAGCCTTGATGTTCTGACCCGCAGTCCTGCAGTTTTGCAGTCCCACAGAGACACACAGACTCTGAAATTAATTTTATGCTGATCAGCTAACTCTTTACTCTTAAACTAACACGATTCTTATCTTGTTCAGCCGTGCAGCTCTGTACTTTTTCTCAGCAGCATTTCAGCTTCTTTCCTCTGTGTTTCCTGGCATCTCTGCAGCATCTCCACTCAGTTTTTCCTTCTCTCAGAGTTTTCCTAGTCTGATAGTCCTGCCTGCACTTCCTGTCTGCCTCTGACCAATCAGCTTTTTATTAAACCAGTAGGATGGACAAATATTTGCAATGTACCAACATAATCCCACTATATCAAGGCAGAGAGGTTTTTGGTCTGTCAAGCCTGCCTCCATCCCTCTACCTGATCTGGAACCACTTTCTCAAGAACCTTAACTTCTTCTCTTGTTTGGATTTTGCTGTTGTTGCTGGTTGTTTTTTGTTTTGTTTTTGTGTTTTGAGGGTGAGTTTCTTGGTGTAGCCCAGGCTGTTCTGTAACTCTCTGTGTAGACCAGGCTGGCCTCAAACTCACAGGGATCCACCTGCCTCTGCTTCCCAAGTGCTGGAATTAAAGGTATGTGTCACCACTGCCCAGCTGGTTTAGATTTCAGGCAAAAGCTCACTGTGTAGTCTTGGCTGGCCTTGAACTCACAGAGATCCACCTATCTCTGCCTTTCTCAGTCTCTGCTGGGATTAAAGGCATGCACCAACATGCCTAGCCTAGCTTCACTTGTAAGCAAATTTTAGGAGAACTGACTAGCTATTAGGTGCTTCAGCCATGCCACCTTCAATCCCTACCAGGATGATGGGCTCTGGCCAAAGCCTGCAGTGAGAGTTGACCTTGGCTGTCCTTGGGCCACATAGGGCCTAGCTAATGTGGGCAGGTAAGAAGGGATGTTCTGATGAGGGTTTTGGCAAACACAACAGAGGGTCTTACACTGCAGTAAGAAGTTTCTGGCCCAGCCTAGCTCGAGGTCCAGACCAGCAGTGTCAAATAATCACACAAAGGCTTATATTAACTATAAGCTGTTTGGTCTGTGGCTCAGGCTTATTACTTGCTAACTCTTATGCTTTAAGTTAACCCATATTTCTATTTATATGTAGCCACATGGCTTGGTACCTCTTTTTGCTTCAGTGCGGCATTCTTATCTCATTTCCTCTGTCTCTCACTGGCATCTGCTGCTCTTCCACTTCCCAGAATTCTCCTAGTCTGGTTGCCCTGCTTCTACTTCCTGTCTAGCTACTTGACCAATTAGTGTTTTTTTCAACCAATACTAGTGACAAATATTTACGGTGTACAAATGCATAGTCCCACACCATTAGACTACTTGTCACCTACTTCATCCTGGAATTTTGCAGAATTACAGGGATCCCAAGTTGGAAAGGATGGTCCCTGCCCTTGTGGAACTCACAAGCAGGTGAGACAGGAGATTAGATAATGTGAGAAAGTTCCCCAAGCCCAGAAAACACTGGAGTTAGGGTAGGTGTCCCAGACCTGACTGGAGGAAAAAGCTCCAGAGCTTCGATCTTTGGTTATAGCAAGGGTAGGATGGATGTTGGCCTCAGGGCATGAAAAGCCCAAGAACTAACGTATACCTTGACCGGTGCCTCCTGGATTTTGGCAGGTGCAGTTGGTCCAGGATCCAACAACCGAAGAAACCTTCGTTGTGAAGGCAGGTGCCGTCCAGCTGCTGCCATGTGACATTCCTCTGAGAACTTTCTCAGGGCTCTTGAACCCCCTGCCTACCCTCTCCCCAGAATGTATATGAGGCCCATGCTCCCTCCAAAGCCAAAGGCTGCTCTGAGTGCTGACCGGAGTATTGCCTCCAAGACTGACACACATACATGCTATCTCATCCTTGGACGTTAGACTCAATGGGATCAGAGGGGTGAGGGCTGGTCAGGAACTGAGAGAAGCAGTAGCTACTGAGTGTGGCTCCCAGCTCCCAAAGCCAGAACAGGGGCAGCATCAGCTCATCTCCATATCCCTCCCCAGAGCCTTCCCAGGTGCCACATGGTGAGCCAGGAGCGGCTGACTATCATCCCACATGGAGTCCCCTTCATGACGAAACTGCTTGGGTACTTTGTGAGTGAGGACTCCATCTTCCTGCATCTGGAGCATGTGCAAGGTGAGGGGACCTGTAGGGACCTCTGTCAATTTCTCTGAGCTTTGGGGCTTTACTGTTTGACCCAACCCAGAAAAAAAATGCATAGATGGGAAACCAGTCTTTCTGAAGAGCGAGGGCAGGGCCAGGCTGTTGTGAGCCTCTGTGTGGTCTGACCACCCTAGGCAGGTGAAGAGGGCATTTTTTCAGCTGTCTTTTTCACTGCCATTTCCTCTAGTCTTGGCACTTTACTTTCCTGGTCGGTGACCTTCCCTAATGACCATAGAGTGGCTGGTGTAAAGATAGAAGCTGAGCCTGGTAGCCAGTATTCAGTGATTTTAAAACCTTGGGTCATAGTGTGGTCGCTGTAAATCCATGCTTGCCCACCTTTTGTGACACTACTCTCCCTAAAAGAAGACAGAAAGTATAGCGTGTTGAACCCTGGTGTTCAAATACACTGGTGCTCCACTGAATCCAAGTTCACTAGCATCGGGTATTCGGGCTGTGAAGCTGAGTTCCCCGGAAATGGGTCAGAGCAGGGGAGGGTGTGTCCTGTGTCACAAAGAGCAGGGTGATGAGATGGTGGAATAAGGCCTGGATCCCTGAGGAGCAGAGGGAGCATGCTGAAGTGGAGGGGTGGGATCGGGCCTGGACCCAGAGTTCAGGCTCTTGTCTCACCCACACGCACACTCTCTGTTTGACCCAGGAGGCACTCTTTGGTCACATCTACTCTCCCAGACGCACTTTCAATATTCTGGGCTCAAATATAGCTCTGCCCAGGAGAAGTCGAAAGTCCAGCTCAACACCCGCCTCTGCCACACGAACACAGCAAAGCTCCCACCAGGCCACACCTCGAGGCAGGACAGAATCCCAGTGGAGCGCCCATGGACTTCCCAGAGCCTTCTCCCAGCCAAGGAGATCCCATCCCCCCAGCTTCAGAAAGAGGTTGACCATGAACCTTCAGCCAGGTCCTCAGGCCTTACGGGAGCCCCATGTGGCCACTTGCGCGGTCAAGTCAGGCGAGCCGGCCAGAGTTTGAACCCTGCACCCAATCGGAGGCTCCACTGGGTACGGGAAGGGGCTGACCGGGTGCTGGGGGCCTATGGCCGAGGCAGAGGCCAGAAGCCCCCATCAGCGAACAGGGCCAGCCTGGGGTGTGGAAGAGAGAATCAGGTGAGGCAGTGGGCAGCCGAGATGCTGGTGGCACTGGAAGCGCTACATGAGCAGGGGGTGCTGTGCCGGGACCTCAACCCACAGAACCTACTTCTGGACCGGGAAGGTAGGAGCCCCCGCCTCCTTGCTCCAATTCTACCAATGGGGTAAGAGTCTAGAGTCAACACCACGACCCCCAAGGTTATAAGGCTACATGCTGTTTCTCCCCCTTCCCTTCCTCCATTTGGCCCTTTACAGAGACCCAAGCCTGAGGCTGCAGTTCCAAGAATGCACTTAGGCCGTGGCCAACAAGGGGCCATGCATGCCCTTAGGGACCACCTTCAGCCCCTAACACGATTGTACTGGGGGAGGCCTTGGGACTGCTCAGAGATCCCAGCTGCTCAGTGATGCTCCTTCCAACCTTTGTCCCATCATGCCTCCCTGCATACACTGGACAAGGTCACATCCGACTCACATATTTTGGCCAGTGGTCAGAAGTGGAACCTCAGTGCAGCCAGGAGGCTGTGGACTGCCTGTACAGTGCTCCAGGCAAGAAGGGATTTGGGGGAGGTTCCTAGATCTCCGGTGCTTTTGTATGGGCTGAAGTCAGAGGAAGGATGCCAACAGAAAGGGCCATCTTATGTGTTCTTGTTTTCGCAGAGGTTGGGGGAATTTCTGAGCTGACCGAAGCCTGTGACTGGTGGAGCTATGGGTCACTTCTATATGAACTGCTCACAGGAACGGTGAGTAGCTGGGCAGGGTACAGAGCCCTGGAGGGGACCATCGAGTATAGGCTGAGCAGAGGCTGCCTGGTTCTCCATGCCTGACCTTTGGGTTGGCTGTCCTTCCATCCACAGGACCACTAGCAATAAAGGAAGTTACTCCCAGCAGGCCATCAGAGCCTTTAGCTTTTTTATATTGCTAAGCAGACAGTCAATTGCTGTGAATAATGTGAGCCAGGTTTAGCTTCCATGGCCTGAGGTTTGGAGAAGCCAGCAAGCCTTCCCTGGAGAGCTTCTGGGTTACATCCCCTCTCTTCCCCTGTTGTTCACTCCCACTGGCCCTTCAAGGCTGTAATCCCCAGACCTCAGCTGGAAGGTGGGAGAAGGCTCCGGGATCCGAGCCAGCTGCTCTAACCTACCTGGTCAGCAAACCCCTGGCAGGCTGGCAAAGAGCTTGCTGCTCCAGCATGAAGACTTAAGTGTGACCCCCAGCAACCATGGGAAAGTCAAGTGTGGTGACACACATCTGTTACCCCAATACAGGGCCTGGGGTGGGATGAGCAGATCCCCAGAGCTTGCTGGCCAGTCATTAGGGTTCAGGGAGCCTGTCACACACACACACACACACACACACACACACACACACACACACACACACACACGAACAAGGGACAGAACAAACTATTTGAGCAGGAATGTTTGAGTGGTACCAGCCAACTACAGTGTGACCTAAAGGGCAGACCTGCCCTGCTTTTGTTCCCAGTGGCTCAGGGACTGAGAACTCTATATAAATACCCCTGAGCCCCACATGGCTCTCCTGACGTTCTTCTTGCAGCTTATCTTTACCTCAACATACTTCTGCTTCTCTCCATAATCCTGCCTTGGCCTCAGTGGCTGTGTGGAGCTTGTGGAGGGTTTTGTTTTTTTTCCTGTAAGGGAGAAAGTTCTAATGCTGTTCCCAATAGTGTCCACTCTAAAGGCAGCGGAGATAATGCTTCCATGCAAGTTGAAACCCCGATGCTAAACTGACCCAAGTCCCTTTTCCTGAGCTGGCTTCTTGTCACTAATGTCAAGGGTTATTAGTAAGCAGTGATGACTGTGTCCAAGTAATCAGTAGACCCTAGCAAAAGGCAACCACCTCACCATCTTCCTCCTAGAATGTGTCATGGGGTAGGGCAAATCTTGGCTGCCACTAGGTGTAAGCTTTCCTAAAGTGGCTGGCTCTTCAGTGCTTCTCCTTGTGTACCCCTCCCTTCCAGGCACTGTCCCAGAGCCACCCGTCAGGATTCCAGGCCCACACCCAACTTCAGCTGCCCGAGTGGCTCAGTCGTCCAGCAGCCTCTCTGCTGACTGAGGTGAGGTATTGCTTAGTCTAAAGATGGCTTATTGGTATGTGAGTGGGGGATGGGAGGACCCACCTGTGCTAGCTGGCTACCTCCAATGTCATGGGGTTAGCAGGGAGTGATGGTGATCACCCTAAGGGTTTGGTGACAGGAATCCCAGGAGGTGGGTGCCTACATCCCCTATGGGGAAGGGATGCAGAGCACTGACCGAGTCTTTCTCCCATAGCTGTTGCAGTTCGATCCCCGGCGACGCCTAGGTGCTGGAGGTGATGGCATCAGCAAACTCAAGTCCCACCCCTTTTTCAGTACCATCCAATGGAGCCGACTAACGGGGTAAGGGGTGGGTAAGTGGACAAAGCTGGCCTTGCTCGTGACAGTCTGCCACCTGGGCTGGCCCCTCATCTGTGGATTTCAGGGGACAAAGCGGGGCAGTAGCCTCGTTCCCTGCTCGGAAGCTGCTTGGAGCTCAGACTGATGACTGCTTCTGTCCTAAAAAAGCCAGCTCCTATAGAAGCTGTTGGAGGGGCAGTGAGGTGCATCCTGCTGAGCAACCTGCACCCTGAGTCAACAGATACCTTGTACCCTTAGCTGGGACCCATCATGTCAAAGGGTGCCTTCTGTTGCTCTAGCCCCAAACTACTCAACACCTGCTGAGCCAACTGACATTTGGTGACACTGCCATGTTGTACACCACTTAAGACATCTCAGGACACTGAACCAGCAGCTCAGTAGACCCCAAACCAAGACTGTCCTGGGTCCATTTTAGTGGGCTGCTTCTACCAGAGAACATTTGCTCCCACAGGGTTGAGGCGCCTGTAGGGTGAAGTGGGGCAGCTGGGGGGAAGTATGATCCCCTGACTTTGGAGGATTAAGGAGAAAAGAAGCCAGTAGGATTGAGTGGGGTAAGAGAACCATTTCATCACTTAGACTGAGTTTGCAAACAGAATAAAGAGCTTTATTCTCTGGCTGGCTCTCCTGTGTCAGAAGAGTCTGCCCCACAGGACCAACAGCAGATTGTCTTCTTAGGTCTTGGTTATTTTCCATTCTGCATTTGGGTATGAAGTTCTATTCAATTCACAGCCCACTCTGACTTTTAGAATGAGACACCACAGAAGGACCAATTTTATCCAATGCTTTCAGTCAGGTATTTCTGGTCTCTGAAGGACTGGGTAAGTAGGTATCTTCAGAGATAGCTCCTTCCCTAAGTTTGAGGGCTTGCCTCAGGATAACCCAATCACCAGGGTGTGGCACATGAACAAAATTACACTTGACCAACTCCCAGATCCTTCCAGAGTTACCACAGGTGACATCTGGTATAGTTCACCAATCAGGCAACTTACCAAACACTTGTGTGTTGGGGGTGGGGCAACATGATGACATACCCAATATTCCTGTTTCTGAGTCTGGAGCAGAGGACAAGGGAAGCACAACTATCCCATGGCCCCAATCCTAGCAGCCCCTGGGGTTTTTGCACTCAAATAAAGCCTGTTCTTCCTGTGGCACCTGCATCATTACTGCAGTGAAAGTCGCCTGCAAGGAAGCAGCCTCTGCTCCTGAACAACAGGCTCAGGAAGGAAGAGGGTACCCTAGATCCCGGTGCCTAAGAAACCTAAGAAACCCAGCCTTCAGCTCCAGTGAGCCATGGAAGGTTCTCCTGAGAAAAATGAGGCTCTGGAGAGCTTAACTCAGAACTAGCCACTAGGGCTGGCTCACAAGTGTAGGTTCCTTCTGTGGTAGACCATAATGCCAGACTTCTTCAGCCACTGCTTTATGAAATACAAGCCACTTCTGGGCTCATCTAGCCAACCGTACATATGGCACTCTGTTGGGCTATCAATTTGGAACATCATGGTTCCTGTTCTGATATAGGGCTTAAGCATAACTTTTCAATAATCTAGAACAGCTGCTCCACAAGTTTCCTGGAAGCATTAAATCTGTAGCACATCACTACACCTGATATACAATTCACAGAACCCACCTACCAGCTCAATTGCTCAAGGGCCCCACTGCAAGCAGGATCAAAGGACAAGATTCTGTGTGGAAGCCTACAATCCATCATGCTCATTGTCTGTTGTAGTCATTCTAAGTTAGTGACCAACCCTGTCCTGTCCATTGCCCCTCAGGTGGTGACCTCTTGCTATCATTCTAACCACAAACATCTGGTTCACATGTGGCAACTAAGTCCAAATGAAATCAGAGGTGCCCATGTCTTTCTCAGAAATAACGTAAGCCCCTCAAAAGGGCAACTGTCCCCTTGTGCTTTGGGAGCTACAATTTCTCCTCAAGAGTTGGCTTGTCCAAACCCTAGGGGTCCCCTGGCAGTTAAAATAGCGTGGCACTAACACGTCTAAAGTATGGGATGTGGCCTCGGGACACCACAGGACAGCCAACTCCTATGAAGTAGCTCTCAATGACAAGAACATCGTGGCTGCCAACTAAGACTGTACAAACAACCTCAAGGGTCAAAAGGAACACAGAGGCTGAACCCTGTTTGAGAACATTTGCCCTTTAATTTTCATTCAAAATCAGTCTCTTTAAATATTTGAGTTACAAGTCTGAATGGTGACAATGTAGTAGCAGATGCTGCAGGCACTCAATACTGGCCTCTCCCCCTCTCCCCAGCTTGTCCTGGATTATAAGAAAAAAGGGCATTTAGCACTAATGGCCCCATGTCAATCGTCAGCAGTCTCAGGCTCCAGTGCAGCTGGATACAAAGCCTAGGAGCTTTCATACCTAGTTACTTGCATTTTACCATGCTTTAAGAAATTCCAATGATTGTGCCTGTATCCAAAGGGCAGTAACGTAGAGATGACATCATTCATTTCATCACTATGTACTGACTCCTGAGGCTGATTCCCACCACAGTGCATCCTCCTGCTGTATCTCTGTCCTGCCAGAGGCACCAAGACCTTGCTCCCCACAGGCCACACCCAGAAAGGGAGAGAGCAGCCCCTTCCCATCACATGCTGATACCACCTTGAACAGAAGAGCTCTAGCTAACCTGATCTGGTCAGAACCAGTCCCCTTATTATTTAGGCTCTTTCCCATTGCCACGACTTGGCTCTAAATGAGAACCATGTCCTAGAACTCTAGGAAGGGCTGGTATGACCACAGTTGTATGTGATTATGCCAAAATCAATCCTTCCACTGTGAGCTTACAATAGAGCCTGTGAGGGAAGCCAGGGTTTTACTCCCATCTGTGGTTATAACAGGTAACCTCAGGGGACTCTGCACCATCCTTCCTATCCCCAAGTCCCCCAGCCTGTGCTTCCTTGAAGAGGTAGAGAGGCACCATGAAGCCACTGACAGCTCAGAATGGTGGTGCATTTAAGAAGCAAAGCAGTGCCTCTTTGCCTGTGTCTTATAACCTCCACAGGGTGGCATCATGTGAGAATGTGCACAGCTGGGACAGAGGCTTTGAGCCTGGGAGACATAGCACCCGCTAGGCATCTCTGGAGAGAACACTTTCCAAAGATAGAAACTCAATCACATGGTCCTTGGTGGTATCCCCGTAGTATACTGTTACCAGGGAGAAGCAAAACTGTCTTTGCAGAGGGCTGGAAGAAAGGTAGGAATATTAGTGAGCATTCATTAAGGCTCTCCCTCCCTCTCTCTCTCAGGCCCAGCATATAAGAAGGCAAGAGAGGGACACACAGAGAGGAAGAGTCTAGAAGGAACACTAAGAAAAGACCTGTGAAAGCTGGTTCCATTGTGCCCTGGCCTCCTTGCTTGAGGCCAACAGTATGGTGCCTGCCTGTCATCAGGCTAACCTGGGACTGATGAGGGGTCAGGGAGAAGATTGGTTTTCAGTTCCTGCATGATCGATAGGTAGGGGATGTAGCTTCCTCCTAAAGGTCTAGGAGGAGGACTCTTGGATCTTCTACTGCTGCCTTGATTTTCCGGAGGAAAGTCACAGCCTCTCTGCCATCAATCAGCCGGTGGTCATAGGTCAGGGCTACATACATCATAGGGCGCACTTCCACCTGCAGAGAGAAGAGGGCCGCAGGTGTGTATCCAGCCGACCAGTGAAAGCTCTGCTGAGGACAAGGGAGAAAGGCAGACCCCCACCGGTTTCCAGTTCCAAGGTTTTCCTGCAGTGCTGCCTCTCGATAGTGTGGGTTTATTTTGAAGACTAAGCTTATCCTTAGTGCAAAGCTCTGGGACTCAGAAGCAAGGTTTAAACAAAAACAGGTTCCTCAAACTGCCTTAAACAAATATGCAACACCATGCTCTACACTATAATCTATTACCTAAACAAAGGTTGTCTCTCCCAATGTAGCTGCCTGTAGGAGCTACTCTGAAGCTACGATCTTTTGTTGTTGTTGTTTTTCGAGACAAGGTTTCTCTGTGTTTCTCCCCACCCCCAGTTGTCCTGGGACTCACTCTGTGGACCAGACTGGCCTCAAACTCAGAGATCCACCTGCCTCTGCCTCCTGAGTGTCAGGATTTAAAAGCATATGCCACCTCTGCAGGGCTGAAGTTACAATCTTTATCACTATTATTTTTTTCCAATGTTGTGGAACCAACACCTAGGCAAGCAACCTAAGAAAGACCCCCAGCCTAGAAGTTACAATTTAAAGAGTAAAATGTGGGCTGGAGAAATGACTCAGCGGTTAAGAACACTGACTGTTCTTCCGAAGGACATTGAGTTCAGTTCCCAGCATCCACATGGCAGCTAACAACTGTCTGTAATTCCAAGATCTGACATACTTACACAGTTACACATGCAGGCAAAACACCAATTCATATGAAATAAAAATAAATATTTTAAAAAATAAATAAAGAGTAAAATGTATGTTGTTTGTTTTTGTGACTGATCTAATGTAACAGGCTGTTCTCAAACTCACTGTATAAACAAGGATAGCACCCCATTCTTAAACCTCTGGCCTCTGCTTCCCAAATGCTGAATCTACCAACATGTATTACCATGCCTGCTTTATCAAACTAGCGGCTCTGAACAGGACAGACAAACACATTACCACTGGTTTAGATCCCGACTCTGAGGGGGGGACATTAATCTTTTGAGTCCAAATTTCCTGCTCTCTGCCAGGCATGGAGGTGCACACCTTTAGCACCAGCACTCAGGAGGTAGAGAGAGGCAAGATTTCTCAGTTCAAGGCCAGGCGGGGCTACATGGAGAATTCCAGGACAGACAGGGCTACACATATCTTGAAAATCCATAATAAAAAAAACAAACCTGTTATATGTAAACCTAGGTGTGTAACTTTTCCAGAAAGAAGAACTATGGTTTTTGGATATACAAAGGACTCAGTAACCCAAAAATGTTTCAGACACAGCAGTCTCAAAAATCTTTTTTTTTTTTTTTTTGTAATTTTTAAAAACTAACTTATCTTCCAATGGCCAACTCAAACTCTTTGGCCTCATTCCTTGAACTCCCAGAATACTTAGCAGCTTCTCCTCCAGTGCTATAGCTCACAGCTGCAGTCCACTGTACCCTGTTTCTCAGGGGCAAGGAGCATGTCTCCCACTCTGTCCATCCCTGACTCCTGTGGCACTCTCACAATGTAGCATGTCAACAAGCCCCAGAGGGTGGGGAAAAGCCTCCTTAGCTTAGGGCTTCTCCTCAGACTTTAACAGAACTGTCTGCATGTCTGTTTCTATACATGTGACTTGGTCTAAAAAATTGTTTTCAATTTGCTTTTTCAACAATAAATATTTAAATGTGTATGAGCATTTTGCCTACATGCATGCATATGCACCATGTGTACACCTGGGACCCGAGGAAGACAGAAGAGGGTGCCTGATCCCTCAGAACTGGAATTACTGATGGCTGTGAGCCACTGTGAATGCTGAGGACTGAACCCAGGTCTTCTGCCAAGAACAGCAAATGCTTAACTGCTGATCCATCGCTCTAGTCTAGTGCTTGCTTTTTTAGCAAGCTTCCAGATGACACTGATATCCACAGATCACAGTTTGAGAAGCAGCGCCTTGGCTATCATTTGGTAATTAAGAAATGAAACCTAAGCCTGAAATTATAGTGCAGGCTATATAATGAGGATTTGGTTAAATTTCTCTCTTATAGCCACTTAGCAATTAAAAAAGAAAAATCACAGAAACAATGGTTCTTACCTTGCCTCCCACAGCCACAGGTCTGTCAAAGATGCCATGCATGCCCAGGATGGCAGACTGAGGGGGGTTGATAATGGGTGTCCCAAAGAGTGATCCAAAAACTCCTCCATTGCTAATGGTGAAAGTGCCTCCGTCCATATCTTCAATGGCAAGCTCGTTCTTTCGGGCCTAAAAACAAGTTTCATAATTGAACCATTAAGGTCAAATCAGATTTCTTCACTCCAAAAAGTAAATCTAGAAAACTCTTCTCTGAGATCAGTAGTGCAAACTTTGGCAAACAAGACAGGTAATCAGCTAAAGTGACTGTGAGAAAAAGCATGATTCTACAGTCAACATTTCCTCCCAGCAGCCTGACTGTTGAAGGTGCCATCATTTGAACATGTGGGGCCCTGGCAGATGCCTCTCCTTGGCTTACATAGCCACTGCTTTCCTAGGTGGCTGTGTCCCCTGAGAGAACAGGAGACCCCAGATGCCTGAGCAGTGACAACTTCCGCAGGCTGTGTTCCCTCCACTGCCCAGCAGGTCGTCCACACACTCCATCTACCGTACCTTCTCTCCTAGTTCACTGATGGTTCGTTCAATATCTGCATAATTCATGGTTTCCACATTCCTGATGACAGGAACCACGAGACCCTGGAGTGAAAAGTTGTCTTCAGTTGCAAAATAACTCTTTTTTTTTTTAACTTTATTTATTTATTTATTTGCCTGGAACTGGAACTACAGACAGTTTTAGCTGCCATGTGGGTGCTGGGAATTGAACCCGGGTCCTCTGGAAGAGCAGCCGGTGCTCTTAACCACTGAGCCATCTCTCCAGCCCCGCAAAATAACTCTTTATAGTTACAATTTCCTTGATTTAACCCACAGGTCTCTCTAACCAGACCCCAGAACACCCTAAACTCACTGAATTAAAAAGACTTACAGGAAGATAAAGAAATGTGGTATGACATAAGGAAAACCAAAAACAAAACCCTTATTTTTTCCAATGACCCTCCCCACCCCACCCCAAGAATATATATATAATTGTAGAAATAATTCCTTCCATATGATCTACTTTCTAATATAACTAAGGGGAGATCTGCAGTGGTTTGGCTGAGAATGGCCCCCATGGGATCATATATTTGAATGGCTGGTCTGAGGTTGGTGGAACTGTTAAGGAAGACTAGGGGATGTGGCCTTATTGGAGGAGGTGTGTCACTGTAGGCAGGCTCTGAGAGTTCAAAACAGCCATGCCACTCCCAGCTAGCTAGCCCTCTCTCTGCTTTGTGATTGTGTCTCCACATGCTGAGATCTCAGCTGCTGCTGGGGGGGGGGGGGTGGAATCACATCTACTGCCACACCCCCATCATGATGGCAATGGACTCTTAAGCCTCTGAAATGGGAACCTATCCAATAAACTCTTCTCTATGTTGCCTTGGTCCTGGTGTTTTATCACAGCAATAGGAAAATAACAGACAGACAGAAGCAAGTACTCCCAACTCGTATCCCAACATACCCGTGGGGTAGCAACTGCAACACTGATGTCAATATAATCTCTATACACCACTTCTTTGGCTGCATCATCGATCACTACGGATGAGAAAACATCTGTTACATATAAGCCTTTGGGTTGGGACGAGTGAGTTAACAGAGTCAACTTTTTCAATGGCCAATGCAGTGTGCGCTGACTAATCAAAAAGAAAACAACTACATTACAAACAACAGACACTCTCCTCACTCCATCCCAATTTATGATAGCATTTCTAAGCTCTGAAGGAATCTGCATATAGGAGCATCTACTCTTCACAGCTCATGGAAGGTTCACACAGGAGATGCACATTAATTTCTTATCTGAGCAGAGAATGGCCAGTTATTGATGCTCTGCAAAGGAGAGTGGAGGATACTGCCCAGTTGCTTCCTCAGCAAGATGAGAAAAACCTCTCTAGGAATCCAGGTGGAAGTGGAGGGTGTCTGATCTTTAAATAAGCCATCTTGAAAAAGCAAACCAATTGCTGAAAATTGTACCTACCACTTATAAGAAAAGCAAGGCTTGGGAATCTTCCAAAGAGTCTACACTGTACTGTTAGAAAGCATGTCAAAAGAAGATGCCTACAAGCAAAGATAGCCTCCTGCTTATCTAGAGCACAGCACTCAGTGGGGAGAGATGAGGGCTTTATGCTGAGGAGCACAGGAGTATCGCTGTCCCTCCCCTATCTTCCAAGAATACACGAGTGCCTCGGTAAGAAAGGAAGTACTGTAAGCTAGCTCCATGCTTCAGTGAGTGAAAGGAAAGACAGAAAGTACCAAGTCCAAGCCTTCTCAGTGAGGCCCTCTAACTCCAGATCAAAGGGCAGTCTGGAGTGCATGCCAAATGTGGAAGTCAAGCCCCAACTAAAGGGCCCACTGTAATGACGAGAAGCAGTCAGAACTTGGGAGTCCCCAAGACAACAGCCAGCCTGGAAAGCTGGGCTGTCCCAGAGCTGCCTGCAACCAGAGCCACTGCCAAGCTACACAGCAGAGGAAGCCTTTCTGTCCACTTGGCGGGGAGGCAGTAGTCACGACAGTATTTGGAGAAGATGAATGGAAAAATTCACTTAGGGAAGGTAGTCATGTTTCCACAATTGTGAAATAAAAAGCCTTGGGGATCCCTATGTGACAGCAGGTCTATATTCATACACCCAGCTCCAAAGATCTCTGTCACACTGGTCTTAAGAAACTCACCTGCATTTACAACAGGCTGCTCCTGCAAGGCAAAGGCTGAGGCCTTCACAAACGCTGACATGAAGCCTAGTTTGAGGTTATGTTTCTTCAGGAAAGCATCTTTGTGCCGAGCTCTCATCTCTTGGATGTTACTGTAAATAAATGATACAAAGACACTACCAATGAAGCTCTGGGGTGTGTGTGTGTGTGTGTGTGTGTGTGTGTGTGTGTGTGTGTGTGTGTGAGAGAGAGAGAGTGTCCATACACGCCTATTGTCATAGGCTGAGTCAAAGACCTCTGAGCAATGCTGCCAAGTGTTTTATTCCTGAGCTATGCCCCTTTGCCTTTTAAAATTCCAAAACTGGGTGTCAGGAAATTGCTTGGGCTAGCCTTAAACCTGCAATACTCCTGATTCAATCCCCCAAGGAGCTGAGATTATAGGCCTATACTATCTACCAGGTTGACAAGCCCTATTTTGGACTTTCACAGGTTTTGCCCATGATAAAACTGGATGAGCTTTCCCTTAGTCTGTACCATCTAAGTTTAAGTTTTGAAACATTCACTAGTGATCAATGTAATAAACTGCTCTATCACACACACAATAAATAAACAAACAAACAAACAAACAAATGACCTAGATGAATCAGCGCCAGCCTAGCTTTAAGATGGTTGAGCCTTTTAAAGGAATCCTTTTTTGTTCTGGAAGTCACAGATTTCAGTGACAGATAATATGAACCAAAAAAGCACACTGAATACCAACATCTTTTCCTTGAAGAAAAACGTATTTCTGTCTACCCTAAAATCATGACTTACCCACACTGGAAACAAATTTCAAATTAAGTGTGTATGTATATCTTAAAAACCAATATTCCTTTTGCTAGAATTATACTAAACAAACAAAAATCAAAGCTGATTACTTGTAATACTTCTCCTACCTAATTAGCAGAAAAGGAAAAAGGCTACCTGTAAACTGTGGGCTCCATGTAACACAAGCAATTCTAACTATACCCAAAGGTAAACTCCATGTTCTTTCAGGGTATGCGAAGCCAGCAGATTCACTAGTTCTGAGTTAGAAGTTCTATTTGATCACGAAACAGTTACTAATACCCATCACATGTGAGGGTTGGGCTGGGCACCAAGATACAAAGACAAGACAGTGCTGCTCCTAAGATTAGTTTTACTGACTGTGGTTTCCTTGGTATTTAAAAAATGGCTCTCTGTGGGCTGTGGCCTGTTTTTCAGACTCAGTAGCAGGGCTTGTCTCTGAGAAGATTTTCCAACTTGAACATCCTCTGGTCTATCAAAAGGTTTTTTTTTTTTTTTTTTTTTTTTTTTTTTTTAATTTTGTTTTCCATACAAGCACTGTAGAGTCAGTGAGAAATGCCTCTGCTATCATTTTCCCAAAGGAACTTCTTATGATTATAGGAACGGCATTCCATGATGAAAATTGAATTTAACTTTATCTCAGGCCCAAAAGCTCAGTTCCCCCTTCCCCCATAGTGGGTTAATTCAACATTAACAGGGAAGATAAGATGTGGTAACGCTTTAACTGCCCACTTCAGACCTTTTGTTTTTGAAAAAAGAAATATTTCCTAGGACTGATTGGGTTTGAATGTTTCTTTTCCTGAGTCTAACCTCATTTAGTGCTAGGATTACCACCCTAAAGACATTACTGGTTCCCAGGACGCAGGGGCTGCAAAGTGGGAGAGAGGAGCGACAGAGTCAGCCTGAATGCCATTGTCTGGTCATTATGGAGTTTCTATTTCAGAGGTCTGTCCTTGGAGGCAGCGCTGGGACAATGGAGGAAGGAGCAAGTCTCGGAAAGGCTCCTCTCGGTTAGCTGATAGGCACAAGACCCAAAGGGCACTCAATCTAAACCAGATTACTGGCCACAGCAAGGCCTCAGGCCTGTGCTAAGTGACACTAGATTAGCTACTGAAAGGAGATCCAGCTATTAAACTTACTCCCAATAAAGGATGTTGGACCAACTGCATCTTTTAGGGACATAAATATTTACATGCTTGTCTTAAGAAACTGGGTAAAATTTCAAAGTCCAATTTAATTTGTGTACAATTTGCCCCTAATGCAGGAAACATAAGCTGCAGCCCCTGTGATTCATTTATGAAAGTCCTTCCCTATACCACGGATGGTACAGAAAATGACATTCAGTATCTAGAACACTTCCCAGTAGAACAGTGAAATTAACCAGACCCCACACAAGGTCAATAAACCAAGGAAACAAGCTCCCTCACTGAAAAGTAGATAAGAGACTTAATACTCAGAGAAAGAAGATGAATGCCTTAGAGATTTGATTTAATGAATCCTGACCTTGACATTTAAAACCTATGGAATATGGATCTAACCATCATCATTCTTCCCTTTATATACTGCTCAAGGCAGAAATGATCTTTTCTGTCTCTTGTATTTTCTGGTGTCATGATCCAGACTGTTAACTACCTAGAATAATTTTTCCTATAATATTATTTAGCATTTTGTTTTTGCGTCTTACATAGTTCAGGCTAGCTTTGAGCTCTATGTAGCTGAGACTAACCTAGAACTGCTGATCCTCCTACGTCTACCCCCAAGCACCCAGATGACAGAAGTGAACCACTAACTCTGGCTTAAATAGCCCATCCCAGCTCCTTCCTCCCAGAGGCTCCTCTGGCCCTAACTTTGCTACTTCTAACCTTGCCAAGAGCAAATTCATGCCTGCTCCACTCCACACTCATTCTTATCTTTCTGATGCTTTTTTTCTAGATTTAGCGTTCATCAAAAATCAGACAGGAAGCCTCAGAGAGCTTTTATACTCTGCATAGTCCCTGAACTTCATGTTTTAGTACTCTGCAGATGATAAACACATTAAATGTTTGTTTGTTCTCGCATCCCCACAATGCTGACACTTGCACACATCAACGTTTTGAATAAATTTTGTTTTGAACAAACAAAACAAGTAAATCAACAATTAGCTCATTACAGGAATAGGTGTAGTGCACTAACGTTTATATTTTAGAAATCAAGTTATTTGGGGGCTGGGAAAAATACTGAAGTTCTCAGGCAAGTATAAGGAGTTTGAACTCCAAAACCCACAAAACAAACAAACAAAGCTGGGTGTGGTGTCACATCTGAAATCTCAGAGGTGGGAAAAGCAGAAGACGCCAGCTAGCCAGCTTAGCCTAGTTAACAAACTTCAGCAAGGAGAAACCCTGCCTCAAACAAGGCAGGTGACTCCCAGGAACAACAACTCAAGTCCATCTTTGGCTTTTACCATAAACAGGAAACAGTTACAGTCCCTGCTCGAAAGCAGTGCGGTGTTCTGTGTCTAGGCATGCTGTGAAAGATTTCCCATTCCAAGGAGTAGCAGGTCTAGAAGTAGACCATTACAGCAGCAGGGCATGGAGGCACCAAGAACATCATCCTCAGCTACAACATGAACATGCCTAGCCTGAGCAACATGAAAGCCTGTCTCAAAAATGACCAAACAATAAAAACAGGTTGGGCATGATGGCACACATCTTTAATCCTGATATTCTGGAGGCACAAGCATGCCTGCCTCTCTTGTGTGTTCAAGGCTAGCTTGATCTACATAGTGATTTCTAGACCAGCCAGGGCTGCATAGGGAGACCTTGTCTCAGAAACAAAACAGGGCTGGAGCAGTTATGAATACATACTGCTCTTCCAGAAGACCCAAGTTTAGTTTCTGACACTCATGACAAGGTGCTCCCAACCACCTATAATTCCAGTTCTAGGGGATTCAATGCCCTCTTCTAGCTTCTGTGGGCACCCACTCACACATACATATACATAAGTAAGAATAAATATACAAAACCTAAATAAAAAAATAATTACTTTAGGCTCATTTATCAGAACTCATAATAATTCAGGCATGAAAGTTCAAAGGGAAAAGCTTTTTTCATTGCAGAGGACATTATCAATCGAAACCAGTGGGTCTTGCTGCTTAAGTCAACAATGAACAAAGCCAAGAAATACTGAGTGCGCCCTGGTCAAGGTAGTTGTGGATCAGCAGTTGCTAAGGACTGGAGTACATTCAAGTATTTTACAAGGAACACAGATGTGGGGAATAGGTCTAGAGATCCCACCTCATGTCAACCTCATTAAAGGTAGTGAGCATTGCGCATGTATTCTGGGCTTCCTTCAGGCGCTGAGCAATGCGCTGCCGCATCCTGTTCATTTTCTCCTGGAAAGAAAGTGGGAAACATTGCCATGTAACTAAATCTCACTCCCCAGGCAATGAGAGAACTCAGACTGCAGAGATGGATGGCAAGCACCACAGTTTTGGTTCCCTGGCTAGCTGGGAACTCTTATGTAGACCAGGGTGGCTAGAGAGCCTCCTGCCTCCCAAGAACTGAATGATATTAATGGCACATGCTGCGATACCAGGCCCCATCTTACTATGTAAGCTACAGGCCTCCCTTTTCCTGAATGCCTCAGATCAAGATAGAATCAAACACCAAAGTATTCACTCAGATGTGCCTGAAATTTGACCAAGCACAGAGGCTTAGGAAATAGTGTGATTTAAAACCAAAACCAATTTATAAAAGGAATACTATGGTGTAAACTCAGCCAGCTTAAGAGTCGTTAGAGAAAGGGCAACTTCTGTTGATAAAGACTTTCGTGAGAATAGTTACTCAGGGAACGGAAACTCAAAAACAACAAAATTTTGAGGCTATGGTATTTTTAGGAAGTAGTCTCAGGCAAAAAAACCCCCATACTTTTGACCATACTTCCTTGAGGTTTTTATGTCTGCTATGACAGCTTACTGTTTCAATACAGCCATCTGGCCCCCGCTGTCCCGCCCCCGGCTACAGTAAAATATCCCGGAAGTCTCAGCAGACTACGTCTATGAAGTGCATGTCACTGTGGGAAGGAAAGGATGTGCTGTGAAGCTACTGTTCTCCATAGAGACTTCAGATCAGACAGCACAGTATTATAGAAAACCACTGGACGAGAGCATTCAGAAGACATTATGTTTACACCATGCCATCTGACAATTTTAACACCATGAAAAGTAATTCTCTACACCTTCAAGGCCAAGGGAAGAAAGGACCAGGCTAGCATCACACTGTTACTCTCCTACAAGTCTTCACACGCTTACCCGATGTTCTGAGCGCACACCTTTAGCAGCTCCTGGCTCAGCCAGTGGGGGGGCAGCAGTGGGTTTTATTGCAGAAACTGAAAATGTATAGAGTACAGCGACCTCAGACAAGGAAAGCAATCCCTTCACACTGTACTACCACTTTATCTTCAAGATACTGAGGGTTATCAGCACCATCCCAAACTCAGGTGAACGATTTGCTCACAGAAGTAATAAGACTAAGTTATATGGTTAGTAAGCAGAAAGCTAGCAGGCAAACCCAGTTCTTAGAAATCTAGAGGAGTTTCAACACTGTAGCCAGCATGGTGTGTTCAGAGCCCTTGATGACCTCAAGACTGTATCTGTGAGAGAAGATGGTATGGAAGAAGGGATCTCTCCAAGAGACTATGAGGATTAATCTTGACTGGCAATTTGGCAGGATTTAGGACCTCTCAGGAGCTAAAGCCCTGGGCATGTCTACAAGGGTATTTCCAGAGAAACTGAAGTTCTCATTCTCAGAGTTGGAAGACTCAATCTAAATGTGGGTAGCACTATAGGCTGGGGTCTGGGAGTAAATTGTTTTTAATTGTTGTTTTTTAAATATATCAGCATTACTATAATTCAAAGTATGTCACGTTTATGTATCCATTTTAATATTTTCAGTTGCCTAGGCTGTTTTTGCTAAAAGCAGTGGTTCTCAACCTGGGGATGGGGGTGGGGTAGGTTATATTTTAAAAAAGGAAGGAAGGGAAGAAGAACAGGTAAGTGAATGGAGCAGCAGTGCTAATCTTTCTCGCTTCCTGGCTGTAAAAGCTTTGTGAGCGTCTGCTTCACACCAGCACCACACCTTCCCTGACATGATGGGACTCTCATCTTCAAAACAAGCCCATATCAACCTTTCTTAAGTTGCTTTTTATGAGGTGGTTATTTAGCAATGAGATAATTAGCTGACACGGGGTCTTACCTGGTTTGCTAGAAGGAGGTTGTGAGGGTGAGGGCACTGGCGGCATCTGAGTGGGTACAGCTGCTGCTACAGGGGGAGAGGGGACTGCTGGTGCTTCTGGCTCTGCTTTGGGGGCTGCAGCAGGAGCTGGTTTGGTCTTAGCAGGAGCAGCTAGATAAAAAAGAGATGTCACTGCACTGTCTGGAAGGAAAAGCAATTACACTGTGGATCCTAAGGAGGATTAGAGACGAGGGTCTATTCTCAGTCCTTTAGGTATTTGCTAAGGGCAAACACACTAAGATAAGCCCTACACTCTATTCTCAGGACTCCTCAAATGTGCTACTGGCTCAATCCAACTGCCTTCTCCATTTCACAAATTAGTACCTACTGAATTTCAAAGTACTTACTAAGCACAAGAAAATAAAACATTTAGGACAGGGGTTCTCATTCTTCCTAATGCTGTGACTCCGTAATACAGTCAGTCCCTCATGTTGTGGTGACCCCAACATCTAATTATTTTTGTTGCTACTTTTATAAATCGTAATATAAATGTGATATACAGATAGCTTTAGACAACTCTGTAAGAAGGTTGTACAACTCTCTCTCACACACACACACACACAAAAGGGTGGGGCTTATAGCCTAGAGGTTGAGAACCACTGTTTTAAGTAAAATCAGCCTAGGCAACTGAGAAAGTTAAAATGGATACATAGACGTGATATACTTCTAATTATAGCAATGCTGATATGTTCATCTCCTGTTTAATATAACATACAGAATCAGCCATTAAAAATTTTAAACATTTAAAAACTGTTCCTTCAAGACATGGTTTCTCTATATCAGCTCTGGCTGTCCTGGAACTCAATTTGTAGACCAGGCTGGCCTTGAACTCACAGAGATCCACCTGCCTCTGCCTCCCGAGCACAGGGATTAAAGGCACCAGCAGCCCCACAGGCTTCTAACTGTGTATGAATAGATCTGCATGAGGGTATATGCATGTAAAGTGTAGGTACCCAGAGAGGCTTACTGGAACCCATGGAGCTGAAGTTACTATGTAGGTACTGGGAAGTGAACCTGGCTCCTCTGTTAGAAACAATATGTACTCTGAACTACTGAGCCATCTCTTCAGCCTCAGAACTCTTTAACCTTAAATGAGCATTTGATAAGAATTTTATTTTGGGGCCTGGACATATGGCTCAGGAATTCATAGTACATACTGCTCTTGAAAAGAACCTGAATTCAGTTTGCAACATGTATATGGGACAGGTCACAACTGCCTATGACTCCAGCTCCAAGGAATCCAATACCCATTCCTGAACTTTGAGAGTATCAGCACTGCACTTAGACTTGAACATTTATTCATATTCTCTCTCTCCATCTACGCATGTGCGCACACACACACACACACACACACACACACTCTCCTGACCCCACCTGCACATACACACATACTCACACATGAGCACACACAAAGAGGTAGAGATTGAAAAAAGAAAAAAGGGGGGAGGAGAGTTGGACTTAAACCAGATCCATTCTTCCTAGCTACTTTAGATTTTTCTTTCCCCCTCACTTTGAACCTGATCTTGGCCTTATTAGCCTCAATAGTCCAATCCATCATCTTTCTGTTTGACTATTTTAACAGTTAAATACAACTATAAAAATCTTTAGTTAAAAATCAGAAAAGCAGATTTCTAATGGTCAATATTGATTATAAGGTCCTGTACAGATATATACACATCTTTCTTTGGCACTTCTTCCAAAGAGAAATTTCAACCTTTTCCAAGATGTTAGATGTGAAAAGAAACTACACCCAGTCTGACACCTGCAGTTCAATTGCTAGAACCCATATGGAAGGAAAAAGAACCAAATCTCAAGTTATCCTCCAACCTCCATACTGATGCCTTTGTCCATACCCCCTCACACACACACAGATTAAACACACAGACACATACACACGCCTTTAATCACAACACTTGGGAGGCAGAGGCAGGCAGATCTCTGTGAGCTCAAGACTAGCCTGGTCTACAGAGCAAATTCTAGGACAGCCAGGGCTATAAAAAAATTAAATTAAATTAAAATCTGCCTAAAAAAAAAAAAAGAGAAAAAAGGTAATAAAAAAAGAAAACTACACTGAACTGTCTACAACAAACACTATAAAAATGGCAATTTCCACTTTTTGTTTGTTTTGTTTCTGGAGACAGGGTTTCTCTGTATAACAGCCCTGTCTTGGAACTCTCTCTGTAGACCAGGCTGGTCTGGAACACACAGAGAAGTGCCTCCTCCACTGCCTGGCTATAATTCTCAGTTTTAAACACTGGCTCTCAGGCCTGACTATATGTTAGAATCACCTGGAAAATCCTTAAAAAAATAAAATAAAATAAAATAAAATAAAATAAAAACTACCAAGCCAGCTGTTGTAACTGGCGCTCAAAGCCTTTTCATTTTTATTTTTTTTAAAGCCTGATGTGATTCACGTCAGTGTGGAGGAAATCACTTGCTTAGACTGTTCACTTCTGTTAGTTCTTTAAGAAAAGGTCCAGTCTGAGAAATATGGAGAGAATAGGGTATTATGGGCTTTTTATATTACCCTGGTTGTTTTAGAACTTGATCATTAAAATTCACCATATAGCAAGCAGCAAGATTTCTCCTCTCTGTCAAGTGAAAGTGTAAGCAGAATGCCAGTGTGAGGCTTCCTGGAGCTGCTGCCGTAGTATACTCAACCCCAAGCCCAGGGAACAACACTGGAGACCTGGACCACCAGAAGAACTTCTTTACCACCAGTTTTCCTGAGTGTGAAAAGAGGAGTTCCTCCTTCAACTTTGCCCCCATCAGGTACCAAAAGAGCTTCAATGATGCCATTTGCTGGGGATGGAACCTGCACAGAAGTCTGGAAAAGGAAGACAGAGACAGATTGTACATCTGTATCAGCATCAGTCCGGTGTGCCATCACCACCAGGATGAGTCATAAGAGTTGCAACACATCATATCTGGATGTTATATCTCTGTACACAGAAACACCTAAGGCCACATTTTCAGAGTCAGAGAATGACAAGTCATCACTATTGTGAAGATTTCCCCTTCTATCCTTTCTTAGAAACATTAAAACAAACTTTAGTTAGTATGTTTCCAAATGATACAAGGAAAAACAATGAAAGCAGCTCAAGAAACTCAAAGAAAACAAAACACAAAACAGCTATCAGATTAAAGTTACTAATGCACATAGTATACAGAACAATCAAAACTAAGCTTTCATAAATATGTTCCCATGATTCCCTCAAGAACTTTTTATAAAAGCTACTTAAAATTTATCTCTGAATGGCAAGCCCCTATCTCTTCCCGTAGACTACTATGAAGGACTAATGAAAATGTCACTGCTTTAGGATCAGCCCACCTTGTCAGTTTCAATCTCACAAACCACTTCATCTTCTGCAACTGTATCTCCAACAGCTGAAAGACAATCAAAGGATATCTCCTCTTAGCCAGGAGCCTCCACCCTCCTGTAAGACTGGGAGGAAGCAGCATGTTTGTAAGAAAAGGTGGCGCAGCCACACATCCCACTGGCTGTGGTTCAGGTAAGAGAGACCTTAGGAAGTTTCTAACTTAAATGAGAAGAAGTGAACTCTTACCTTTCTCCCACCTGACATCTCCCTCTGTAACTGATTCCGCAAATGCTGGGGTTTGGACTGTAATCACATCATTCTCTAGGAGAAAAACCAAACATGAAAATCACAAGTGCTCTGTTTTGCCTTTTTCCTTTTTAATGATTTTCTTCAATAAACTCAGTCCATTCATGAGCAATTGGGTACTTACTGCACACAGCCGTGGTCTGGAAGAAGCGAACACTGAAGACACTGTTGTTAATGCTACAAAAGAAATACAAATTTAGAATTAGAACTACTAAAATCTTGCCTAGTCCAGGTACCACAGATCACTTCTTTTTTTTTTTTTTTTAAAGATTTATTTATTTATTATGCATACAGTTTTACAGAAGAGGGCACCAGACCTCATCATAGATGGTTGTGAGCCACCATGTGGTTTTGCTGGGAATTGAACTCAGGTCCTCTGGAAGAACAGTCAGTGCTCTTAACCTCTGAGCCATCTCTCCAGCCCCCAGATCACTTCTTTAAACTGGTGAATCTTGACCAGATTCACATACAGGGAGGCATGTCAGGCCAGACCTGTAGAGATTCTGACTCAACAGGTAAGACTCCAAAGCCTGTAGAGTGCCGTAAAGAGTATCCTGTACTATGAATCATTTCTTCTCAAAAGAGCAAGACATAATGGTTCTATTAAGTAAAAAAAATAAATAAATAAAATCTTGATCCTTCGCAAACTAGTCAAATTATTTACCTTCCTGATTATATTTCTTTAACCAAATCTAAGATACATGGCAAGTCGGTGCTGGAGAGATGGCTCAGAGGTTAATAGCACTGACTTCTTCCAGAGGACCTGAGTTCATTCCCAGCAAAAACATCGTGGCTCACAACCATCTATAATAAATCTGGTACTCTCTTCTGTATACTGTATATACACATCTTTACAAAAGATACATGGCAAGTCCTCAGCAACATCTGCAAATGTGCCAAATACAGAGAGGTGTTTCTATCCTCAGAGTTAAAGATTTAGATTAGATAAGGCAGCAAGATGGAAGGAAACTCAGAAGGAAGCAAATACCAACTCCCCGACAAAACATAACCTCAAAAAAAAAAAAAAAAAAAAAAAAAAATAGAAAGAAATTAAGAGAAAGAGAGAGAGACCACATGGCATTTCCTTTAGTACCCTCCTGCTAAGAGGCAGCACAGCCACCTGGAGCAGTACAAGCTGCAAAGTGTTATCACCTTGTGTGCACACTCATTAACAGTTACTTCTGGGGAATGAAAGATAGATGATACACATGGTTACTAAGGCTATCTCTCAGTCGAAAGCTATTTCTATGGTTTGAGAGAATAAATTAAATAGATGGAAACTTTTGCTTTTTACATAGGATTTAGGGACATTCTTAACAGGCATCCCCCCTCTTTGTTTTGTTCTGCCTTTGAGACAAGGACTCACGATGTAACTCTGACTATTCTGGAACTTTCCATGTAGACCAGGCTGGCCTGGAACTCACAGAGATCTGCCTGTCTATGGCTCTGAGTGCTGGGATTTAAGGTGTGCACCACTATACCTCAACAGGTATCTTTACAATACATAAGTAAAATAGGCTTAATTGCCTTTTGATCTTTTTTTGTTTCTTAAGTTGTTTAACTTTATTTTTTTGTGTATTTGCATGAAGGTATCAGATCCCAGAGAGACAATTGTAAGCTGCCATGTGGGCACTGGGAATTGAACCTGGAAGAGCAGCCAGTGCTCTTAACCACTGAGTCATCTCTCCCGCCCTTGGCTTTTTTACTTTAATGTCAAGATAACTTTATAAGTTATATATCAAGGGAACAATACAAAAAATGTAAAGTACAGAACACAGAGTACTGTGTATAAAGTCTGTGCACATACATAACCATGTAACAAAAGCACAGATTCATGGCTAAGTAAGATTAATGGCTAACATGGACATGCAGGGACTGTTCTGGCAAACACCTAGGAAGTGTACACTGGCTACCTTTTAGAAAAGGAGTCAATGTGCTAGAGGATAGGAATAAAAAAATACTCGACTGCATTTTTTTTTTTTTTATCTTTAGAAACATGTAATTACCTATTAAACAACAACATCAAAAAGTTGCACATTAGATGACCTGAGCAGGAGAGACTGCTCAAGGGAGAAGGATCTGTCAAACCTGATGGCCTCAGTTTGTTCCCCCATGACCTGCACAGCAGAAAGAAAACAACTTCCACAAGTGATTTGTGCCATGGTGTGCTCCCATCACCCCTACCATACAAATAAATGCAAGAACAAGATATTTTTAAAAGATCTTTTAAAACAAAATTGATATGCATAGAAAAAAGATAATATGCAGCAGCAGCACAGAGGTATTACTGGAGTCATATAATTAAGGCTGACTCAACCAGAAGTTTAGACTTTTTTCACAATTAATGTTTAGTTATGTGTAGTATTCATTACATAAATCATTGCTTCTGATTTCACCAATTTTCATTTAAACTGAGCAAGTAATATGTTTTGACTCTAAATCACTTATTGTAAATTGTGAAAGCATTACATGCTCACTGCAGAATATTAGAAATAAAAAGAACTCTGTAATAGAATCACACAACACATCAGAAAATAGAATATGCTGTAAATCTCTTTTATTTCCTACCTATAATTGTGAGAACATGTTAAAATACTATAGTATAACCCCTGTTTATTTCTCATTTTGAGAGGGATCTGAGCATATAAATTGTTCAGTATAGATTCCTAGAAAAGCAATTTCAGAGCTAGACATGGTGGCACATTCCTTTAATCCCAGCACTTGGAGGATCTGAGTTAGAGGCCAGCCTAATCTGCAGAGCTATTTCCAGGACAGCCAGGACTACAGAGTAACCCTGTCTCAAACAAACAAACAACAAAAGTTTCAGGAGCTTTAGCCTTCTAATAGCGCATTAATGAACCACTTTTGAAATGAAAGCCAAACTTATTGTGATGCATAATAAGAACATTCTCCTGCCAACTCTTCATTCTCCCGGTAAACAAGGCAGCTCCACAGCTCTTGAAAAAGTTACTAGAAAGCAGCCTCTCAGCACCCTTAAACAACTTGGAATACAAAGTAACTCAAAGCAACATTCACAAGTACAACTTAATCTGGACCACACATGGATGGCCCTCCTCCAAACTCTCCATTATGCAATAATAGCATTGCTACACAAACCAGTCAAAAATCCTAGGTCTTAACTAGTCTTTTGTATTTAATGATTTTTAAAATGAGTAGCTATGCTACCAAGAGAATGCTCCCAATTTCTACAACAAATGTGACGACCTCCAACCCCTCAGCTGCACTTGCATCCAACTATTCAATTCTCTTTGTTACCCATTCTCATGAAAATAAATAAATAAATAGAAAGTTCCATGTTAACCTTCATTATATTTAACTACCCAAGAAGGTCTGAGATAATCTTGGTCCAACACCTAACCACTGAACTAATGACAAAGGTAGATTATATTAAAAGTGACCATGGGGGCTGGAGAGATGGCTCAGCGGTTAAGAGCACCGTCTGCTCTTCCAGAGGACCCGGGTTCAATTCCCAGCACCCACATGGCAGCTAACAACTGTCTGTAGTTCCAGTTCCAGGCAAACACCAAGGCAAATAAATAAAATTTAAAAAAAAAAATTAAAAAAAAAAAAAAAAAAAAAGTGACCATGACCATCAAGGTTGGGTCTAAGAATTCAATATAATAACCTCAATTATAGGACTAGAGGTCTGTGAAGACATCCAATGTTTAAATTTAGAATCTGTGTCTAAGTAAATCAACCATGGCCACATATCTATAACACCCTGTGATACTTACACCATCTTCCTGCTGTAAGAGTAACCTGGTCCCTGACATAAGGAGACCCCTGCAAGAAACAAAACAATCTTAATCAACAGCTCTTACTATACACAGTATATTAAATGAAACTATTCATCCCATAGACCCTAGACAGAGTGAACCAACTTCAGGCAATGACACAATCTTTCTCATATGGAATCATGCTTCTCAAATATTCTACCTGCCTTATTGGCAGAGAATAGTTATGGGAGATTAAGAGTGGGTATGCATCTGGAGGGGACAGAGATCTGATGGGACAGCTCTAAAAGTTGTATAATCTATCTGCCTTTATGTTTGCATAATTTCTCTATTCCCCAGGTAGTCAAATACAACTGAAACTTGAAAATGTGACTTCACAGGGGCTAACATGAGGTGAGGAGTTGGTGGGTTAGGTTAGAAAGTTTGCTGGCCAAATCCTAGTAGCAAAGACTAGGCTGCTTTAGGCCTAGGTTCTTCAGCCTGTCTATGACCAAGCAAATCATTTCTCTCCTTGTCAGCTGCCCTTCCTGGTCTCCTTCCACCTCATAAGTTCTAATCTAAGAAAGGTAACTACTTTCTTTTCTGGATAGTGGCCAAAGACGCATGCATGCTTTCCTTGACAGTCGGGGTTCCCTGCCCACAACGTCCACTGCTGAACAAGTCTGCTTTCCTGGACCCTAATTCAAAAGGCCAGATCAAGAGCTCACCTACCTGCTGTTTTTCTCTCAAATTCTAACAAAATAATGAAAATCATAAATTTTCATTTCCCCCACTATCTACCAACAACAGCTGCTTCCTCTGACTATATTATTTATGTTTTCTCTGTTGTTATTTGTGGCTACTAACAACCCTTTCTCCACTGTGGGTGCAGAAGATATCAGCTGAGAGCCAGCTGGTCTTTATGCATCTCTTCCTCACAAACATTCCCAGAAGCAGGTCAGTCAGGCATCTCTATAGTCCACAGCCAATGGCTGCAGTGCACATTTTAAGCAGAGCCTGTCTTGGAACTAGAACATGACACACACAGATGTTCGGAAACTGGAATACATTACAAAGTTTACCATATAACAAGTTTCACTTGTAGAGTGCTTTAGGCTTCTAATGGAATTCCACACAATGACTCTTTATTTTCCACTCATAGCAACACCATAGAGTAGAATGGCCACCTGCCATTATTTTTATGTGATATACTGCTCGGTTGGTGACTAGCCTAATCCGAATGCCTGAATCAAGATGCCAACCCCTAAGTGCAAGGCTTTTCATCTTTCTGACAACTTCAAAAGTGGAGGAAACACTTGAGATGTCTTTCAGCATTCACAGTTGAAAAGAAAGGTTATTACTGAGAATGCACTATGAACTCTGCTGGACGCCGTATGTCCTCCTGACATGGGCTAAAGTCCAAGCACCTTACAGTCCATCTACCTGCTCTGTATTTCCAGCTTACTATTTCTACAACCAGTCAAATATCTTCCTGCTTGGAAACTTTGCACACATAATTCCTTACCTGGTATATCATTTCCCAGGATAACTCATGCATTCTTTAAGTTTCGTCTTAAATGTCACTTCTCTGAGGAGGCCTTCACCAACATTCCCCTCTAATAACTTTCCAGGCTAGCCTTTATTATACTACCCTCACGTCACATCCTGTACTTCTTAGTAGTCACATGTCATTTTGATCTAATGTGTACATGAATGTGTATTTGCCCCATCTATCCAGGTAGCCCATGAGATTCTTACTGATAGAGACCATCTGTATCACCATCACCTAGCATGGCAGCTGACATAGTAAACACTCTAGTCTGTTGACAAGGCTGGTACATAGCTCTGTTTGGTAAAAGTTCTGCCCAACATGCATAAAGCCTTGTGTCTGATCCCCAGCACTGCATAACATCAGACAGAGAGAGCAATCCTGGGATCCCAGCACTTGGGAAGTTACGTGTCATCCATCCTAGGACTACTTGCCTAGTTTGGGTTGAACCGGGGCTACATCAGATCCTGCCATTCAGACAGACAGACTCTGTTACAGAGCACACAAGTAAATCAGAACACTTATTCATCCAGTAAAGCGGTTTGGGCTGAGGGAGGAGTGGGGGTGATTTAACCAATAGTTTTGGCTGAATGACCTTGGCCTAGAAATCTAACCCCTTGTCTTAAAATATGCTTTTGTAAAATACAGATACTAAATCTCCTTTTGGTTATGATTCACCCCAAGTTGCACAGAAAGCATTAAGAACAATGTTTAGCACAAAAAATCCTACAGTAAGACTGAATCTTTCAACAAATATTTTGTCAGAGCCAGATGTGGTAGCACAAGACTGTATGTAATTCCAGCTTTCAGAGTTAGAGGCCAAGAGGAAGTTCAAGGCCAGCCTGGTACACACAGTAAGCTCTAAGCCAGACAGTGCTAGACAGCAAGACCTTGTCTCAAAAGAGAGAAGGGGTGGGGGAATAAATGTTTGCCAAGCATGTGATTAAAAGTAAGCTAGATTTATTGTTAACAACTTTTTCTCTCCCTCTACCAAAAACAACAAAACCAACCAAAACAAAAATTCACACACAACTGTGAGAATGAAAAATCAAAACTTCTGGGGCTAGAGAGATGACATAGAGGTTAAGAAGCTGCAGTGCCCTTGCAGAGAACCCAGATTCAGTTCCCAGTACCCGGGGGCTGGAGAGATGGCTCAGCGGTTAAGAGCACCGGCTGTTCTTCCAGAGGACCCGGGTTCGATTCCCAGCACCCACATGGCAGCTAACAACTGTCTGTAGTTCCAGTTCCAGGCAAACGCCAATGCAAATAAATAAATAATAAATAAATAAAGTTTAAAAAAAAAAAAAAAGATTCTCAGTTCCCAGTACCCATATCAGGCATTTCACAACCATCTGCAACTCCAACTACAGGGGATCAGACCCCTCTTGGGGCCTCCGAGGGCATATAAAAATCAAGCAAGCATACACCCATACACATAAAAAAATACATTCAAGGTGGCAAGATCTAAAATTCCAATAGCCTCTACACTATCATTCATTTTTACCATACACTGTGTCCCTTGACTAAAGGCTCTGGCAAGTCACTTTGTTTCCCATTTAAAAAAAAAAATGACCACCCCTGTTTCCTTCCTCAATGACTTCATGCATGCTATCCCTTTCTCCTGCTATATCCTATCCTCCAAGTCACAGTTTTAATGTCACCTACTTAAATCTGCTCTGTCCACCCTCGTGTTTCCAAGCACTTACACATTTTGATCACTTGGTCAGCAATTTACACTTTGCCTTTCTAACTTCAGCCGTAAGCTCCAAGAAGACAAGACTTTTTGATCCCTGTATCTCTGGTGAGTACCTAGCTCGGTGCCTGACCGTGTAAATTCAATTACCAAGGGCTGGTGGTGTAGTTCAGTGGTAAAGTGCTTGCCTCTCATGCTCTAGGTTTCAACCCAAGCGCCACCAAAAGCAGAACAAAACCTAGTAATTATGTACCAGGTGAATAAATGACAGGTGTTAGACTTAAGGAGCATTTCTGCTTCGCATCTATCTTAATTCACTGTCTTTAAATATCATGAGAAGAAACATCACATTTCCTGACATGCTGCTCTGCCCACGAGAAGAGCATTTTAGGTGACCACAAGGGCAGAACTTACCAGGCAGGGAACGTCTCCCTAGAGGGCAGTTCCCCTGTTGAGAAAGAAGACATTATCGACGTCACCCAAAATGAAATGAGGGGGAAAAAAAAACATTTCTTTAAAGTGCACGTTTAACGTGCTGCTGACAGGTGAATCTCGTAATTCCAAAGGTAAATGCAAAACGCCGAGTCGGCCAAACTGTGCCAAGTTCCCCATGAGACTGACACGCGCTGGTTTCGAGGGAGCGAAGCAGACAGGCCGCGGAATCCGGCTGGGGGCCGTGCCTCCTCTCCAACTCCGAGTCAATGTCGCGGCCGGCGCGGCTCCCAGGCCCAAGGTAAAGGGTCCGGGACGGCAGGAAACCGCCAGGGCCGGCCGCCTGGGAGAAGCCAAAGGCTGCAACTCTCCGCACACGCGACGGGGCGGCTCCGAGGGCGTCGGCTGCCTCCGCGTCCCGGTGCCCTTGGTGGCCGGCCTGGACAGCTCAAAGCGCCCCTGCCCTTCAGCCCGCCTGTCTGCCCACAGCCAGGGTCTGCACCCGCTGGAGCCCCGGCCCCGACAGACAGTACCTTCTGGAAGGCAGACAGCGAGCGGTTGAACGCCCGGGACACGCAGCGAGTCCGGGAGAGCATCGCGGAGAAAGCGGGATGGAGGGCGGGCGGACACCGGATATAGGGCCCGGCAACAACCGGAAGTGAGGCAGGCCGCAGCACCCGCCGTGCAGCGGGGGGTGTTCAGAGCGAACCACTAGCTGGCTGAGTTGGAAGGAGAGTGGGAGCCGGGCCTGTAGCGTTAGCTGTCCGGGTGTTGGGGATCTATGGAGCTGTCAAGAGTCGGGCAACTTGGGTTAGTATTCTTCGAGTGCAGCCATCCAGCAACTGGAGCGCCCCCAAGTTCAAGCCTTCCCTACTTTTTTGCTCAGAGCTAGTTCTGTTTGGCGCCCTTTGCTGCCCCAGGCCATTCTGCCGCTGCACTCTAGGAAGAAAACAGCTAGAGGACAGAGGCTGTGAACTCGGCTCTCAGCCTGATGTTAGACTTAAGCAGACTTAGGCAGGTGACACTGCCTGTTCTTTAAGCTTGGAGCTCCTCAAGCATATGTATGCACTTTTTATTGTCCTGTCTCCTTGGTCCCCAAAACAGGCTAGAGTACCAAAGAACCTATAAAGGGCTTTCTCATTTGTCCTTTTAGAACATCAGTTCCCAACCTGTGGGTCGCGACTCCTCGGGGAAGGGTAACATCAGATACCCTGCATTTCAAATATTTACATTACGATTTATATATATACTCTTTTTTTTAACTTTATTTTATTTATTTATTTGCCTTGGTGTTTGCGTGGAACTGGAACTACAGACAGTTGTTAGCTGCCATGTGGGTGCTGGGAATCGAACCCGGCTCCTCTGGAAGAGCAGAAGGTGCTCTTAACCGCTGAGCCATCTCTCCAGCCCTACATTACGATTTATTTTATTTTTTTTTTTTTTTAAAAAAACTTTATTTATTTATTTGCCTTGGTGTTTGCCTGGAACTGGAACTACAGACAGTTGTTAGCTGCCATGTGGGTGCTGGGAATCGAACCCGGGTCCTCTGGAAGAGCAGACGGTGCTCTTAACCACTGAGCCATCTCTCCAGCCCCCTACATTACGATTTATAACAGTACCAAAATTACAGTTATGAAGTAGCAACTGAAAGAAATTTATGGTTGGGGTCACCACAATATAAGGAACTGTATTAAAGGGTCCCAGCATTAGGAAGGTTGCGAACAACTGTTTCAGGAGCTGAAAGACTTGACCAATAGCCTCGCTGTGCTTCACTTGCTCCTTTCCTGTCTCTAAGCAAACTCTCCAGCCAGCAAACTGTTCTCCACCCATCCTGTGCATTCTGGAAACCGTTTGTTACTCAACTCTTGGAATGTAATATACTAATCTTATGGGGATTATATTGTTCTGTTCAGTGCTGTATCCCACTGGCATAAGTTATATAAAATAGGCACTTGAAGGCTTCCCACTCCCTAGCTTTGGGTAGACCATTCTGCCTAATGCCTTACAGTGAAAGCACATGACATCCCTTCCCTCTCCTTATTTGCTTGCTCTTAAGTCCCTAGGCCTGTAAGCCTGGCTTCCTAACAGAAGAGGTATTCCATGAGCTTCAGCTGAATAAATAGCAAACTAATGTATGAACAAAGAGATGAACCCCCTAGTTCCTGTTGATATTTGCTTGTTTCACTTGAGTTATCTTGCCTAATTCTCAAAACCTCCACATAGCCTTCACTTGGCAAACCCTGGGAACACTGCCACTGGAATCTTGGAGCATTTGATAGACTCTCTACCTAGAAATAGAGAAACCATTCGTTCCCAGCTGCTGTTCATACTTGGGTCTGCCACGTCTTTCATCAGGTTAGTTTCAAAGCTTCCTAATCAGGCTAAGTCTCCACTTTTACTTTTCACCTTGACTTCACTCCTTGGTCAAAGATCCTTCTAAAGAAGTTAATCCAGCCACGCCCCTGCTTAAAGTCTTCCAGTTGCTTCTGCCTATCTGCTAAGTCCCAACTCCTCAGCTAGTGTAAGCACCTGATAATCTGACTTCTGAGTTCTGATCTTTGTCCTCATTTTACAGGTACTGAGCATTAGTCATAATTCACTGCTGGCCATCACCCCATGTACTATTTCACTCCTGCACTTTGTGTGGGATGTTCTTTCCTTTTTATCTGGGGACTTTTAATTCCCCTTTAAATCTCTTCCCGAGTTCTTTCCTATTCCCCTCTGGCAGAATGAGCAGGTACTTTACAGTTCCCAAATTAGTCCCAACAGTCTATATAACTACCATGTATTATACCATAATGACTTAGTTAAAACTGACTATCTTGGAGCCAGAAAGATGGCTCAGAGGTTAAGAGCATCTGTTGCTCTTCCAGAGGACCAGCGTTCTGTTCCTGGTACCCACATCAGGTAGCTCATAATCAACCACCTTTGTTTCCAACTCCAGGGGATCCAACTACTCTGGCTCCATGGACACCTGCATAATCCCCAGAATAGACACCCATAATTAAAACTAACAAAGTTTAAAAAAAAATACCAACAAACCTGTCACCTCTTTTGGCTAAGGAAGGGGAAGCAGAGAGCATTCCCTCTTTTTATGGATCCTCTGCTCACAGCACAGTGAATAGCTAGTCAATAAATAGTTGAGAAATAACTAAATAGTTTTGTGCTCATGACACCTCTGAGGAATACAAGAATAATAGTCAGGAGATATGTCAGCCTGTAGCTGACAAGGTTGCTGCTAACATTTCTTAGATAGTTGCTCAATACTCTGGTTTTGTGCTGTGGGTGAAGCTAGTGTTTCATGCATGCTAAATAAGCGCCCTGTCACTGAGCTACACCCCAGTCTCCTTATCCATATTTGCATAAATTTTTCATGGTTTTTATGATTAAGTTTTGAGATCCTTTTCTAAGATTTAGAAGCTCAAGCTATGATGTGGCAAGCATATATCCTGGAATTTTAGTGATCACCCAAATTTATCTTTGATTTTATAGTCTTAGGCTGTGCATGTTCACATATGCTTATAATTTAAGATTTAAGAAGGTTAAAGTAGGGGCTGGAGAGATGGCTCAGTGGTTAAGAGCACTGACTGTTCTTCCGGAGGACCTGAGTTCGATTCCCAGCAACCACATGGCAGCTAACAACTGTCTGTAATTCCAAGAGCTGACACCCTTACATAGTTATACATGCAGGCAAAACACCAATTCACATAAAATAAAAAAATGAATATTAAAAAAAAGAAGGTTGAAGTAGAAGAGGTATGAATTCAGGGCCAACCTAGGCATAGCAGAATGCTTTCTCAAAAGGGAGAGTATACTGGAAATATAGTTCTGTGTAGACAGTTTGCTAAAGCTGAACAAGTGTAATACCTTAGGCATAATCCCCGGTACCACCAAAAATAGGTTGTTTTTTTTTTTTAACACATATGAATACATTTGTACCGCATGCAAAACAGTTGCCAGAGAATAAAGGTTGAAATTGTCTTCTGTGGTCTGCAAGGAACAATCCTGTAAGCTAATACGTTCTGGTTTTTAGCCCCTCTAGACACAGCACTGCTTAGACCAGTGCTTCTGGACCTTCCTAATGCTGCAGCCCTGTAATACAGTCCCTCATGTTGTGGTGACCCCCAACCATAAGATTATTTTTGTTGTTACTGTTGTGAATCATAATGTAAATATCTGTGTTTTCTGATTATCTTAGGCGGTCCCTGTGAGAGAGTTGTTCAAGCCCCAAAGGGGTCTCAACCCACAGGTTGAGAATCACTGGTCTATAGGGACATTACCCCCCCCCCCATAAAAGCAAATGGCAGCAGGGTTCAGGGCTCTGAGTTCAAGTTTCCATTATAGCCTCAATATGCATATGCATACACATGATTTAGTTCATTGTGAAATTAGAAAAAATGCACACTTTTAAATTACATAAAAAAATTTGTGGTTTTTAGAAAGAATTAATTAGTTCCGTGAATGAAAAAACGTGACTGAGTGGTCAGTTCACCTTGAATAACACACAGTGGGGGCTGGAGAGATGGCTCAGCGGTTAAGAGCACCATCTGCTCTTCCAGAGGACCCGGGTTCGATTCCCAGCACCCACATGGCAGCTAACAACTGTCTGTAGTTCCAGTTCCAGGCAAAACACCAAGGCAAATAAATAAATAAATAAATAAATAAATAAATAAATAAATAAATAAATAAAAGAATAACACACAGTGTTCTATCTCTTCACCTCAAATCCTCTAGTGTTTGTTTGTGGTCTGAACCAGGCTTTCACATTTTTTTTTGTGTGTGTGTGTGTGTGTGTGTGTGTGTGTGTGTGTGTATGTCTATATGGATATTACTGGATGGGACTATACAGCTTGTCCTGTCTCTGAACTCCTTTAAAATACAAACAAAAGCCATAGAGGGTCACTGTGTATTATCAATGACACCCAGATTTTTATCTACCGACATATGCAGCTATAATTTAAAATAATGAATAGATTCATTTATAGTGACAATGCAGACCCTTTTGGGGGCTGTTTTTGAACTTAATAGAAATGGAATCATAGTCTTTGTACCATTCTGTGACTCACTTTTTTCTCTCCATATGTTTTGAGGATTAATTCACATTGATAAGATGAGCTATCTTGTATTGATTTTCTTTCTTTCTTAAGATTTTAAATTTTTGTTTAAGGATGGAACCCGGGACCTCTGGAAGAGCAGCAAATGCTCTTAACCTCGGAGCCATCTCAACAGCCTGGGGCATTTATTTTTGTTGCTGCATTTTACAACATTTATTTTACTTCCCAGTTCGAAGTAGAGAAAAATAAAATTCTGGGTGATAATTTGAGTGTAAATGAATTTTTCTCAACTCTTTCAAAAAATAGGTTTCCCTATCAGCAAGCAGCCTCCTTAACCGTGTTTCGCCCTCCACTGCAGCGCAGGCCTCACAACCTGTTCTTCTTCCTGAGATCTGAGAGTTTGATGTTAAATAGAATTCAGACTCCCGAGGTTGCCGGAGGGGTCTGAAGGAAGATGATGGCTTTGGGGGTGTCTCACCACGGAACTTGGAGGAAGGGGTCAAGGGCAGTGGGGAAGCTGAGCGGTCCTCACCCCAAATCTTCAAAGGGATCTGTAAATTCTTAGCAAAGATGGAAAAGATGGCATTTCAAGAAACCCTCTAAGCTGGCTTTCAGAGAATCGGATTTGCAATGGGGGGTGGGAAATGACAGGGGTCAGCCAACCAGTTCGGGGGCTCTAATTTGCATATTCATAAACCCTTATGCTGGTTGGCTGTGCTGAGCAGCCCACTCTCCCTAGTAGGGTTGGGTCTGTCAGATAGTGTCTTGCATTAAGAAGGAGCAGAAGCCAACCCCCAACCCAGCCACAGCACCTGGCAGACTTGGGGAAGAAGACAGGAAACCAAAAATCACTTCCTGACCCCTGGCTCTGTCTGCCCAAGGCTGGTGGAGACTGGGTGGCTGCGTTAATGGGGATCAGACCTCCTTGAGGATTTCTTCTCAGTAAGTAATGCCATCTCTTCCACTTGCCTTGCTAAAGTCCATTATTATTATTGTTATTATTATTATTATTATTATTATGTTGCTGTTATATACTTGTAATGAAAGTTTTCAAATATTAACATATTATTACATTGTCACATTTGCAATGTGACATTAGCAAAAAAAAATATTTATTTTATTTTACTTTATTTTTTGCTTAAACACTATCAAGTGAATTCCAGACATGGAGGCGGTTTACTCCCTCAAACTACTCCATATCTGGTATCTGGGACAAATTGTAACTCTTCTTTGGCTAGGGTCTCAGGCCATTTCCCCATGAGTAGGTAGGTGATCATCACATCCTCATCATCAGAAAGCACAGCTCTAGGGCCAGTTCCTGAGGGCAGAGCCCAGACCCAGCTTCTGTTCTAGACTCTTGTACAACCACACAAAACCATCTCTGATGTCCAGAGATACTTTTCTAGGTCTGTATCTTGGGCATGTTGCTCCACTTCTCTGGACTCCTGTAAGCTGAGAGCATGCCATGACGATCTAAGTTCTGTGATGTTTCCATCAGTTTCCAGGGAAATAACAAAAGGCAGGCAAACATTTTTTTCCCCACGCTATGTACTGTTCTTCTTCCTCCGTTAAGATTTTCCTTTATGAAAAGTAGATGATAGATTATAATATTTTTAATATTATATTAAATTTATAGTATATAAATATATTTATATTATATGTTTATATTAAATTTAATATTTAATATTTTTAAGTGCTTATTTTTTGTGCCCTTGCCTCCAAAATAGTCAGCAATTCTTCCAATAGTCCCATTTTTTTTCTGTTTTAATTTGTTAATGGTCAATGTTTATAAGTCTTGGAAATTGCTGATACAGTTGCTCCTAAAGACCATGGAGGTGTCACATTTCTGTGACTATTGGGGGTGGTGGTGTCCCCTGAACCATCATAGGAAGAAACGAAACTGCAATGGAAGAGGTGTCTGTTCCCAGCCCTGACCGTAGGTGTGAATGCCTACATGGCATCCTTACCACCAATCTTAGGAGGCTGACTACTGTCAACCCTGTTATAGAGAGAAATACTAAGCAGAAAGGCAAGGCTTACATAAGGCCACTAGAGAGTTAACCATTCTGATGTAAGCCCAGGAACCTGATCACTTCATAATTCACAGCCAGCAATGCCTCAGGCCGCCCAGACTTCTCACTCAGTTGGGTCCATGCCTGCCTAAGGATAGGGCTATGCAGAAGTGGCCTAGCAGTATAATCCTCTTTCCCATTCTGCCATCAAAGTGGGGGACACCACAAAGCGCCTGACATTGTGGAGAATGACACAGGGACAAGGTTCTGTGTGAGAACAGCTCAGTATAGCCGAAAGCATGGTGGGACTTGATGTGCTACCCTAACAGGTCTTACGTTGGCTGTTAGTCGTACTGGGTATTGGGGTATTTAGGTAAGAGGCTTATTACTTACACAATGACTGAAGGAAAGGGGCATTCATATAAATGCGGTTAAATGGTCGCTATGAATTAATCCCCAGTGGAAGGTCTTTAGGTCTTCTGCAATGTGTAAGACACTTTGCTTCTTCTTTCTCTGAATGGAATTATGGTCAGCAACTACCAAGACGCACGAGTAGTCTGGTTGGAATACAACAAAGTCAAGGGAAGGAATGGGCGAAGTAAAATCCTGCAAAGGCAAATCCTAAGTTTCCCTACCAGGAAGCTGGCAGGATCTATATCAAGGAAGTCGGAATAAATTTTCTTGTATAAATTAGGATTTAGCTTCAGTGACAGGGATGAGAACAGTTAACACCTCTCGGGGTTTCCCAAAGTGTCCTTCACCTGAGGACTCCCCAGAACCTATCTGCTTTCTCAGTTGATTGCCCTGCCCTGGTTGGAGTGTCCAGTGGCCTAAATATGTACTCACCATAGAAGGGAGGTAGCGCCTGAGAGGAACTGCCCACTCCTGAGCTGGCCCCATGAGTAGCTGTTCCTTCTCCTTTGCCCCACTTGGGCAGAGCTGTGGGAGAGTGCCAGGGATCTCAGAAAGGAGGGCACAGACTCACGGGAAAAGGTGCCAGGGATCTCAGAAAGGAGGGCACAGACTCATGGGAGAAGGGCCGCTATATTGGAGTATACGGGAGCAACTGGGGTAGCCACAGACTCCAGATGTGCGTCTGCGGCAGGGGAAATGCCCACCACTCGTCTTTGTCTATTATTTACTTGACATTCAACCTCCACGTTCATTTTACACTTTGTAGCTATAAAAAAAAAATCTTACGTAAATGCCCCATTATTTCACCAGCTCTGTTTCATGCTTATGCTTATAAGCTAATTTTTGCTTCTCTATTTTTTAAAAAATGTCTGGCATCTAGAAATATGTGATACAATAGAAAAATGAAGGGAGGTTTTGTATTTGAGACAGGTCTCATTTAGCACAGCTGGTGGCCTTGAACTTGCTATATAGTGAGAATGACTTCGAACTTTTTTAGTTTTTTGAGACTGGATTTCTTTGTGTAGCCCTGCCTGTCCTGGAACACTCCAGGTTGACCTGGAGCTCACAGAGATCCACCTGCCTCTGCCTCTGCCTCTGGAGTGCTGGAATTAAAGACATTTACCACTGTGCCTGTCTCAAAGGCAAATGTTAAATAAAGGCAAAGGGTTCCAGTTTTATTATTTATCGGTATTTATTTTTATTAGTTTTTAGTTAGCAAACAAAATAATGGCCTTTATATATTTTACATTGCTCACATTCACCCTCCCATCCACCCTCTCAACTCCCAGATAGCCTCTCTCTTTAAAATTTTTATTCTTTGTTTTACTAAAAATATATGATCAAGATTACTGAAAATAAGAGGAACATGAGATAGCAATTTCTGCTGTGCATTTGCTTCAGGGATTTACTGGGCATCGATGGAGTGAAGAAATGTCAAACACAGAAAATCTGGGATCAGGTGGGTTGAACTTTTGGGTGGAGATGCTACAGCGCCCCAGAAGCTCAGCATGGTCATTAAATACAGTAGCACAGAGAGGTGGGGTTAATGCTTACAGCTGAACAATGAGGCAGGGTCACTGCATACAGATAATCAAGGGAACAGGACTTACATTTCAAAGCCGAACTGAAAGGGGAACAGTCTTCCAGAAGAGAACATTCAGAAGAAGAAAGCTACAATAGAATTTGTTGCATATACAATCAACATTTGCACCAGGACCAGAGCAAGGCTTTGCTATCCTTGAGGCTTACCCAGGGAAGGTTTTGCCACTCCTATGCAGCTGAGGCTTTGAGATCCTTGACATGGTCCTGTCCACATCAACAGTACACATTCACTAAGGACATCTCTCCTTACACATTTCCTCAGTCATAATGACAAAAATTTAAATGCCAATGGTTAGCTGCATTGCTGAGGAAATAAAGGCTGCAGGTTCTTTCATAGAAACATATCAACAGGAGAATAAATCAAGAGCTAATTAAAAGAACACACACATGTATTTATACACCTAAGTAACAAACACATGAACATGCTGTTATAAAATTGCAACTATAATCTGTTGAACTATACAGAATGAAAGCTAAAAGTTTTCCTTTTACTCTTCAGTTCTTCCCTGGTCAGCTGGTACATTTCTGAGGGGCAGTTTGAGTAAAAAATATAAAAATTTAATAGATATTTAGTCTTTGATACAGTATTGCTACTTCTAGAAGCATTCCCAAAGAAGTAAATGGTGGTGAGGGCTAGAGAGATGGCTCAGCACTTAAGAGCACTTACTGATCTTTTGAGGACCTGGGTTTGGTTCCCAGCACTCACACATAGCAACTCACAACCATCTGTATCTATTGACCTCTTTTGACCTCCACAGGCACCAGCCAGGTATATGGTGTACAGATAAAACACTCAGACACAAAAAATAAATCTTAAAAAAAAAAATGTTAAAGATGGGCACGGAGGCTCAGGACTTTATTTTTTAATTTTATGTACAGTGGTGTTTTGCCCTGAAGCTAGAGTTACAGACAGTTGTGAGCTGCCATGTGGGTGCTGGGAATTGAACCCAGGTACTCTAGAAAACCACTCAGTGCTCTTAACCACTGAGCCATCTCTCCAGCCCCAGGACTTTAATCCTAGCACTCTGGAGGCAGAAGCAGATGAATCTCTGTGTATTCCAGGCCAGCCAGAGCTACATAGTGAGGTCCTGTCTAAAACAAATACATAAATAAAGTTCTCAGGGATATATGTGTAAGGGAGTGTTACAACTCTGGGGTTTGGAGACCTGAGAGGTATCCTGACTATTCTGGAAGTCAGGCTGTGCCTGGAGCTGGTAGGACAGCTCTGATGACTGGGGCTGCAATGGGACAGCTCAGCTCTGGAGGAAAAGGGATCTATCTTGACTGTTCTGGAAGTCAGGCTATACCTGAAGCTGGAGTGTGGTGAGGGATGGTCTCCCCAAAAGATATAACAATCCTGCTCTTCTCCTAGAGAGCCTATGGCTGATTTTTGCTCTGCTCCCTTTTACCCTTAAGGGGACTTCCCAGCAGAGCTCTGCTGCTTCTTCTCTCTGGCCCAATATGCTGCTTCTGTTGCTGCTTTTGCTTCTTTCAGCTAAAGGGGAAACCTTTGCAGAAATGTAGCAATCTTTTTCCGCTCCAGAGAAAAGTTGTTACTTTTTCTGCTCTGTCTAGCTCAGTCGTGTAAGGGATGTGTCAGTAAGATTCTTCTATTCTGTGATTAGGGAATGAAAATCTTCATTCCAGACTTTTTTTTTTTTTTTCCTTTTCTGAGGCAGGGTTTTTCTGTATAGTCTTGGCTGTCCTGGAACTCACTTTGTAGACCAGGCTAGCCTTGAACTCACAGAGATACACTTGCCTCTACTTCCCAAGTGCTGGGATTAAAAGCAGGTGATGCCTGGCTAAGAGAGAAATTTAGAATGGATAAATTATATTAATATATTATCAATAATTAAGATCTATTATATAATATATAATTACTGTCAGCTTAGTAGGGACATAGGGAAAATAATTTGGGGAAAAGGAAAAAAACAATAGTGATTTTTCTCTGAAAGACAGCATTATGTCTTTCATTTTTCTTCCAAACACATTTCTGTATTTGGAGAGTAAGATGATCCCTCATTTTTCACAATCTCAGGAGAGCAATGAAGCTGTTTCTGAGGCTGTGAAGACTGCATCTGCTGCCGTTGAGTATGGCTAGTTAATTTTCAAACAAAGAGCATCAATGCTTCAGATGTGCTGAGCCGGATAGAGGCTCTCTCTGGGCAGCATGCAGGACTCAGCAGAGAGGTCTCTCGTTTCTCAGCACACACAGATGTTCTGTTTCTATGACTGCCCTGCAGACATGGCTGTAAATATCTCTGGCCATCTGATCATATAGAGCCTAGCTGGATTCCAGGTTTTTAGCCTCGAAGTGTTTCTGTTCTTCTTTGCTTCGTTCCACTTCTGGCCTTGGTGCTACTCTGGCAGAGTCGGAAAGGTGCTTGCTGCCGAGATGGGTGCTCAGAGTTCAATCCCCAGGATCCACGTGGTGGAAGGAGAAAAGTGACTCCTGCCAGCTGTGCTCTGGCTTTCGCTCTTCCTTCCTTCTTTCCTAACTTTTTAATGATTAAGTAATTTATTTATTTTATGTGCATTGTGTTTTGTCTGCATGTGAGCCTGTCAGGTCCCCTGGAACTGGAGTTATAGTTGTGAGCTGTCATATGGTTGCTGGGAATTGAACCCCAGTACTCTAGTAAGTGCTCTTAACCACTGAGCCATCTCCCCAGCACATCCTCTGACTTTCATATGTGTGCTATTGCATGCTCCCTCACTCCCACCCCAATAAATGAGCTAATTAAAAAAAACCCACTGTGACCCACTGTGGTGGTATACTCCTTTACCCCAGCATGGTAGGTATCAGCAGGTGGATCTCAGTGACTTCAAGAACAGCTTGGTCTACATAGCAAGGTCCAGGCCCGCTGGAGTAATACGGTGAGATTCTGTCTCAAAACAAACCAAAAATAAAAGTAAAACAAAATGCATATGCACATAAAGCAAATCAACCCAGCAGTCTCCGTGTTGTGGAGCACACAAACTCTAGGGACTTCAGGAGTGACACAATAATTTAAGTGGCCCGCAAAGAGATTTGGCAAAGGCAGTATGTGTGCAGCTCTCTGCTCAGTTAATTCATCTATTTATCTTCATCTTTCTGCTAGTTTTCCAAGTTATCTATTGTAGTCAGAAGTTTCTGTCCCACCAACAACTCCCAAATATCCAGCAGCTGCTTTCCAAATGATTGACTTGGAGGTTTACTAGTATGATAAATACTGGGCCAGTAGCTCAAACATATTACTAACTAGCTCTTACACTTAAATTAACCCATGATTCTTATCTATGTTTAGCCATGTGGCTTGATACCTTTTCTCAGTCTAGCATTCACATCCTGCTTCCTCTACATTCTGCTTTTCCTCTTCCCCAAATTCTCCTAGTCTGGTTGCACTGTCTCTGTTTCTTGCCTGGCTACTGGCCTAGCTGCATTTCATTAAATCAATTTGAGTGACAACTCTTTACAGTGTACAGGAGAATTATCCCACAACAATATTTATTTATTTATTTATTTATTCATTCATTCATTCATTTATTATGTATACAGTGTTCTGCCTGCACACTAGAAGAGGGTGCCAGATGTCATTACAGATGATTGTGAGCCACAATGTGATTGCTGGGAACCAAACTCAGGTCCTCTGGAAGAGCAGCCAGTGCTCTTAACTTCTGAGCCATCTCTCCAGCTCTATTTTTATTTTTTTTTATCAAAATGTTTTAAAAGCTGAGCAGTGGTGGCACAGACCTTTAATCACAGCACTCAGGAGACAGGCAGGCTGATCTCTATGAGTTTGAGGCCAGCCTGGTCTACAGAGTGAGTTCCAGAATAACCAAAGCTATGCAGAGAAACTTCATCTCAAAAAAACAAAATCCAAAAATTTTTTTTTCTTTTGAGACAGGGTCTCACATACAGCTTTGACTAACCTGGAACTCACTATGTAGACCAGGATGGCCTGCTTCTTCTTCCCACAGGCTGGAATTAAAAACTTGCTTTGTTCCATAAACAAGGCTCTGTGACAGGTGCTTAAAGGAGCTGAGACCAAGAACAGCCATCCTTTGGTGTCTAAGGGGGCAGGTTCCAAAGCTCCTACTGGCTCCAGAATTCCTAGATACTCACTCACATCTCTGTGTCATTAGAACATACACACAGTATACCATCAACTTTACACCTTCTCTAGATTTCTCAATTCCTAAAACAAGAGGAACACCATATGGACAGTATTATTTAGAGAATAATGACAAGAAAAAAACTTTACATATTAAATACATATGCAATTTATTTTTTGAGACAGGGTCTCATGTAGCCCAGGCTGCCTTCAAACTTACTAGGTACCTGAGGCTAGACTTTGATTCTTTAGTCTCCTGCCTCCATGTCCAAGTGTTAGGATTACCAGTATGAACCTCCTCTCCTGGCCCCAGAAGCTTTTTAAATGTTTTACTATTTTTAATTGTGTGTGTGTGTGTGTGTGTAGTTATGTGCATATGAGTGCAGGTGCCCATGGAGGACAGAGGCATTAAATCTCTTTGGAGATGGAGTTACAAGTGTTTGTGAGCCAGCTGACATGACATGGGCACTGGGAACCAAGCTCAGTTCCTTTGCAAGAGTAGTACATGCTTTCAGCTATCGAGTCATCTCTCCAGCCCTCTAAGATGCACCCCCCAACCCCCCCCCCCCCCCCCCCCCCGCAAAGGAATATTTTCATTCCAGGTGATTGAATCTATGGATGTGTGTCATAGTTAGGTTTTTATTGCTATGAAAAGACACCATGGGGGAATGGAGAGATGACTCAGAGGTTGAGAGAACTGATTGTCCTTCCAGAGGTCCTGAGTTCAATTCCCAGTAACCACATGGTGGCTCACGACCATCTATGATGACAGGTACACTCTTCTGTATACTGCATACATAGTAAATAAATAAATCTTTAAAAAAAAAGAGAGAGAGAGAAAAGACACCATGATCACAGCAACTCTTCTAGAGAAAACATTTAATTGAAGTGGCAATTGACAGTTTCAGAGGTTCATCGTGATGGGAAGCATGGCAGTATGTAGGCAGAGGTGGTGCCCACGCTGAGATAACAGGAAATTGACTGGTTCACTGAGCATAGGAATTCTCAAAGCCCGCCCCCACAGTGACACACTTCCTCCAACAAGGCCACACCCACTCCAACAAAGACCCTTAAAAGTGCCAATCTCTATGAAATTATGGAATTATGAAGATTATGGAGGTCAATCACATTCAAACTACCACAATGTGGAACGTGAGGATTTGCAGATCCACAACTGAGAAGATGAAAAGATTGATAAAATCAAGTGTCTACAGAACAACGGACTCAACTCATTAGCTGACATCTATTTGATGAAAATTGACAATCAGGCCCTCCTGGGGCCACAAAGAGGCAGCCTGGAACCTACATGGAAAGAGAGTTGATGTTTTCAGAAGTTTGATGGCATATCCATTGTGTGTTTTGAAAGACCAGGGAAAACAATAGAAATAAGAGGTGCTATGGAGGGCAGAGGAATGTGACTGCTCAAAAACACAAACAGCATTCTGTCAGGACCGTTGTTCACAAGGAGCTGAGACAACCTGACAGTTGGTGGGAAGTCAGGGAAGACTTTGATTCTGTCACAGACATAAGCAGATCTACATTTTAGAAAATTAATGTTGGGGCTGGAGAGATGGCTCAGTGGTTAAAGAGTACCGGTGGCTCTTCCAGAGGACCTGGGTTCAATTCCCAGCACCTACATGGCAGCTCACAACTGTCTATAATTCCAGTTCCAGGGGATCTGACACCCTCACACTAATGTATATAAAATAAAATTATAAAAAGTAAAATTGATGTCATGGCTATGTCACTGAGAAAACAGCATCAACTAAAGGAAGATAATAGCACCCACATATATAGAAGATCTCATCTTTACTGCTTAAGAAGGTGACTCTCCAGCCCCAAGAGATGGCCCAGAGGTTAAGAGCACTGACTGTTCTTTCCGAGGACCTGAGTTCAATTCCCAGCATCCACAAGGCAGCTAATAACTGTCTGTAATTCCAAGATCTGACACCCTTACACAGTTATACATGCATGCAAAACACCAATTCACATAAAACTAAAAATAAGTATTAAAAAAGAAATAATAAAAAATAAAAGGTGACTCTCACCTGTATTCATACATCTAAAATAAAAATTATTATTTCAGGGGCTGGAGATGTGGCTCAGTAGCTTGTGCTTTTGAAGAGGATCAGAGTTCAGTTCTTAACATCTCTGTCCGACAGCTCACAACTCCCGTAACTCTAGCTCCTGGGAATCTAAAGCCATCTTTTGGCCTGTGCATGCACCCAGAAGACATGCCTTTACACACACACACACACACACACACACTCACACTCACACTCCTCTCATGCACACACAAGTAAAAGGAAGATAAATATTAAAATTATTTTTATATATACATTATACTACTCAGTTAAATTGTCAAATTATTACAGGAAGTTAAGGAACATTTCTCTCTTCAACAGAGACAAAGCATTATTTTTTACAAATGTATTAATAACAAAGTTTTCAGACTGTGTTAATTTTCCAAGGCATCTTTTTTTACCTATATAATTAAAATTATTTTTGAAACAGGATCTCACTATATAGTCTCTGGCTAACCTTGAACTCACTATAGAAACCAGGATGGCCTAAAACTCATAAAGATCCTCTTGCTTCTGTCTCCCACAAGCTGGGATTAAAGGCTTGAGCTACCACACCTGAATCTTTATTTTACTAATTTACTCAAAATGAGACTTTCCTAATTAATCCGACCGAAGTTCCTGACTTTGTTAGTGGTGTATCCCATGACATCATTGCAGGTATCACTGGCCCTGATCCTGACTTTGTTAGCGGTGTACCCCATGACATCTTTGCAGTATCACTGCCTTCTGCTTCCTGGCAGAGCATGGGGAACTTGAGTCTCTGCCTGGCATCTGGCAGCCTGGTGTGGAGGCAAAAGCCAAGTGAAGATATCACTGGCAGGCCTACAAAACAACTAAAGAGCCAGTCTCAGGATAATAGTGGGCAGAAATAAGTCAGCTCTCTGCTGCCAACAGGTGTGTGTGTGTGTGTGTGTGTGTGTGTGTGTGTGTGTGTGTGTGTGTATGTGTGTGACTGAACCTGGAGTTCACTGATCCAGCTAGGTTGACTGGCTGATCAGCCAGGTTCTGTCTCTGCCTCCTCAGTGATAGGATTGATTATAGATGCTCCACCGTAACTGGATTTATGTGGGCGCTGGGGGGTCCTTGTGCTTGTGTGGTGAGGGCCTCACTGCTGAGCCATCTCTTCAGCCCCTTCAGCCAGCATTTGGTTCAAGAGCAGCAGATGGATGTTTGTAGGTGGGAAATCTATTTACCTCCTGGTTAATGGAGAGAGAAGCCAGTCCCTCAAATGGAGGTAGTGAAGTGTAGCTGAGGGTCAGACGATCTGGATTTTAGTAACTAGGACCTGCTTATGGCATCAAAAGCCCAAGTTTACTTGTCTACAAAAATGGGAAAATGGTCCAGGCTCAAGATTGGTGTGAGACACAGTAGGCGCCACGTGGGACAGTTTGTTCACTGAGTGCTTTGTGTTCTCACTCTGCCTCCTCAGTGAGAAGGCTCCGAGGTAGACTCAGGGTGGACAGAGCATTTCCAGGTGGCTTTTCCGAAAACAGCTCCCTTCTTATACCCTCTTCCAGTTTCTGCTCTTTCTTCATAGCAGGTTCCCGGCTGGAAACAGGCTCCTGCTTCCTTCCCCTCCTAGACCAGCGGGACCCTGAGGAGAGCACACTGCCGTTGCTGTAGGAATGTAGCAGTCACTATACCTGTTTGCTTTGTTTTTTGTTTTTGAAAGAACTACTTTGACCTTGAAGAATCCTTGTAGAAAACAGTGATTGTTTGCAGCCATCCCAGGACATTGGTCACAAGATGCCTCAGGGATACCTGAGGCTCGTGTATTGTGTTTTGTACATGATATACAAGGACTAGATTCATGGGGCATGTGATGCTCTCCTTTAATAAGGCATGTAAATTAGGTTAGGGACCTAGGAATGAGGAAATACTTTGGGTAACTTTTAATAAATACGCCTTTGTATGGCTATTCAAGGCTCAGTCCATCAGAAAAGGCTGGATCTTCCTGCTGCCACATAGGCCGTAAAATTTCATATTGCTGTGTTGTTGGGGAATATTATTTTAAGGTGTGTTACTTTTGCTTATGTTGCATTTGTTTAATTCTGTGAAATTGTGTTGCTGTGTCTGTCTATAACACCTGATGGTCTAATAAAAAATTGAATGGTCAAAAGTGAGGCAGGAGAAAAGATAGGCAGGGCTGTCAGGCAGAGAGGATAAATAGAAGGAGAAATCTGAAAGGAAGAAGGAAGAAGTAACCAAGGAAAGAGGGGCCAGCCACCCAGCTACACAGCTACACAGCTACACAGCAAGCCATGTAAGAAACAAAGAAAGGTATACAGGAATAGAAAAGGAAAAGCCAGAGGCAGAAGGTAGATGGGATAATTATAAGTTAAACAAACAAACAAACCTAGCAGGAAACAAGCCAAGCTAAGGCCGAGCATTAATAATTACAAATAAGTCTCTGTATGATTTATTTGGGAGCTGGGTGGCAAGACCCCCAAAGAGCAAAAGATAAAAACACAACCAACAACAGAATGCCTTCTTTCTTCACCCGACCTGCACTACACGGTGCACCCCAACAGCCCTTCTGCTGCACAGGAGTCCTGATCCAAGCAGGTTCTCCGTTAATGAGTTGTGGAGTAAATAGTTAAGCTAAAAACCACACTATCTGGTTTCAGGGACGTAGCGCAGCATTTCAGTCAAATAGCAATGATTCTCAAACGTGTTTCACATAAGATTCTTGGGTTCAGATGTAGTAGCACCTGAAGCAGCAGTATTTCAGGATCAAGGTCAGCACGGACTATAGTGAGCCATTTTCTCAAAAACCAAACAAATCTGGGGATGTAGCTCAGCTGGTAGAGTACACACATGTAATCCCAGCACTCAGGAGGTAGAGGCAAGAGGACCAGAAGTTCAGAATCACTGTCAGCTACACAGTAAATTCAAGGCTAGCCTGGCCTATGTAAGACCCACTGCCAGAGCCCTGTCTATCCTAACTGGAGCAATGGACGTTGCTGTCTTTTTTTTTTTTTTTTTTTTTTTAAACTTTATTTATTTGCCTTGGTGTTTGCCTGGAACTGCAACTACAGACAGTTGTTAGCTGCCATGTGGGTGCTGGGAATCGAACCCGGGTCCTCTGGAAGAGCAGGAGGTGCTCTTAACCGCTGAGCCATCTCTCCAGCCCCGGACGTTGCTGTCTTAAGTGAGTGCCCAGATGACAGTGTTCTCCCTCGTTCTGGATCTGACCAGGCTCAGTTTGACTTCAACCTGCCACTTAGTAATTGTCTATGATCTAGCAAAGACCTCTGCCCTGCTCAGAGTCCGGGGAAGACTGGTCAGCTATGCAGTTGGCCTCCGTCACAGTTTACTGTTGTTTTGACACAGGATCTCACTATGTGGATCTGGCTGTCCTGAAACTCATTATGTAGATCAGGCTGGACTCTACTTGTCAGAGCTCCATCTGCCTCTCTCTCATGAGTGCTGGGATTAAATGTGTGCACCACCATATTCTGCTCTCATTAGTATTCAGCTCCGACAGATATTCCCTGCTCCCAAGAGATTCACTGTTGGAAGCTTCTCAAAGTGGGGCCCCAGTGAATGTGGCCTGGGAGCTAGTTAGAAATGCAGAATCTCTGCCCTGTTCCGGATTAGCTGAACTGAAATCTGTACCTTTTTCAGGCTCCCAAGGTGATTCCTCTGCATAGTCAACTTTGAAAAGTATTGCTCTAGGGGCTGGATGCAGAGTTGGCTCAGAGGTTAAGAGCACTGGCTGTTCTTCCAGAGGTCCTGAGTTCATTCCCAGCAACCTCATGTTGGCTCACAACCATCTATGATGAGATATGGTGCCTTCTTCTGGCATGCAAGGATATGCAGACATAATACAGCACACATAATAAATTTAAAAATAAATCTAAAAAGAAAAAGAAAAGCATTGCTCTAATTGGCATCTACTATTTTCTTTCTGTCCTTCATTTCAGGAGTCTGTTCTGGAGGTTCTGTGGCCCCAGCCTTCTTCAATCCCTAAGGAAGTTATAATTCTCAGCTCTCTGAGTGCTGCTAATTTAGCAGGGTTTTCCAAGGTCCTGAGCTCCTTTAGGGAGATCGGTTCAAGCTCCCAGGGAGGCAGACGATGGATCTACCTCCTGTCTCACTTTCTTCTCAGCCCCAGACCTGCTCCCACTTGGCAGAAACCTGCATGGAATGTGAGAAAAGCCCACCCCCAGCAGAGCTGGGCAGAGACTCCTCGTTTCCCAGTGGTCAGCTGCCCAACTGCACAGATGTGGGTTGGCTTTGGGATGAGCACATCCAGGCAAAGAGAGCCAGAGTAGAGACTATTGTCCGTGGCATGTGTCTTGCTCCCAGTCCCTTGGTGTCAGGCAGTGCACAAGCCAAGGAGAGTTCATGCTATCCAGAAAAGGCCCGGGAGCGGAAGAGGAAGCAGAGCCTTCCCATGCACCAGGATTCCCTGAAATCAGGTCTTGCCTGGGATGGAGGGCCCAAGAAGGGAGGGAGCAGGGTGAAAGAAGAGCTCCATCTACTGAAGCAACAGCTAAAACATCTGCAGGAGCATGTCCTACAGGCCACTGAGCGCAGAGCACCATCGCAGGGCCCAGGAGGTACTGAGCAAAGAAGCCCCCTGAGGGCAAAGCAGAGGAATAGCTTTCTCCGGATCATGGAAAGCAAACCCCACCAGAGTTTGAACAAGGATGTTTGTAGAACAGTAAAACTCAGAACAGCTGATGCTCAACAGCAGTTGGAGGAACCCATGCTCTGTCCTTGTGGACCACCAGCTTTAGTGGAGACTCTGAGGAAAGAACTAAACAGAGCTGTGTCCCAGGCTGTGGACTCAGTATTACAACAGGTGCTACTGGATCCACCAGGCCGCCTCACCCAGCAGGAACGAAGCTGCCCAGGGCTAGCATCAGAGGGCAGAAGTCAGCCTTCACCTCTAGGGAGAAGTGCCTGTAAGGACCCACTTGCTCTTGCCACCCCACTTGGGAGGGTCCAGCCACAAGCTGAGGTGCCCTTGGGCAATTCATCACTGGCTCCGCCTCTCGATTCTTCTCTGTGTCCTGTCTCTCCAAGAGCAGTCCCCAAACCATATCAGAGTCCCCTATCAAACTGTCCCTTGCCAGCTGTGCCTTCCCACATCTGGGAAAATCAGATTCTTAGCCAGCTTCTGGGTCGTGGGCCCGATGGCCAATGGAGTGGCAGCCCTCCCCAGGACTTATCTTCCCAAAGTCATACCACCCCAGAGTCTGCCCAGCAACCTTGGGGTTTGAGCAAGCAGCAGCTTCCCCTGTCTTTCACCTCTGTCCACCTGGAAAGCCGACCCCTCCTACCCTCCGTGAAAATGGAGCAGAGAGTGCTTCAGGGCATGGCCGACATGGTCCCCTTCTCCTCCATCCACATATCCTTTATGGTCAGTGATGCATCATGATCACCACTAGAGAAACAGAAAAACCAGTATTCCAGGAGAAAGTGGGGGCAATTATCTATGATTTACAGGAAATTTTCCCAGTGCTTTAAAAACAAACAAACAAAAACCAACCAAACAAACAACAACAACAACAAAAAAAAAACAAAAAAAACAAGGTCTCTCTCTTTAGACCAGGCTGGCCTGGAACTAGGTACTCCAGCTGTTCTCTGGGATTATAAGTATGAGCTACCATGCCTGGCTTCTCAGGATTTATTTACTTAATATGCTTTTGGCCTTTTTTCCTCACGCTACAAAGCCTATTAGTTTCATAACCAAGTGGAATCCATGTTCTAGGATTTAAATATGATAGGGAGGCTCATTTACTTTATGATCCATTGTATTCTGCCATAACTAACTTGTTCCTTTAGGTCTGAAATGGTTTTGTTTGCTTACTTTAAACTCAAATGGGCTTCCAAAAAAATAAGAAATGCCCCATGGAAGGAAGAGCTTTATTTATATAACTGGGTGACCAGCTGCCTTAATCTCAGGCAGAGAGAGTCAAAGGAATGACCTCATTGTAAGTATGACCTCCCCAAACCTCATAACCCTAAACACAGGAGGTCTGCATAATCTAGATAGTCATGATAAATACATGGGACCAAGAGCTAAGGGGTGAAAGGGTAGTTTGCCTCAGAGAATTGACCCTTAAATGTAGCTAGAAGGGTGAGATGCCTTCAGCTTAAGAGAAAGCTTTTAACTGGGTAGTGGTGGCACATGCCTTTGATCCCAGCACCTGGGACACAGAGGCAGGCAGATCTCTGAGTTCGAGGCCAACCTGATCTGATCTACAGAGGATTTCCAGGACAGCCAGGGTTACACAGAAAAACCCTGTCTTGAGGGGGATCAGGGAGGAAGGCTGGGCATAGGAGAGCACACACTTCCCACTCCCTGAGGAAGCCCAAGTCATCCAAGCTGGTCTGCAGCAATCTGGATCTTACAATATATATTCATAATTGTTAGGTCCCTTCCTTCTTTTCTTCTCTTTTTTTGGTTTTGGATTTTTGAAGAAAGTGTTTCTTAGTGTATCTCTGGCTGTCCTGGAACTCACTCTGTAGACCAGGTTAGCTAACCTGCTTTTGCCTCCAGAGTTCTGCGATTAAAGATGTGAGCCACTAACTGCCCAGTTGTAAATTGTTAAATTAGAAGAAAATGTCACTTGGGTAACCACCTGGTGTCTTAGCTTTGATTTCCCGAAGTTTTTCTAAGCTCGAATCAGATGTAAAGTTTCAAAAGAATAAAGGCAGCCCAAACTTTTGGGGCAAAAAAAAAAAATCCTTTTTTCTAACAAGCACCTCATAGGGCTAGTGTGCCAGAGAGTGTACTTTGGACGTTGCTTTTCTTAGCAAGCTGTGGGTGGGGAGCTTCTCACTGACTACATGGAGCCCCACTTTCAGGTTACTGAGTCTGAAGCTCAGGTGGCTTCAAGGCTCTAAATCCTGCAGGCCAGCACCAGCCCTGGTTTCTTAAGTGCCATGAGCGCCCCCTGCTGGTCTATAGTGGTAGAAACACCCCAAAGCTCAGGCTTCCCAGGAAGACAGTGAAACCCTAAAGGTAATGTGCTAAGAAACATTCTATTCTCCACTACTCCCTCTCTGGGCAATAAGAATATCCTTATGGAAATGAGAAATTCCACCTGTCTTCACTTTTGATATCACTGCTTAGACTCCCTATTAGAGACCTTCCTTTAAAAAAATTTACAATTTATTTTTGAGACAGGGTTTCTTAGTGTAGTGCTGGCTGTCCCAGAACTAGCTCTGCAGATCATGCTGGCTTGGAATTCACAGATGTCCACCTAATTCTGTCTCCCAAATGCTGGCACTAAAGGTGTGCACCACCACTACCTTGAATACCCTCCTTAAGAAAACTCATTTGTTGGGACTGTGTAGATAACTCAGTGGGTAAGAGCATGAGGGTCTGAGTTGGAATTTCCAGCACACACATACAAAAGCCATGCATGGCTGCATGTGCCTGTAACCCACATGCAGAGACAGGCAAATCCTGCTTGATTAAATGGTGAACTTCTGCTTCAATGAGAGATTTTCAACCCTCCAAAAAGACAGCCCTCAATTTGCAAATATTTTTAGGCATACACACACACACACACACACACACACACACACACTTTGTTCCTGCCTGGTGAAGGAGGCAGAGTTTTAGGTTTGAGACTTATTTTACAACAGCCCTAACCCAGTCCTGGTTCCACAGTCAAAGTACAGATGTACCTAGCAATGACTTGAAGCTCCCAGGGACCTTTCCCTCCAATTATGTCTTCTTGCTGCCTGAGGTATGCACTGTTGCTCTCTATGGAGCATAAAAGCCACACAAAGTAGGTTTCTTTTTTCTTTTTTCTTGCCTTGGTGTTTTGGCCTGGAACTGGGAACCAGACAGTTGTGACCTGCCATGTGGGTGCTGGGAATTGAACCCCTGTCTTAACTGCTGAGCCATCTCTCCAGCCCCCAAAGTAGGTTTCTTTAAGAAGTATAATTGTACATAGCTCCATGCATTCCTAGCAGCCAGGTAATAATGACGTCAGTGTTTGAGGGTTTTCTCTGTGGCAGACGGATCACACAAACATTCCTACCCTCACATCACATCACACCCTAAAAGCTCTAAGATCAACTCAAATATGGCACAACTTACTACAGGCTATTTATAGACTTTCTCCTATTCAGACCCTGCTGCCACATTAGCCCCCTTTGTTTTATTTATATTTCATGTGTGCTGTTTTTTAGTGCACATATGTTTGTATGAGGGTTTTAGATTCCCTGCAACTGGAGTTACAGAGTTGTGAGCTGCCATGTGGGTGCTGGGACTTGAACAGCCAGTGCTCTTAACTACTGAGCCATCTCCCCAGCCCCACACTGACCCTTTAAAATAGCTGAAAATTTGAACCTAGAACCCCATTTGTCTCAGTGTCTCAGATAGGGATTATGGCTGAGGATCAGGTATCCCAGAGGCAGGAACAAGGAGCAAACTAACTTGTCCCCAGTCACAAAACAGACTAGTGAGGATACAAGATTCATACCCAGGATCCAATGGCCAAGCACAAGTTTTAACCATCGTACATTTGTAGAAAGGAGCCCCAGAGACGTTAGGTGACTGCCCCAGACCACACAGCTAACATGTGGCCAAATCAGTACCCTAACTTAGGGTTTGGAGTTTCTAAATCCAGAATTATTTTCACATCTTTATAAACCAATGGGACAGGAGGTGAGGTGGGGTCTGCCACACAGCAGACCAGCCACCTGGGTATCTACATTCAATGGATTTGGTTTCTTTTGATTAACCCAATTTTTCTTACTGGGATTGCTGTCCTATAACTACAACTAAATGGATGTGATAGCCAAGGTTACTCATAGAATGCTCCTTAGCAGCCTTAGGACCGACTTCTTATTAACTCTAGGCATTCACATGTCTAAGGAGCAGCACCACAGAACCCCTGCTATTGTTAAAGAGAAGCAAAACTGTCATTGGGGAGGAACCTTCCCTAGGTGTATTTGACTTAATGTGGCCGATCTGCTCACTCCTTTAACATGCATTTATTGAACATGTACTATGTTCCTGGCATTTGGATGAGTAAGTAGAGGGAACTCATAGTCTCAGTGCCAGAGACACTTGTTCCAGTGAGTCTGAAATCAATAGAGGGTATGGGAACCTGTGAGCCCTGGCTGAGCAAGGCCTAATTCTGTAAACAAAAGCACCACAGGAGACCAAGCTCCTATGCCAGGCAGTGCCTGAGGCACAGATGTAGCTCAGGACACAGACTTCTCTACATATCAAGAGCATGGTGGGATCTGATTCTTTGCCTGGCTTGCCAGACCACTGAGGTGGCTCCGCTCTTATTTTATAGGAAATTGAGGTAGAGTGGAAGGAAGTCTCTACCGGAGGTTTGTTTGTGGCAAAGCTGTCTTCTCCACACCATTTTGAAAAACCACACAAGCTACAGGATGCTGTACTGGTACCATACAAACCATGAGATGTGACTTTCACACACCAAGGTGCTTGAAAATTGTGCAACTTAATGATGCAGATGGCTTTCCAGATTATCTGATTTCCAGAAAAGTACAGCAAATTTCTCATTCAGTCAAGAAAAACCAAAAACAACCCCCCCCCAAAACCCTCCAGAAACCACTAAGAACAGGCAGTCATTACTTGGATAATCTGGCAGAATTATTTGATCAAGTGGTTTATTATGATTATTTGGAGACAGGGTTTAGGGTTAGGGTTATCTAGATATCCAGGCTGGGTATCTAGAACTTCTGATCCTCCTGCCTCCACCTCCCAATTCCTGGGATTACAATGGCATGATTTTGCCCAAAACAAAATCAGCTTCAACTGGGTCACTTGGCCCTTCATCACTTCCCGGTCCAAAATGCTCGCATTTCTTAGCATTGGCTTGGCTCTGTAGTTAGGTTCAGCACAGTCATCTTGGTAGTCTTAGTAGAAGGGCTTAGGCTGCCCTGCCCCCCACAGCTCTGCTTTCGCTGGGTAGGTGAGGAATTGCTGCTTCAACCATCCTGTCATTCTGTAGCGCTGGTGCTGGCCACACCAGGAGAAAGTCTGCTGAGTTTTAGAACTGTTTCCTATGCATATGGACATGCCATCAGCACAGAAAGTAAACTGGTGCTTTAAAGATGCTCTTTTCCTTGACACGGATGCACATCCAGGAAGGCCTAAACCCTACTCACTTGAAGAAGGCCAAACTCATGTTTTTCTTCACGCGGTACCCCAGTTCCAGCCTCCTGAAAGCTTACTTCCCTGATGTTCAGGTAAAGTACACTTTGTTTTGGCCTCTATATAACTCCCCAGTTGCTGTGTGTTTTGCCCAGTGTGAGGCAAGTCCTAGGTCTTCACTGTCCTTCATGTTATTGACGGAACTGGTACAGCTTCCAGTTCTGTGATTGGCTGGGAAAATCATGGATCTCCATATGCTATGAAAAGGTTGGTTTCAGAATGCTTAGGCCGTTTAGTAGATAAGCCCAGAAGTGCATGGCAAGATTAGGGAGGAGAGTGATAGTAGTCAGTGGACTCTGTGCTTTAGTAATTACTCTTTGGTGGGGACCTTATGAAAAAGGAATAAATGGGGCTGGGTGGTTAGGAATAAATGGCTCACTTGCTGCCCCTAGAGTGGATCTAGATTTGGTTCCTTGCACCTAACCCTAACCCTAACCCAAATGGTAGCTCACTACTATTTCTAATTCCATGTCAGGGGAATCTGATGCACTCTTCTGGCTTCTGCAGGCGCTACATGCATGTAGTGCACATACATACATACATACATACAGGCAAAAACATACACATAAATAATTTTTTAAAATTGGTGACTGAACACAGGGCCTTGAACATGGTAAGCAAGAGCTCTACCACTGAGAGAAAAAGCCCAAATCTTTATATATAGAATGTGTAAACAGTAAGGAAATAAGCAAAATGTTAAGGTGCTCAGGATATGTCAGTAGAGCACATGTCTAGCATGCATAATGACATGAATTTGATTCCCCACTTAAAATATATATAAGATATTCAAACTTATATTCAGACTGCTGTGCCTCAAACTGAGTGGAAGTACACAGGCATCAAGTATGCTGGTAAGGAAAATCAAACTGCATGTTGGAACTAAACCCTTCCTGTACCCACAGGCAGTTTCCGAGATCCACTAATCGAAGTTTTGAGATAAGGGCTCTTAATACTCTAGACATACCTCAGATTTCTTGAAGCCTTTCAGTCATGCAAATCCCTACACTAGACACCGATATAGATTCCATTCATTCTACAACTCCAGTTGTTAGGAAACTGCTCCTGATCCACACCCTTGCCACCCCTCTTGGCCCCTTATTTCTGGTTCTGGGGCCGACCCAAAGTCAAAGTCATGGGTCAGTCCCATGGAAAAAACTCTGAGTCTAGGAGTTTTGAGTCTAACTGCACATGATCGGTCAGCACCTGTGGTTGAAGCCATTCACATCAATTCCATGTTGAACTGAGCACTGACAGTTCTGTGAGCAGAGATGGTGAGTGTCTGACTTGATGACCCCCTTGTTCCTACAGTTCAACCGCTGCATCACTTCCCAGATGATCAAGTGGTTCAGCAACTTCCGTGAGTTTTATTACATCCAAATGGAAAAGTATGCCCGGCAAGCAATTTCAGATGGTGTCACAAACCCCAAAATGCTGGTGGTTCTCCGTGACTCAGAGATTTTTCGAGTTCTCAATACACACTATAACAAGGGAAATGACTTTGAGGTAAGACAATGTACTGGGTCCCCTGAGATCTGAGACGCGTTTTCTCTGAATGGTTGGCTCTCTAATAACATCCCCTGTGTCCTTATGTCACTTAGAATTACAGCAATCAGAGAGCAATCTCTGTGTCATCAACAAAGATTACAGCCTCCTAATCTTCTTCCAGGCAAACAGGTAGATAAAGCAAATACAGCCAACCTGATCAAATCCGGTTGGCCAGGATTTTATCATTCTGGACTTACTGTTCTGTAATTATCAAGTTACAGAGTGTTGGCTTTTTTGCCTCAGAACCAGGTGGTGTAGCACTAAATGCTGGGCTCTGTTGTAGCATCTACTTTTCACCTAGGTTTTCTGACAATTTCTGCTCTTGTATTCTTTCTGTTTTATATGTGTGTGTGTGGTACATTCAGATTCTTTCTGGGTATTACAAGGCTGAGGAATCCCAAACTCTTGGGGCTACATGAAGGCACATGGTGGTATCTTGGAGCCTAGGCATCAAATGGCATGGCCCTTAGGCGGCCGCCATCTTCCTCTTCAGTGCCCAGTGTGCCTGGTCACAGGGTTCATTTCTTTCTTCTAGCTATTGTCACTGTGATCACAGGAGTTTATTGATTCCTTCTCCAGTGTAAAGTCTGGGGCTTTCACAGCCAGAACATGTTTGGAAACTGAAGCCTGTCAATGGGGAGGAAAGTGTTAGCAACAGTGTGAGGCAGCAGCATGGTCCACCCTTCCATGTGGGAATGGGCATTTGGTAGGCAGGGGCAGCACCTCCCCTCCCAAGCTGCATCTGGAAGGCTGATGGGACATCCTGTCACCTATGGTGCCAGTCTGGATGAAGGTCTTGGGCCAGCCCCTTCAAATGGCTTTGGAACAGATTTAAGCCCTCGGGATCTGAGCCCTACAGCATGGTGGGATGAGGTATGGCAGTCATAAGCTTAAGGGCACTCTCTTTCTCACAACAGGTCTAGGGAAAAGGATGGTACCTCTCATTTCCCTTCTATTCATTTCCTGATTACTTACTAAAACATGTCTGATTCGTGGGAGAAGTAACTCCTGTAAGTCTCCAATACTTGCTCCCAAGGTCTGTTTCACAAGGGATCAGGGCAGTCCTGGGCTGCAGAGCCTGGGGTGGCAGATCAGGGATACTCTGAGCAAGCAACAGGCATCATTGCCAGGGGCTTGCCATGGTCCCAGCACTTCCAGCCTCATTTCTTCCTTTTCTTGGGGGTGTCTTTGGGGATGCAGGTCCCAGACTGCTTCTTGGAAATTGCCACCTTGACATTACAGGAGTTCTTCAGGGCTGTCTCTGCAGGGAAAGATTCAGATCCTTCCTGGAAGAAACCCATTTACAAAATTATTTCCAAACTGGATAGTGACATCCCAGAGATGCTCAAGTCTTCCAACTATCCCCAGGAATTGTTTTGAAATTAAGACCTTTTTTTTTTTTTTTTTTTTTTTTTTTTAAATAGCTCAAGTACACAGTCCTGTAATTCCAGTTGAGAGGTGCGAAGTCAGGAAGATTAGGAATTGAACACAGTTAGTCAGTCAAACAAAATCTGTAGATTGGCCCAGAATAGCCCAAAATTTGTCATAAATGGCAGTCTAGCTGTAATCACATAAGAGAGCACTAGAGGACCCCCTCCCATGGGTCTAACTGCCATTTTGAATACTTATTTCCTGTCCAGAATCATCAGACTTAACCTTAACCACAGTGTATCAACTAAGCCTATCAGTGTACTGGTAGTATATTGGCAAAGAAATACAAGTTTGGTATCAATCAGAAGACTTATGTCGTCAAGTGTTGTGACATTGATAATTTCCTGATATTTCTGCAACTCTAAAGGAGATTCGGAGCCAGGGAGTGGTGGTAGACACCTTCAATTTCAGCATTCTGGAGGCAGAGGCAGATGGATCTCTGAATTTGAGGCTATCTTGGTCTACAGAGTGAGTCTCAAAAAAGCAAAACCCAAACAAACAAAAGCATTTTGAACTGTGGGTAACTCACTGATCCATATGCGAGGGAACTGGGTTGTTATGAGTGTGGAGGAGACAATGACCATGTAAGCTGAACTTACAGTGGGTCACTCATGCTGCCACTCAGGATCTCAAACAGAAAGAAACACCAACAGGACACTCGCAAAATGGCATTGCCAGCTAACAACTTTGGCATTCAGGAGTGCTTCGTCATCCAGGACTTTCCCTGATGGCTTTAGCAAACCCAGCACAGATTTCCTAAAGGACCTTGGCATTGCTGTTGTTTGCATGTCTGCTGGAACAGAAGCCAACGGACAAAATTAACAGTCCTACATGACCTACGTAATGATGCTTCAGCTGGCTATGCATAGAAAAAACTGGAACTTCATGATGAGAAAGCCAGAAAGGACCCTTGGGAATCATGTGGTCCACTATGATTAACTTGTGGAGGAAACTTAGGCTAACATAGGTTGCATAGAGCCTCACAGGCCATGAATGGCATGGTTTGGATTATTGCAAAAATGAAGATTTCCTACTCCAAAATGATTGCAGTCCATGACAGAGCTCTACAGATGAACAAATGACGTATTTCCCCTATGGGTCTAAAGCTGAACAACTGTATCTTCTAGTCAGTGTCAAGCCTGTAAGCCCTGCTTAAGAAGGTGGGCAGGGTGGTGTGAACTTAAGATTTCATGAAGAAATGAGGTGCTGAGTGAAGGGTAACTGCCTACAGTAGCTCCCTTCCCCACCAGCAAGACCAAATTCTCCACCAGTTTGAACAATGACTTCTCTCTGAATTTTCTGTTCAAATAGCAGAGAGAAGAAACAAAACATGCTTAATCAAAATTAATCTTCATATATCACTTACAGTTTGGGGTGTTTGTTTTACTGAATATTGAACCTAGGACTTCCTTCCTTCTTCTAAGTATATACTCTATCATTGAACTCCAATCCCAGCTAAAACTGTTGTGTATGTGGCCTTCTGAGACAGGGGCTATGTAGTCCTGGCTGTCCTTGAACTTGCAGAGATCTTGCCTGCCTCTGCCTCCAGAGTGCTGGGATTAGTGGTATGCACCAGCACACCCAGCAAGCCTTATTTGAAAGGGCCCACACCTAGTTATATACAACCAGTGCTCTAGTTTACTATCGCAGTCACAAGGCTCCCCTTGATCAAAATCAAGGAGTTGGCCAAAGCCAAGTTTTGAACATCAGCAAGCGCTGAGTAGCCTGTGCAAGGGCATCAGTTATTTGGAAACAGAATGACTCTCTCTTAGTGGTATCACACAGCTATTAAGACATTCATAAGAAACAAGTCCCTATGGTTGTCCCCTGTCCCAAACCTGAACTTCATTAGTCTATGCTTTTAAAACTTGAGCCAAGCCATCTCCAGGGCAGTGAACTTTATCCTGAATACTAATTAGATGAAAAGTGTGTTAGCTCAAATTGAAAACATTTGTATACTGCAGTCATGCCAGAAAGCATTCTCTAACCACTGAGCTAGACACAGAAGAATGTATAAATATGTATGCTCTGCCAGCCAAAGAATTATTCCAGTTCTGTTTCTATCAAGTATGTTTTTGTCAGCGTTGGGAACTTATTGTGAGTGTGAGCTGAGCTGGTTATGTTCTTTCAGCAGTCATAACATTGCCAAGGGTCTGGTCATTTTTTCCATTAAGGTATGTGTGGATACTGATCTCTTCCCAACCAAACATATTCAGATCTGGTCAAGGACTGTGCAATGCTATAATCCTTCAATGACAGACAACAGGCATAGGCTGTACTCAAATTACCTATCAAAAGCAAGCAGTTCTCTGGCATTCTCCAGGAAAACAGATACATTAGGAACCTTCAGGTTTATGCTGAGGCAAGTCTATATAGCTCTGGCTGGCCTAGAATGAGTCATATAGGACAAGCTGGCCTTAAACATGCAAGGATTCAGGGGCTGGAGAGATGGCTCAGAGATTAAGAGTACTGGCTGCTCTTCTAGAGGTCCTGAGTTCAATTCCCTGCAACCACGTGGTGGCTCACAACCATCTATGAGATCAGGTACCCTCTTCTTGTGTGTGCATGCTAAATAAATAAATAAATAAATAAATAAATAAATAAATAAATAAATACTAAAACAAACAAAAAAATGCAAGGATTCTGTCTCTGGAGCTAGGGTTATAGGCATGCACTATATTGTCTGACATAAGAGCCTTTATTTCAAATATTTTCATGCAAAAACTCCAGACCAGACTCAAACAGTAGGAAGTCAAAGGCCCCTCCTGGGCATATTCATGCCTGAATCATATTTATTTTTCATCAAAGAAAGGGCAAAATACAAATGGCAGAAATAAGTCTTCTTTAATAAAGGATTATACTCTGGCTCTAATAGGAACTTTTTTTTTTCCCCCCCAGAAAAAAAAATGTAGCCCTGGCTGGCCTGGCTGCCTCCCAAGTGCTGGTGTGTATCACCATGCATGACTTGGAAGTTCATTTGCAAAACAGTCTCAGGGATGAGAATATAGTTCAGTTGAAGAGTGCTCATCTAGTATGCACAAGGCCCTGGGTTCCAACACTGCATAAACCTAGTGTCATGGCACATACCTAGAAATCCCAGCACCTAGGAGTCAGGAGGATCATAAGTTCAAGGCCACTCTTGGCTGCACAGCAAGTTCCAGACCAGCCTGTACTGTATAAGATCTTGTCTCCCACTGGGCACATGGCTTTAATCCCAGCACTCAGGAGGCAGAGGCAGGTAAATCTCGGTTGAGCTCTCTGGCCAGCCTTGTCTACAGACTGAGTTCCAGGACAGGCTCTAAAGGTGTGGGGGGGGGCATGCAGGACGGGGATCTTGTCTCCAAAATAAAGTCCAACTAAATGCAATTCCAGTGGTTTCCTGAATAGTCTTATTAATATAATAAGTCTGAATACTCACAATTATCCACTCTAGTCCCACCCCTCTTTGGAGTCCTATAAAGCATACCCAAGTTTGATAATATATAAATCCCAAACAAATTTTAAAAATCGTTCGATGTTTTCATATAAACTATTAAGCATTTTCATAGATTTCACATACTGGGACGTTATTTCTCAACACCGAGAAGGTGAGAACTGGAGTAATGGGGCAGAGATGACACTTTAATGTCAGGCAGTGCTCTACAGAGATGATTGAATGATGCACCTCCACATTTGAAAGGTGCTCCCTAGTTCTCTTCCCCTGTCATTTTAAGGGGGTGTTTCAAGGGCTGAACCCAGGGCATCACATATGCTAAGCATACACCCTACCGCTGAGCTACACTTCTGTGCATTCCCTGCAGTTCCTAACTGCTTTCAGATCTAATGCTCAGGGGAAAGCTTACAATATGGTAAATATGGTATTTCTCACAAAAATATAACAATATTCTGATCAGATATACTGTAGTCACAGGCCCAAATACAATGAGCTTCTATGATCTCCATTAGTAGTTAGTAATACACACTATAGTCCTAGTTTCTTTTCCAGTTGCTGTAATAAATATCCTTACAAAAACAATATAAGGGGGAAAGAGCTTATTCTAGCTCCCAGTTCAAGGGTACAGTCCATGACAGCCAGCAAGTCAAGGCAACAGGAGCTTGAAGCAGCTGGTCATATCCCATCCACAATAGCAAGCAGAGTGATGGATGCTAGTACTCAGCTCTGTCTCTACTTAACAGTCCTGGAATCCCTGCCCAGGGATTGGTGCAGTCCAAATTAAGATGGGTTTTCACAGAGATTCAGAGGCTAACCTTAATCTAGATGGTCTCTCACAGGTCTGCCCAAAGAGCTGTTTCCTAGGTGATTCTGGATCCAGTCAAGCTGACCACTAACACCAAACATCACAACCTGTGCAGTAGATCTGGACATACTATTTGTAAATTGCTCACCTATAGAAGTTGACTCTACAAACCTGAATAAACAAGTACTTAGAACAAACAAAACAACCACTATACCAGGCATTAGCCTTACACTGACTAGGACAATAGTAGAGGTATAAATTTCCCTAAACCTCACAGGCTTTACAGTGCCATCGACCTGTAGTCTGGTTTCTCTTTCCCCATTATCTGGCTTCTTGATGCTCACAACTGCTGTCATGTCCAAATGCTTGTTACTCTTAAATACCTGTTCTTGGAAACATTTTCTGTTTCCTGGCCTCTGGGGCTCACTCTCCTTGGGCTTGCTATCTGCTCTCCTCCTCAGGGGCCTGACTTAATGCTGTTCCCCTTCTTCCTTCATTTTCTCTCACCTGTATCTCTCCTTGTATTCTAGTACCTGCCAACTACAGACTTGTACAAGTTACCTACTGTCTTGGCATCAGCTTTGCCATTTATAAAAAGCACTGACCTAGTGCTAACTGCCCTGGGTTTGGGGAAACAATGCACGTGAGATGTTTAGCACTCCTGGTGCATGTTATGTTCCCAGTAAATGTTGGTAAGGTTGTTATTCAGCTGTCACACTGTGAGCAAGGGTATACATTTGTACTGCTTCCTAGTGGCAAAGAACTGAGTGGCATAAATATGTGGCATCACTGCTACAAAACGTGTCTGAATCCCAGTTCACTGTAACTATGATGCAGCATGTACTAATGTGTACTATGTAGTTTAAAACTTGGCCTTGACAGATGTCAATACACTGTAAGGGTGAAGAAACGCCTAAAGCCATGCACTGTAAACTCTGTGAACATCTTTTTTTCTTATTACAATCCTATGTTCATGTGCTTGTCATACTGTTTGCTAGTTTATTTCTAAAATTTGTCTGTTTATAACCTATTACATATCTGACACACTTTTAATTATGGGCTTAGTGTATTTCTAAGATTATACATCGGGGCTGGAGAGATGGCTCATGGTTAAGAGCACTGATAGCTCTTCCAGAGGACCTGGGTTCGGACCTGGGTTCAAGTCCTGGCACCCACATGATGGCTCACAACTGTCTGTAACTACAGTTCCAGGGGACCTGATACCCTTACACAGGAAAACACCAATGCATGTAAAAATAAAATTAAAAAATTATATACATTCCTACCTTTAATAAGGTCCATTGAGTAGTTCCACCCCCCTACCCCCAAGACAGGGTTTCTCTGTGTAGCCCTGGATGTTCTGGAACTTACTCTGTAGACAAGACTGGCCTCAGACTCAGAGATCTGCCTGCCTCCCGCCTCCAGAGTACTGGGACTAAAGGCATGCCGTACTACTGCCTGGTTGAGAGTTTTTAAGTTGTTTGTCTGATTACCAAAACAAGTGTACAGTTGTCTCAATTGTACATCTTTCATCTTTTCTTTCTGAGACAGGTCTTACCTTGAAGGCCTGGCTGGCTTGAAACTTCGTTACAGTTTTGCTTTTTGAGAGAATCAGTCTATATAGTCCTGATTGGCCTGGAACTTGCAATGTAGAATAGAGTGGCTAAAAACTCAAGAGATCTCCCTGCCTCTGTTTCCCAAATACTGGGATTAAGGCAAGTACTATCATGCCCTGCTAATGGAAGGAGTTTTTAATCTTGGTTTTATCCTTTCCCTAAACTAAGCATGTAAGCTCTTTTGTTGGAAACTGCCTCTTTGAGGTTAGGTAAACTTTAAACATTTCTAGCTTTATTTATTTTTTGACTGAAACAATATTTCACATAGCCCTCAAATTTACTATGTCCTAGGGTGGGCCTTGAACTCCTTACCTTCCTACTGTGGCCTCTGGGTACTGAGATTAAAGACCACTCACACAAACAGCTCAGTTTACACAGTTGGAACGTGTGAGTGGTATCCTTCCAACAGATCTGGGACTTTGGGAATAGTTTTTAATAAACACATTTTAACTTGGAGATTTAAAAAAACCCCGAAACTAAAACCTCTTTTACAAGTGTTAAAGTCAGCCAGTTAAGAACTACTCTAAGATCTTTAAAAACTGTTAATGTGCCAGGCACATTGGTTTAAGCCTATAATCCTAGTACTCAGATGACTGAAGTAGAATGATTGTGAATTTGAGGTCAGTCTGGACTACAAAGTGAAATTCTTAACCAAACCCAAACCCACGAACAATAAGAAAAACCCACGAAACAAAAAACAAAACAAAAGCTCCTGAGGCTGGTGAGTAGGTTATGGTCAAAGATGTTTGCCATTCAGCTTGCTGACATGTTGCTTCTGATCGTCAGAATCCACAGGATGGAGGGCACTAACTCCTATGAACTGTCCTGACCTTACACACTCACCGAGGCTCCCATGTACATACACACACACCCATATACACAATAAATATAAAATTATTTTTAAAAATTACCAAAGAGGCCACATGTGCAATACAAGGTTGTAATCTAAGCCTTTAGCAGGTTAAGTAGGAGAATCTTGAGCCTGAGGCCAGCCCAGTCTAGATATTAAGATTCTATCTCAAAAAACAAGTAAATACCATCAGCAAATAAAAATTACAAATATCTGGGTCCCACCCTAAATTCTGATATGTAGTTATGAGGCATATCCAATCTTGAGACTATTAAGTTCCCCAGAACCAATTTCTTTCATGTGATGTACTTTGCCATCCTCCCAAATGTATAACACCAAGAGAAAGGAGTTATATAACATATTTAGTTTACTGATTGAGAAAGCTTCCCACCATAACCTAATGGATACACAACCCCAGTCTTCATTTATCAGTGACTTGATAACCAACTCACCAAGACTAGTAAAGAGAATATTCTCAGAGCACGTTCTCTTAATAAAAAGTTTAATGTCTAAATAAATGAACAGTCCCCTTAGAAAGTGTTTCAGATTCACTGCATGAGGTGAAAAGATCTCGGGCTGAATCCAGAGCCTCACACGTGTGAAGAATATGCTCTACCAGTGGCTACAGCTTCAGTCTTAGCTCTACTTAAAAGTGCAAAAAAACCCCACGGTTTCCAGTGTCTGACTAATAGTGAAGAGCTATGGTGTAAACACTCCACAGCACTTACAGTTCACTTGTGACAGAAAAGGAGACTGATAAAATAGGTTCAAAATACTAGCCATAGTTCAAAATTAATAAGCTTTGAGGAGATATTTTCTCATAATCACAAACTTTCCTGATCAGTCTCTTAAAAGTCAAGAAAACAAAAAAATAAAAGCATACAAAGGAATATACATAGATCTAAGATAATAGATGTACAGAATATGTAAGGGCTATCATGCATGTTAAAAACAACACTGCATATTTAAGGCACATACACACTTGTACCTTATCAACCTTCAAATAACATCACTAAATACATCTAAGATTTAATTTGGGCTTAAGGTGGGGTATGAGTATTGACAAATTTTGGCTGTATATTTAACTTTAATAATGAAAATAAATTCATATTTTACGTCTGGAATAAACACATCAAAAAAAAAAAAGTGACGGCCAAACACTCTAAGGAATAAACATCAGATTATACCCACCTCACAGTGACAGGAGCTAACAATGCAGCTTTAATGACTCACCCTTCCCCAGTGGGAACACACAGTAGTATTTACATTAGATACTGTAGTCAAATCCACCAGCACCGAACAGTCATTCAGATGATGCGCCGAACTAAAGAACATTTGCTGGCTCCTCTTTCTGTGGCACAGTACTAGAGGGCATGCAGAGTACTTACCTCTCTCTTGAGAAACTGGCCTATTGCAAATTTATCAGTGTACTATATTGCCTTGCTCAGGGAAAACAATTGCTTTTCCAAAATATCAGAAAAAAGTGATCATACATTTACATATTTAGCTTTATATAACCTTTCCTAATGTTGTTGCCTTTCAGAACTGTCTCCAACTTTTAGGATATACACCAGAAATCCAAAGATTATGGCATGTGACTTCCATATGTGTAATCTCTTTTGCTTCTAGTAGATTCAATATTATTTTGAAAAAAAATTACTTGGCATAAAAGTCAAGATTTCTGACAGGCAATGGTGGTACACACTTTCAATTCCAGCACTCAGGAGGCAGAGGCAAGCGTATTTCTCTGAGTTTAAGGCCAGCCTGGTCTAAAAATTGAGTTCCAGGATAGCCAGAACTGTCACACAGAGACTTAATTTTGAGAAGCCACAGACACCTCCCCACCCTTCCAGTTATTTTTATGTGGTAATGTACTTTGTAGCAGCCCAGCCCCCACCATGCCTTCTTTGTTCCCAAGAGGTAGACGGTCAACTGCCATGTGTGTGTTAATCTACCTCAAGTGAGGCTTTTTCTCAAAGTAGAGCAAAGAGACAACACTTGTATTTATGTCTTTTCCCAAGTAAGAAAGCAGTCCCTACTTTCTATTTTCAAGGAAAGAAAAATAAGAGGACATTTTCCCATGAGAATATTTTCATATGGTTGATTGGAAACAAGTTCTTGTTGAAAAAAAAAATTAAACATGTTATCCTCTGTATTGGCCAAGTTTTTCATTTGTATTATCTTCCTATGTTCTGAAGACATTTGAATTTGCAATGCCTGATTTATATAATAATAATAATATGCCATCAATGGTAAGACACAGAGGCAGTAAAAAGAGAAACACAAAATTTGGGTAAACTGCACATATATTGATCTATATTAATTAATTACCAATGGGGAGCCCCAACTGTAAAGGACAGACGCCAGCTAGGAGGCTGATGGGAGTGTAGGGTAAAAGTTCTTACCTTCTAAGATCTGCTCTTAGAGGACCAGGAGGGGGAATTGCCAAGTGAATTAGGTAATATACTAATGACTAGAAATAATAGGCTACTTACATACAAAATTACAAACAATTATTTCTATATCATAGCTTCATAAGTAATTTTTCCTACTCTGAAAGAAAACACTGTTTTGGCACCATAACCAAATTTAAGACTTTTTTTTGATAAATATATATATTTATTTTTCAACATTCTGGAGGCTGAAGTCTGTGCTGAGGAGGCCCAAATTACCACATTTTGGGGAAGACAGTTTCATTATACATCCATTTAATATTACCTTCTCAAAGTTCTGCCAATGACTATGATTTAATTTTTAAGCTGTGAGTAAAAAGAAAAATCTAAGACATAGTCATTGTTTATGGGAGATCCTAGGTATACAGCTAACTCCCCTATAATTATGAGAATTCAGAAATGTATTTTAAGTGTGTGGTATTGTTCCTGAAAGAAACCAAAGTTCTGGGTTATAGACCAGGAAACCCAAACTCCAGCCTTCCAGTCACTGTAGGAAATTAAGCAAGCCCCTTTCTCTTGTTCAACTGCTTAAAAAGAGGGATGGGTGTTAGGATGGAGAATGTACCTGACTAGAATGAACCAAAAGGTTCCTTCTGTCAAGTGTTTCAAAGTGGCAGTCCTTCAAGAAGATGAGGCAGGTAGGCTCTAGGAGCTTTGGCACCTAGAACCCACCTTCCAAAACAAAGTTTTTGTTGAAATACTAAAACTCTCATGTTAAAAAAAAATTCAAAATCAAATAAATGACAATTGAGTACTTACACTCTCCCCACCCTCAAGGTAAGAAGGGAATGGAAAAAATGTAAGAGCTGGAGGATGGGTCAGAATGCTGTGAAATGCTGTCTTCTGAACATGTCATAGCCAGTGTACTCTTGACCGCACAGTAACTATGGTTACCTGCGTTAAGACCAAACCAGCAAGACCATCCAACATTGCAGCAAGCAGCATGCATTGGAATCAGTGTGTGGCGGGGAACCACTACAACAACAAAGAAGAGGACATAAAGGTGGGGTGCAGTGACTGGGGGAGTTGGGAATGCATATACATGGAGGGAATTATCAGAGACTGAGGGGTGTCTAGACAGCTATGGCTGGGGCTCTGGGCTCCTGTCCTCCATCTCCAAGGTGCTGAGGTGTCTGGCTTGATTCACATCCCTCCACAGCTACAAATTTTCACTGGCCGAAGTGCTGTCTCCTTCTGTCCAGACCGACCTTGGATGGCATCGAGTGCACTACAATCAATAACCTCTGTGTCCAGACCTACCGTGGCATGCAGTAACCTCACAGTTACATGAATCTGTGACTCCTGCATGTACACAAGAAGCATCCTGTTATTTACTCGCTCTACAGATGGAGCTAAATGCTGTGAAATAAAAGTGAGAGAACACCCAACCTATTTTATGAAATAAGATGTTACCCAACTGTAGCAGAGTAACTAAAAAACACTTTAAAATCTTTAATTTGTGGTAATCTTGCAACAATTCTGGCAAGCACATAAAGGACCCGAAGTACCCTGCTGACTCTTAGGATTCTTGACTGAGGTGAGAGGCATTTCTGATCCTTTTGAGGTTCCTTGTCTTTCTGTAGAGTCATGCAGGTCCTAAGAAAAGGAAGAGGAGAGGAGAGAGGGGGAGGAAGGGGGCAGGGAGGGAAAGGAGAAAGGAGGGAGGGCAGGAGGGAAGGGGAGAATATTTCACAAACATCATTCCTAGTCAGGAAGCAGAATTTCATCAAAATAAACCTTAATGGGACTTTAAATGACAATGGAAGGGATTGTTTCTATTTCTAAATATTAAGAAGTATTTTTATTACTATATGTGACTTACTACTATTAAAAACAAGAGCATGGATATTTGTCAGGAAATTCAAATTTCTTAAGTGGAAGACTCAAAGTTAAGCTCTACCTACATCATAAAAACATTAAGTTTCCGGGTTCCCTGTGGAATCCTAGATGCAAAGCATTGCTGGCATGCAGAGGGCCATTCGTCACTGTGGCAGGGCACCAAGGTGCTCCTGACTTTTGGTCAGATGTGAAAGCAAAGGGCTGAAGAACTGAGATTGGGCTCATTCTTTGAGGTACAAGTGCATATAGACATTCAGGCCCCAAGTACAGCAGCCTAAGGTCTCAATTCTCTAATCATGTATGGATAACGCGTCTCTGGCCATTCTGGTCCTCTACGGCATACCCCAATTCGTGCTTTATCACAATTCAACCATGAAGGATTTTCTAGAAAGTCTGCTGTTGTCACCTCATTATCGTCATGATCTCTTGATAGCAGTCCACCACTGTGCTGTGCCTGGTGAGTGCTGCCCTTTGAGGGCATACTGTTCCTTCACTGCTAGAAATTAAGTAGGTGCAGGAAGGCAGAAGGACTGAGTATATAGAAAATTGACAATTTATAACAGCAAAAGACAATAATAGAGGCCTTGCAAGTCAATTTTTGTAATGATATAGACTATAAGATACAGCCACGAGAGAAAATGGGATCTAATACTAGTCAGTAATAAAAAGGAACAAATAACTGATTGACAATTTGAATGACTCTTAAACATGCCAAATGGTAAAAGCTAAACACCCATTCCAAAGAACTATAATGTATTTCACATGTGTAATACCCTCCTTTAAGTGACAATGTTATACAAATGGAAAACAGAGTGATGGCTGCTTATGATCAGAAATGTGAAAGGGGCTCTAGGGGTAACTATTCAAACCTCCAAGTGATAAAACCGTGTAACAGCTATAGCAATATGCTTGATGCCATGAAAAGAATAGGAATATACTTCAACTATTTCTTAAAGCTTTCAGAAAATACCTTTGGAAAACTAAAGAGAGATAACAAAGACTTCTGTATGATTTGAACAACCACTAAGGCACACTGTTAAAAGAATACCAAGTAGTTCACAAAGGCCATTAGCAAAGTTAATACTTAAAGTCAACCCACAAAATTTGTTTAAAAAAACGGATTTTATGTGCATTGGTGTTTTGCCTGCCTATTATATCTATGTGAGGGTGTTATATCTTGGAGTTACAAACAGTTGTGAGCTGCCATGTAGGGGCTGGGAATTGAACCCTGGTTCTCTGGAAGACCAGTCAGTGCTTTTAACCACTGAATCATCTTTCCATCCTACAATTTTTTTCTTAAAAAGCCCAAAACTAACTTTTAGTGCTGGTTACAGTGGAGCAGTGGGAATCTGAGGGGGACAGATGACAGTGACTTTAATATAGACATCCTTGACCTTTTCCAACTTGATACCATGTGAATGGAACATCACATTCACAAAACATCATGATTTTGTTCCAACAATATGTGATGCTTTGTTCAGGTCTAAGTCTGGCAATTCCATTGCAGCATGACTCCTGCCCCTGCCGGGGATCTAATCAGCTTTTGTGAGAGCTTTCTCAAGCCTCTATGCTGGTCCTGAAGATGGGGGGGGGGGGCAGGGGCGGGCACCATCTTCCTGAAAATGCTTTGGAATGAGCACTCTTCCACCGCCCCATATCCTGGGCTATACACATACCGCTCAGTTCCACCTATAGCAGCTGACTACATGAGGTGGTGGCACTATCTTCAGGACAGCTGGAAACTATGAGTTCCAAAAGCATGTGAGAAAAAGTAAAGAGGTAATTTATTGGCTGGTACTAAGATAACAGCAGTGCACATTATCCTGATTTAACCTTCAGAACAACTCTGAGGTGTTTTTATTATGATCATCATGTCACCATTTTAATTTCTACAGACAGGAAACGAGTGCTCAGATAGGTTCAAAGAGTCACCTGAGGTCACACAGGTTCTGAGAGAGGCAGACATTACAATCAAGCAGTCATTCTCCTCTGGCCCTGACAAAACACTTCAGTTAAAATTCTAAAACCCACCTGCAACATCTATGTGGACTGTTTGTATCTGAGATCTGGTTGCTTTTACAGTCCTGGCAATTAAGCTAGGCTCTAGATGCCTATTAACAAGTATCTGAAACTTGCAGTTATCAGGATAAAACACTTAACACAAACATCAGGGCCTCCAAACCAAGGGAACCTTAGTAGAAAATAAGCCAATTCAATTAGAAATTTAGAGTTAAGACTTTAAAACTTTGGATGGGACGGTGACTTTTGCCACAAAAGAAATAAATCCAGCCAGAAAATTTAGGAACTTTTTCTGGATCATTCACTAATATCTGAATCAAATGCAAACTTTAGAATACTGTGTTGGTTACAAGTAAATTTTACAGGCTGAGAATATAGCTCAGTTGGCTAACACTTGTCCATCACACATGAGGATCTGGGACTGATTCCCAGCATGAGAGGGTAAGAGAAGAAAAGTAAAAAGACCAGCTTCTGTATACTGCTGGTATCTTCTGATTCTTAAATGGGAAATTTTCTATACCTCACCTACCAAGTTCCTTGTACAGGAAGTTTACAAGTAGATCTGAATCCCTGAAATAAAAAATGTTACAGATGGCTTAAAATATCTGAAACATTTTCTAACATCAGACAATTATGTACTAAAATACAAGAAAATATAATGCATTAAAATAAAGTGACTGAAATAAAAATGTAAAAACATACCCAACTGCTTTCTGAAATAAGAAAGATAGCATTAATAAAGTTTAAAAATACTAGCAAATGCAGAAACGCTAGGCTTGGTACTATAACATGATTTGCCTTATTAAAGAATGTTTTCCCAACCAAAATTTTCCCAAGATACTACTGGCAGATTTTCTACTTGGTTGTTTCTGGTGATGATAAAAGCTCAAGGATTTCTTAGTGATTTCCTATGGGCCTAGCAGAATCAATTGTTACTGCTTTCCGGTTCTTTATCTTCTCATGACTCTCTTTACATGGAGGTTATTTGTTACACTTTCTAAACCAGGCAGCTCAATGTTCATCCCTATGGCTGCGCTTTCTGAAAACTGGCACAAGCCAGGGCTAATGCTGCTGACTCTTCCTCCAGCTCCTGCCATGACAAGACCGAACACCTTGCTTTGCAGGGCCCGTGATTCATGGATAACCACCATTTATCTCACTGGTGTTTCAAATGCTTCCAAAAGGTGCTACTGAAAGCTTAAGGGCAACTGAAGGACAAAAAGGTCTTCTTCCTTCCTTCTCAAGCAGAGAACAAGTTACAAATCTTGCTTTGGTGAGAAAAAGGGGTTGAGGCTCTCTAAGTAGTAGTAAATACTGTATAAACAATTCTATTTCATTATCTTGTCCTCTATCTTTTTCCAATATAATAAATCAGTACGTGTTACAGGCCCCAGCCAGCCACCAAAATAGCTTATTAAATACTACAAACAGTGAAAATCATTTAATGAAGCAAATTATACATTCAATATTAACTTGTTAATCATCCTAGTCTTTTAGGCTTAAACAGTCAGAATTTTAAGGAAGATAGTAAAGTACAGGAAGTTGTTGGGTTTCCATCGGTGCCTTCTGTCTGATAAGACCATTATTAAACCCAATGTGATACTCCTAAACTGTTAGGGACTATTAGCTCTAGGCATGGTTAGTATTTAATGTATATTGAAAAACTGGAAGATTTCCATTCATGGTACAGTGCTGAGGTCTTCAGTGAACATGCTCACAATCTGGTGAACTGAATTACCAAATAGAAACGCTTTTTGAGGAAAAAAGTTCATCTCTATCTTCCTTCATGGTAGAAAATGACTGAGAAAAGGAAAAGGAGCCCCTTTTTCTATATTTAAAAAAGAATACTCTCTGGATTTTAGCTCTGCTTCTGGCTCTGGCTGGGAGTACCCACAAGAGATGGAATTCTATGCAGAAGACCAAGCTTTCCAATAACGAGCAATCTGGCAGGCTCAAAGGCTGCTCGATAGAGGGCTGTGAACGTCCATGCTTCTTCTTTTCCATCCTGCCTGAAGTTCAGAGTAAGGCAACAGCTTGAGTTCTGTGCGCATATTAGTTCTGTTCACCTGTACTCAAAACCAGCTAAGAAAAAGCAAAACGAACATAAAATGGCACAAAGAGGAAGGAAGAATAAAGAGGTAACACCTTATTTCCCTTCCTCTTCTCCTAAAAAATGTCAGAGAAGAGACATGCCCCAGGGAACTGATGATGCTTAGTCTTGACCTCTTGTCTTCTTTAAGACATGAAGAAAGACAAATCAGCTATAAAGCAAAATTGAATATTTCGATCATTACTGAATTTTGAATTTTACCATGCGGTACCAAACAGCTGTGCTTATTATTCAATAAGAAAGAGGTTTGGGGTGTTCAGCAAACAAGCAATCAGGACATACTTCATTTAAATAGCAATAAAAACAAATTTAAGAAATAAGAGAAAAGGGCCCATGATGTACAGCCCATGAATCTCATTGGCTTTATTGTGAAAGTTTATTTTTTTTAATCCTAGTACAATCAGCTACCAGTTACATACAGTAAAAAAAAAAAACAAAAAAACAAAAACAGCCACAAAGCAATGATGATAGTCTGTGACAGTGTACAGTGGAGGAAATGTTCTGTTGGAATCCTCCTGTGGATCCCCACCTGACTTCAGCAGTTAAGCTAACCCTCCCTCCCCAAATTAGTTAAAAGAAAAATTAATGTCTTGCTTGGGTATAGCAAGACTCTAAAATTTCTTGGGGACCCTGGAGAACTTTTAAAAATGAAAGTGGTAGAAACAAGACAAAACTGAAACGTGGAAACAAGAAGTTTCATGAGGCCTTGGCTTCAGGTCACCTCAAAGCGAACCACCTGGAAAGAAGAGAAAACAGGGTCACTCCAGGAATAGGGACATACACGACTCAGCAGACCTCAGTGTCTACCCTAGCACGAGTCCACCCTCCCCAAGAACACAGAATCAAGTTTTTCTTACATTAGCCTTTTATAAACCTGCTTTCTTTGCTAATGTTCTTTATTGCAAATGTTAGTACTAGTACATACTTACTTGATCAGAACTAGGAAAATGATTTTTAGTAAAGCATGCTGTCCTCAATACTTTTGAAACAACCATATAATAGGCTATAGATGTGGCTAGGTACCCTTACCTTAGAGGAATAATGCTCCATTCAAAAACTAAGTCTCATATATATTTGGTTCGATTGAGGGCTTTTTCAGCCAGGTGACCACTTTCATCTGTGATCTTCTCCCAATCAGTCTGTCCGACCACAAAACCTATGGCCCTTTTCCTATCTGCATCCTTCTTTTCTTCTAGGTCTGCCCATCTCACCTAAAGAGAAAAACGCATTAATCCGGGTTGTTTGAAAGGCAGGAAGGAAGCTCAAAGATGCCCTCTTTGGATAATTTGGTGGGTAGATTAAGAGACAATGCTACCACTAAGACCCTCTGGCTGTGTCCTGTCAGCTCCACTCCACAGATGTCTGGCCAGCACCAAAGGCAGCTACATGACAAAACATTTTCTTCTAGTTCTCATGTTACAGCTTTGAGCCCTGGCTACCTAGTGTCAGTCTAGTAATCCTTTTCCATTTTATCCTTTGCAGTTAACCACTGCGTCCCTAGGTTTGCCTGGAGCTTAACATAACCATTTTTGAATTTCCATATTGCAGGATGACTATCCATTTATAGAAACATACAATACACGGGCATTAAAAGGCTTATGCTTTGAGGTCTGGAGAGATGGCTCAGCAGTTAAGGGCACTGGCTGCTCTTCCAGAGTCCTGAGTTCAATTCCCGGCAACCACATGGTGGTTCACAGCCATCTGTAATGAGGTCTGGTGCCCTCTCCTGGCTGCAGGTACACATGCAGACAGAACACTGTATACATACATAAATAAATCTTAAAACAAACAAAAAAGCTTAAGCTTTATCTCTGTACAGTAACTATTTCTTGAAATTTAATCAGAGAAAAAACAACGGGGGCATTAGTAGTGTCATTTTTATTCATAATCTTTGTTTCAAATGTTATTATGATTATGATTTCAGCTGCAAATATGTAAGTTCAGGAATATTCCCTATTGGTACTTTTAAAAAAGGCAGATTTATAAGTTGTTAAAATACATGCATATATCTCATGTCCTAAAAGAGCAAAAATATTTGAGATTATGACACTGTTATTTGTATTGCACACATATTACCAAAGCATATACTATATTTTAATATGCTATCCTTTAAATATAGTTTATGATTTATTATGTCTCAAGTATAGAGCACTGGAATTCTGTGCTCTTTATAGTGGTCATGAAAATGCATCATTGCTTTAAAATACACTGACTTTCCTTTCTAACATTTGTAAGACTGATTGAAATGACCAGGCTTCTAACATCTGGTCAGAAGGAAGATACAGAGTACCAGCAGGGAAACTGCCTAATACTTGAGGTTTGTTTACTTTAGTAAAAAGATATATGTATTTCTATTTTAGGTACATTGGTGTTTTGTCTGCAAGTATGTCTGTGTAAGGTTATCAGATGCCCTAAAACTGGAGTTAAACCGACAGTTGTGAGCTGCCATGTGGGTAGTGGGAATTGAACCCCGGGTCCTCTGAAGAACAGCCAACGCTATCTTAACTGCTGAACCATCTCTCCAGCCCCCAACACTTGACTCATTTTTATTTCCACTTTTGTTGTGCATGTATGCACAAGTGTGGTATGTGTGCATATATGTGCACTGGTGTGCACACACCTGTGAGTGTGGAGGCTAACAACTGATCTCTGGTACTGTCCTCTATTGCTCTCCACCTTATATACTGAGGCAGAACCTCAGACTTCTATTGGGAGCTCCGGAGTCTAGCTTGGTCTGGGATTCCTGACTCCATATGCTAGGATTATAGGCTACCACAGGGGATCTGAACTTGGGTCCTCATACTTGTACAGCAAGCACTTTATCCACCAAGCCAGATCCCTACTCCTACACTTGATTATACTTAAACAGTTTATTTTTGAGGCAAATATGAGTGATCATGGCCTGGGAATACAGATTATGGTTGCAACAAATAACATGCTCCAATGCGAAACAAGTTTCATCAGGTTTTCACAGGCATAGAAAAAAATTAAATTATAAATTTTTCAGCTATGCTGGTGGGAATTAACTGTAGAATATTTAACAAATATGGCTTTGTCCTCTTCCCTGGGAACTTCAAACATCCATCAAGATTTTTCTTTTCTTTTGCTGGTGGTATTGGGGATTAATAAACCCAAGGCCCAGTACATGTTAGGTAAGTCTCTTACTATTAAGCTTTATGTCCAAAAAAATGTACTATGAGTAATTCATACATACTCTTAGTTCCATTTAGGATCAAGGGCACACATTTTAATGTTATTAGTGTTAAGGATGGATGGGCAGACATTCAGTGACCACTGAACAAAAAAAAAGGTTAGCTCAGCTCATAGTAAATTTAAATGCCCAGAGGATCCTCAAATAGTTAAATACAGAGTAATTGTACTCAGCTACTTAAAAAAATTCTTGCTAAGGACTTATTTGTTTTCTATACTGTGTACGAGGTGTTTTTGCCTGTGCACCTCCTATATGCACATCTCATGTGTGCAATGCCCCTGGCCACAAGAAGGCATCAGATACTCTGAAACTGAAATTAAGACACTTAAGTAAGTTTCTCTGTGGATGCTGGGAACCCAACTCAAGTCCTCTTAAAAAGCAGTTAATGCTCTTTACTGCTGAGCCATCCCTCCAGCCTTATATTTTTGAATTTGGAGTCTAGACTCTAAAACTTTAAAATTTAGATAAAATGTAACTTTTACTTGTTTCTGCCTTGAGTTCCTGCCCTGACTTCTCTCAATGATGAAGTATGACCCGAGAGTTCTAAGAGGAAAGTTCCCGCCCTTTCTTCCCCAAGTTGCTTTTGACTATGGTATTTTCTCACAGCAATAAAAATACTAAGACAGTGGGTTAAAATGTCTGCCACAAAGCATAACCATCGGCAAGTGGCCTCTGGAGCCTATGTAAAGGTGGATGAATAGAAGAACCAAGTCCATAAAGTTGTTCTCTAATCTGCACACACACACCCCCCCATGACACACAAACATAATCAAATCAAAAAATTAAGCACTGACTTAGCATAAATGACTGATTTTTTAAAATCCTTTTATTGCTTGGGGTGACGAATTTCTGAATTTGAAGCCATCTTGGTCTACAGAGTAAGTTCCAGTAACAGTCAGGGCTACACAGAGAAATCTTGTCTTGAAAAGCCAAAACCAAACCGAAACATAAGAAAAGCTAAGTATCATTATTAGTCCTTGTGTGAAAGCACAAACATATGCATAGGCATGCACATGTCACAGCATGCATGTGGGAGTCAGAGGACAACTTTGTGCATTTTTCATTACACTTTTTTGGTGGGTTCTGAGTATCAAACCCAGGTCATCAGGCTTGTACCAATGGGCAGCAGGCACCTTTATCTCTGAGCTGTTTTGCTGGCCAATGACTATGATATTTTGTTCCCCCACTTCTGTTTTTTGAGTCAGGGTTTCTCTGTGTAACTGCCCTGGCTCTCACTCTATAGACCAGGCTGGCCATGAACTCACAGAGATCCACCTGTCTCTGCCTCCCAAGACGTGTACAACCACTGCCTGGCAATGACTATAATTTTTAAAGAGAAAAGTTAATACTTTTTTCTTTAAGATTTTTTTTTTAACTTTATCTATTTTATTTGCCTTTGTGTTTGCCTGGAACTGGAACTACAGACAGGTGTGAGCTGCCATATGGGTGCTGGGGATCAAACCCTGGTCCTCTGGAAGAGCAGTCAGTGCTATTAATGGCTGAGCCATCTCTCTAGCCCCGAGAAAAGTTAATACTTTTTGAAACTACTGTATTTCATGCACATATCTAATAAAACTGATTCACTTAAAGTGGGCTATTTATTATTATTAGGCATTCACAGACCTTACACATTCAAGTCTGAGAATGAATAAATGACTATAAGAATATTACAAATAAATTATAAGGCAAAACCAAATATGGCCAGAAATGGTTTCTTAAATGGCCAACTTTCTTCAAAATTTTTTTATACCACCATGTTTTTTTTTGGGGTGGAGAGGACACTTAACTAAAAAAATATATATACATATACATACATACATACATACATACATACATACATACATATATATATATGGGAAAGGTCAGGGGATGAGGATGTGAGGAATGGAGAAAGAGGAAACTGTGGTTGGGATGTATTGAATGAAAAAATTTAAAAAGAAAATCATATAGAAAATCTCGACCAACACTCCCAGGTTTGAGGTCCCTGGGTTTTACCCACTGCCATTCAAATATTTGTAAGAAAGTAAAATGATGGGCTGGAGATGGCTCAGTGGTTAAGAGCACTGACTGTTCTTCCAGAGGACCAGGGTTCAATTCCCAGCAACCACATGGCAGCTCACAACTGTCTGTAGTTCCAGTTCCAGGCAAACACCAAGGCAAATAAATAAATAAGTTAAAAAAAATTTTCAAACACTAAGAAAATTAATTTTAAAAAAATCAAAGAGGGTTTAGAGAGGTAACTTAGGAGTTAAGAGCACTTCCTGCTCTTGCAGAGGAACCAGATTTGATCTTGCAAGTATATGGCAGCTTATATGTATCTATAATTCCATTTCTAGGAGATCCAACATGCAAATGGTACATATAACGTATATGTAGGTTAATCATATCAATAAGATAAAAATAAACTTTCAAAAATTGACTCACCTATGCTAAACAGGGTAGGTGTGCATGTAAGGTAATGCTTTTTGTTTTTATTGGGAGCTAGAGAGTGAGTAACCTTGGGCCCTTAGATTTGCAGAACAAGCATTTTTCTTGACACTGCCCACCCCCTCCCCCGCCCACCCCCACACCAGCTTTCTAAAGATCAAACACTATCTGGATGAGCCTTCAGGTTTAGTCATCTCTTACCCGCTTCTTCCCAGGCTCGGAGGCACGAGTGTCATAATCATCTGGAAGCTGAAGGTAATCCTCCATTCTGCTGGCAATGGCCTCCCAGTCCCGCCTCCGTTTAGTGCCAGTCCTCAAGCCGTCCAACTTGTCTGAGGGACAAACACAGAGCCGCAGCATTAAGAGCGTGTGCATTTACACACAGCACAGAAAGGAAAAGGAGGGCTAGGTTGTTTCCAGAGAGCATATCCATAGTTTTCAATGCAGCATCATTTTCAGATCCAAACTATCTTCTTGTCTAAGAAAATATCAAATTTTATGTGATTCCCATGGTCTGTTTGGTGTTTGTATTGGATAATATTCATACTTTGAAGGCTTTAGCAATAAATATGGGTAAAGCAAAGAAAAACCCTCCCACCCTCAGAAAAATCACACTTTAGCTCTCATGTTCTAAAAAAAAACAAACAAAAAACAGGTCTCTTTGAAAATAATTATTAATTTTTAACACAGTGTTAATACCACTCAGTTGATCTAAAACAATATGTCACTCTTTATTATATGAAAATCAGGTAGCAACAAGATAGTAACAAGATCATTACTATAAGATAAGGATGTGTTTTGATTATGATTTTGGCTAAGAGCACTCATGACTTAATACTTATGAGAAAGACGACTATGTGAGACCCCCATTCTTTGAGTATACTGTAAAGTACTGTTGACTTATCATGCTAAGGACTGGTATGTCAGCCCAAGTGACCAGATCTAGCATTTTTTTCTTAATCAAATCTGAAATGAGTTGGCCTCCCAATATCTCACCATTATCAAATAAACATCGCAGTCAAATTATAAGATATAAGGTTAGGTGTCTTAAATAACACACAATGAAAATGTGTTGTCTTTTTTATTTATCTAAATACAGATGTTATGAGTTATGTACATTTGAGCGACAGTGAAGCACTTGCATCCCCTGAAAGTTATCTGAACACACTATTGTTAAAGTGGACTAACAAAGGAAAGCTTAACTGCTTCAGAAACATGACAACCATTCAGCTCTCTAAAGGATGCAGAATGTGTACAATAGAAATCTTTAAGGCACCAAGCTAGAAAAATTTTTACATGGAACGTTCAATGGAAGCCATGAAAAGAAGGGAGAAGTTATGCTTTCTAATATACAAACTCCACATACAACTAACTGTACCCAAACTTTAAAAAGCCATAAAGATTTTGCATAATTGGCAAAGGGTTTAGTTCCCATACTCTTCCCTCACAAAAGCAATTATCACTGGAAAATCAGTAATATAAATGACAACAGTTTACAAAACTAAGTTTCATCTTGTATCAATAGCCTCCATGGAACCAATCTTCTGCCTCTTGTTGATAAAATGATGTACCAAATACTCTACAGATGGCCATACTACACAGAACCCTTGGCTACACAGGGACACAATCCATGGTACCAGATAACCCATGATGTCCCATAAGTAGTAAAATTGACCTTAGTTTAAGACCTTAGACATGTAGTGTCTTACCAGAGAATAGGAAGTTTCGGTACACTCATTAAATAAACTTCAACAAGGATTTCCAAACTCAGAACAACTGATTTTCATGAACAAACTCTGAAGGGAAAGTTTCACATTTCAATTCTAACAATAGAGCATGACCAGGCAGCACTTCAGAAAGCAGGTGGAAAATGCAAGAGTATTTCCTTGTCCACTAGGTAATGCCAGGAGGTACAGATTCTGTATTTGCAACTTGAAGCCCTAAAGCCTGCCTTTCTAGTCAGAGCACCCTTAAATGAAATACTTGATTTGAAATTTTGTTGTGCAAGCATGTTTAAAGTTTCTTTTGCATGCTCAAGAAAGGCTGAACACTCATCCACAGAATCCAAACACCCAGGTGGCATAAGGTAAGGGAAGAGGAATCTGAGTGCTGGTTACAGAAGAACAACAGGTGTCTAATCCACTCACACATTAGAGGTCTGGGTTGCAAGATGAAGTTTAAAGAGGATGGATGAAGTTTTAAGGATCCATCCAACTTGTTGGTCACAGGATTTTCCATATCTTTAAAACACTGCATGTTACTATAGCACAACAGAAAACTCCATAGATCTATATATTTTCTAAATGTAAATGGCATTTGAAAATTTGTCCAAGGTGCACATACAAGAGTTATGTGCCTATACAAATAACAATTACATCTCAACTGTGAAAAGATGCTTCAGCCTGTCTGATGAATAGAAGGCTAAAATACAACTTCTAAGTACACACGAGTGACATTAAGATGACGAAAGCAAAGTACTTTGTAGGGAGAAACCTACAGGATGATAACAGTCTCGAATATTCTCAGTCATACAAGTGTGAGAAACTAAAATCACATCACTGGAACTCAAGTAGCTTCAATACTAAATCCCAGGAGATGTGTGTAAAACCCAGCTGTTGCATTACTACGTCTATCTCCCAGTTAGGAAAGAGCTGGTCAGGCAGCTGTCAATTACATGTAATACCATGCCAGATACAGCTCAGGCCAGTAGCTGTTTTAAATTGGTGCTGCTTCCAATTTAACAAACACAGACCGACCTGTGTATTAAGCACAAATCAAGACTCTGTGATGAATTCTGGTCAACTGCTCGGAGAAGTCTAAAAGTATTGTTTTACTGGAGACTCATCTATCAATCAAAACCCCTCAGCTCCAGTTTCAGATCTTTGAGCTCAATATGCAACACAGGTAAAGCTTAGTATGCTTCTACCTTAGCATGATCACATTGCTAAGGGGAATTTAAGACTGCTGGCAGAGTTCTCAGAGAAGTAAACTGTGCCTGGTAACCAAACATTACATTTGATAAGATATGAAAGGCAACACACATAGGCTAATTCTCAGATGATCCTATGAGTTAAAAGAGAATTTACAATTGGTCTAAAGGGTCAATCTCAAGGAGTAAACACTTTGATAAAGCTTACACTTAATTCTTTCTTCTGAAGCTTCATTAACTTTCAAGATAATCTAATGGTGCCAGATGTCAGATCCTTATACAAAACAACATTGTCACTCTTTTTACAATCAAGTCAAAATTTCCCTTTCTAGATTCATTACCAGACTACTGATGCCATTACCGAAAAGATTTATAAGAAATTCACTGTGTAATATCTTTAAAACTAACAGACTATATAAGACACATTTCTGAGAAATAAATAGGCGAGTCATATTTCCCAGAAATCAACAAAACATTAGTAACATTTTTTTCTGAACAGTCATCATGGTTATGTTCCATTATCTTTCCTCCTCTAAAACTAGAAAGGAAAATAGAAAATGAGATGGCTTATTTTTAAAAAAGCACAATCCCAGATCATGTATAATATAGCACTTCAGAAGAACATCTGCTCAACTATGCATCACTCTTACAATCCCCTTATTTCTATGGTCACTCTGCCACTGAAGCTCATCACTAAAGTACCAACAGAAACCAATGACTTTCTAGTCATACAGGATATTTTAAAGTACAGCGCTTCAAACAGGGTGAACCTAAATCAAAAGAAGCAAAACTAAGACAACATTCTTTTAAAAAGTAATATGTGGCTATTATTTTCTTAAATATATTTAATTGCATTTGAGCAAAAAAAATTCTTATGGTATGTGTAGGGAGAGAGCTGATTACTGTTTAATTTCTTAGAGGAAAGATTTGTAGATGAATATGCCAATAAACCACAAACAATTTTCACTTGATACACGCTTTTTTTTTTTTTTTTAAGATTTTATGGCAAACGCCTATTCCCATAAAACAATATTACTATAGTTTGTAAACTTATCTTTTAAGATATAACCTAGTCAAAGCCAACTGTTATCTGTAACCCAAATGAGTCATGCAAGTCTGGGTACAATGTACTCGCCTTTTGCTGCTTAGGTCACATGACCTAAGCAGCAAAAGTGCAGAGTGGCCAGACTAAGTCTAGGAACTTAGGCTGCTGAGATAGTCGCTTGGTTTGAGTAAGAGAACATCAAGGAGAGAAACTGAGAGTGACCTTTCCTAGTCAGCAAGTCCCGCATGGCTCCTTACATGTCTAATGATGCACCTTAACTGACACATTAAATTGGTCTCTTTAAGTGAAGTAAAAAAAGATTGAAAAGGAATTCCTTACAGTTATTACACTAAAATACAAAAGAAATCCATTTAATACATACTTTTTTTTTTTTAAGTTGAAATCAGGCACCTCTAAGGTTTGATTTAAACAATCATTTAAACCAGTTTACCTTGTAACTTGGTACTAAAAACAGCCTGAAGAAAAATTTAAAGAGTCTCCTTAAATATTTCAATTATGTAATTACTTTCCTCAACACAGAAACTCAACATTTATTACACAAGACACCTTTTTAAAATCCTAGTAGTTATTAGAATTACTATTAAAGTACTCACAAACAAGTTCAACTTTGAGTTACAGGTAAATATTTTTCTAAAAAAGAAATATTAGGAGCACACGTCTGATTAATACTAAAAAATAAGTTAGAAGTGACAGTGTGTTACTATGCCTATCAAATATTTCTAATTATCTTAAAAACTTCCAATGATATCAAAAGTTTTTCTTTTTTTTTTTTTTTTTCCACTCTGTTACAGATAGAAATAGTTAAGGCAAAAGCTAGTGGAATGACTAAAGAATGTGAGCAGTTTCTGCCCTTTACTCCGTGCAGTGGAGAGTTTTATGATCATGACCATCAGGTATCACATATAAAAACAGGAAAAAGGAAATACCCACCTAGCTTTGCCTCAGAAGTGTCCATCTCCCATTTGCTTTTCGGAATGTAACCCTAAATCGTACAGAGAGAAGCTCGAAGGGTTAGAAAGAGACACATACATGCATAACACTTTTGAACTGGAAAAGCATTAAAACTGGGAATGGATTCAATTTCCACTCACTAGTTATAAATATATCCTTATGGAAAACACAACTTTATTATCCTTGAAGAAAGTTAAATGAGAAAATTCACCAAACTTCACTGCACATTTCAGCACAGTCGTCAGGACGGGACCATGAAGGCACTTGAGGCAGGCACAGTTGAAGACTCAACTGCAGCCTCCACAGCAGACGGACAGCAATTATAGCAAGGATGTACAGATATTTACTGAGCCAGGGTCAATAGCATCCAGAAAATTTATAACTAGCCAGGTTACTTTCTAAGTACAACTTGCTATTCTCAAGTAATTGAATCCATGATGTTCACAAGTGTTCTTCAAGATAATCCCTTGATATCCCAGTGCCATTTTAAGTACTTGGAAAAGAAAAACTGGTATTTGAACCCAAATACCCCATTATGAAGTTCACACTCATTTTAAAATGACTCAATACATGTACCAATTAGATCTTACAAAGGCTAATTTTATTGAATCAACTTCAAAGCAGTTCTCTTTCACCAGATGAAAATGAAATTATTTGATAGCTTCTAATATTAAGTTTTACTGTTATTTGATAAATGAGAAATTACCACAGGCAATTTATAGCTTATGTAAGATAACTGAGTAATTTATTTTAAATGAGTTCCCCAAACATTTCCCAATGTCCCAGGGTGTCTAAAACTATGTAGTGACCCCTTCTGTTTATTCTCCCAGCAAGTGTATTCCATGTCATTTATCATGATTCCCCCTTTCCTTTATTTGGACTGTGGTTTCAATTAGATCCTATTATACAGAAATGTTAATATTAGGACCTAGTGAACCAGACAAACTCATAGTATTGTCTTTTACCAGTCATCTCTCTACTGTTGAGAATGTTCAAGGTCGTAGCGCAGACTGCCACACAGCTGCTTTGCAAACACATTGGAGACATTGTAACAATCTCTACAGGAGAGTTCACTTGATCATTGTAATCCAAGAAACCTTGGCATTTATATGTTGCTAGTCTTAAAACTAGGAATTACTAGGTAGTATTTCAGATTATAAGTTACATTATCTTTTCCAAAAACACTTAGATCAAATCAAGAAAATGCTGTGCTGACATGATGGTGTTAAGAGTTAAATATTGAGGAATTGAGAACAAATGATCTCAAAAACCACCCTAAAGCTTTAAGCATCACTGGAATCGTATACTTATAGACTCTGAATCATATGGATTAGGTCATATGCAGAAGCACTAAAGACAAGACTCTATCTCACCAGTAATCCGTAAGGATTCTTTTACCTAAGAAAAGTTTGGACTTCATCCAGTATAGAACTGAAAATGTAAAGGAAGTTTACTGAAAATTCTTAAAAGTGGGCTGAATGACATCAAACTTGCTTGTATCACCTTGGTTAATATTCTCCAGGAATCTTTTACCCTTGGGATAGATTCCAAGAGTAAAAGAGCTGGATTCTGCTATGTGACTAGATTAAAAGAAGCTTCAGATTAAAGTAAAAAAAGTATATTCATTTCCCCCTGCTGGAATCCTGGTTATCCTTAAAACTATCATCCTTTAGCTTCTTAAGGTGGCAGGCCACATGGAAACAAGAGTCCAGCAGAGTATAATTTTAAGGCTTCCTTACCAGTTCTCTGATGTAAACACTAGTGTTACAATATGTTTCCCTTTAAAAAATAACTACATTTAATTAAAAGATCCAAATTGACTACATTTAAGTAAGTGAGAAGAAGCATATCCTGAAATAAAACTGCCACAAAGGATAAAGTCTCCAAAAGCTAATAATAGTAACACAGTGGATTTCTCAGTCACTTTCTAGTACAGGCTACAAGTAGCTAGTGAGGTTATTAACTGTTATCCAGAGCTGTGAGGGCCTTCAAGTAATTTTTCTGCTCACATTTTAGAGTACGTATGTCAAAACACAACCTGATTAAGAAAATAGACTATTAAAAAACATACTGAGACTCAATTATCATTAACTTTAAAACTTATTTTTTAATACACATTTTAAAAATCTAGGAATGTAGAGGTTGACACCAATGCTATAGGAACACAGATTCTATCAAGAGTCACCTATGTCACACATGGTTTGAAGAGACCACTCCTTGTAGACTATGTTTAGAGGAAAGGAATCAGGGATCTTTGTTTGTACATTTTCATTGTGAGAAGTATAAGAAGCAACTTTAGCAAGAATTGAAATGTCAAATAAAGCAAGTAATACCGTGGATTTAAAAAACAATACTATCCAAAGGCAGTATTAATCTCTGTACCTCATTAGCCAACACTAAAATGTCAGGAATTTTATAGGTTTCATTTCTTGAGAGTGACAGGGTAAGGCAAACATCTCCAGAGGTGTAATCAAAAGCATTCACAGGAGGTACACAGAACTTTAAACTCACATGATTTTCTCATCAGCCTTGGTAAGAATCCATTGCCTACACATTCATTTTTGCCATAACTTAATAAGACAAAACAGGAACAAATCCAGCAGCCAGTGGCAGCCCTTTGCCTCTTCATTCAATAAGTTCTTCTGCCTCAGGTGACAGAACTCAATTTTGAGATCTTATAACAAAGAAGAGACATGTATACATATACTGGGTAGGCTATACCACATACCTGCTGGAATAGAAAATAATGCCCTTTCATATGTAATTTATTTTGTTGAAAAGTATACTCTCTGACAACCACCCACAACTAGATAAGTACAAAGATGAGTTTTGTAGCACTCTGTTAATTATTTCTTTTAACAACACAGAGCTTTTTTGAATTAGGGAAAACTAAAAAAAAAAAAAAGAAAAAAAATCCAAAGTATTCATAAATATGATTATGAAAACTTGTGCTATAAAAAGTGTGTGTCAACACTGGTAGTCTAACTACAGATTGGAATATAAACACTTCTAAGACTAACAAAGAGACACTTTGCTCAAAGCGGTTGGTCTGTCTCCTACCAGTTCGCTTTCCTCTTCTTCTGCATCTTTCTTTTCTTCCTTCTGTTCTTCAATATTTGCATCAAAATCTTCCATCTCCACCTACAACATGCCAACAATCATTTGTTAACAAGGATTGCATTAGCATTTAAGAAAATGTGGACTCTGCCAAGATCTGCAATAAGCCCCAGACAGCACAGGCTTTCCTCTGTCACACCATGTGAATTATAACACCCTTAACTTTGAAGTGGGATTTAAAGACCACAGAAAGATATTCCTGGACTGTCATCTTTATCCCAGTAAAGTTAGGCAAAACCTTTTATTGCAAGCAGATGGGCTGACCATTTTTAATACTCAAGAGACTATAGACTTTAAAAACTTTTAACAAGTATTTCTCTAACCAAGTTTCAGAAGAAGAGAAATGTTGGGAAGGCCAATAACAAACATGAGAGCACAAAGATGTAATTAGAATGTAAAGGACAGAAGGACATACTAACACACAGGTGGAAACCAGCAAAGCTGGCACAAGGAAAAGCAGACCAGTTTTTCCAACATGGCGGTTCCTTCTAAAAAGACAGAAGATACTAGAAGAGGAGCAGAGCCAGGAATTCTGGCTACACTAACATGGCATGTTTTGGAGAGACTTCAGAAAATAATCACAGAAAGAATTTAAAGCACTCTATTCAAAACTGTTAACGCTTTTTTCCTTTTTTGGACAGGATCTGGCTGGCCTCTGAACTCGAAGAGATCCACCTGCCTCTACCTCTTAAATGCTGGGATTAAAAGCATGTGCTATCAGGTCTCATCAAAATGGTTAACATTTAAGGTAGTAATATAACACATGCTGGTCTTTATAAGGTACATAAGAGGAAATTAGTAGAGGCATAAAACATCTCAGAAATAGGTTGTTAACAGGTGTAAAGTAAAAACTGAGCTAAGGGGGCTGGAGAGATGGCTCAGCGGTTAAGAGCACCGTCTGCTCTTCCAGAGGACCCGGGTTCGATTCCCAGCACCCACATGGCAGCTAACAACTGTCTGTAGTTCCAGTTCCAGGCAAACACCAAGGCAAATAAATAAATAAAGTTAAAAAAAAAAAAAAAAAAAAAAAAAAAAAAAAAAAAAAAAAAAAAAAAAAAA